>JANBXA010000405.1:0-330000 GCA_030556225.1 Cricetiscus sungorus | reverse complement strand
CCCAGTCCTCCCAAAACATTAAAAAATTAAAACTCTTAAAGAGTAACAATTTTAGCAAGAGGATAGAATTTTCCAGACCCCTTTCTCCCCATCATCCTGCTGAGCATCCATTGTGTGACAGGCACCCTGCTAAGCATTTACATGAGCTGAATTGTTCCTTCCTACAGGCTCTTGTGGCTATTGTACAAGGAGAATTCTCTAACCACAAGGAGAATATGGAATCCAGAGTAGCAGAATAGAGCCTGGGGCTCCGTGTCACAGTGCAGGCCCAGAAGGCCAGCCCTGCTTTGAGCCTGTTCTTCCACCTCATTCTAAATCAGCCCTCAAGGGTTTGTGCAGTCTAAGGGGCTGATCAGAACCACAAGATAAATAAGCCTCATCATCCCGAGGCACTGATTTTTATCTGGAAGTTTAGAGGAGTACATTACAGGTTACTAAACATGCACAAAGCCTTGGACCCTAGCTTGAAAAGAAAAAACAAAAAACAAACAACAACAACAACAAAAAAACTTGCTTCCAGAAAATTGCTTCCAACCATACCCAAGGCTGCCAAGAATCCAGCCACTAGCCAACCAAGGTAGGGATGGACGATGGTAAGAAAAACTAAGGGCTACCCAGTGTTGACTTAGTTCCAGAGCAGAGAACACAGTGTCCCTGTACTGCTCAGCTTGCTCTGACCTTTTTTCTTCCTATCCTGTGACCTCCTGTAGGGTAGAGGCTAAGCCCTCATGGAAAGAAAGATACCTACAGAACTCTGGACATGTCCATGTATGCTCATAATCCCTGCGTTTGGGAAGTGGAAGCAGGAAGATCAGGTATCCAAGGCCAGTTCAGATACATAAACAGCTCAAGGCTACCTGGGGTACACCATACCTAGCCTGAAAAAATTAAACCAAACAAGAAGACACTGAAAAAAATAAAATTAGAGGCTAAAAAGGCAGCTTAGTCAGTAAGCACGAGGGTCCACAGTAAAGCCAGGCAGGGTGGCAAACACCTGCTTGTGGGGGAGGGAGCAATAAAAAAAATCCTTGGAGTTGGCTGGCCAGCCAGGCTTGTGCAAATGATGAGCTCCAGTTCAACGAGTAATCTTAAAAAAACAAAGCAGAGAGCCATAGAGGAAGACACCCAGAGTCAATCTCCAGCCTCTACACGCTCCTGCATAATCTAGGGTACACATGCACACATATCACAGACACGCAAAAGCTTTCTCAATATGGTTAGCCATGAATTACTTACAAGAAATTTGTTTGGGGTCGGTGAGATGGTTCAGCAGGTAAAGGCACTCGCTATGAAGCCTGACCACCTGAGTTCAATCCCTGGGACTCATATGGTAAAAGAAGAGATTGGGCTGTGGGAAGCTGTCTTTTGGCTTCCTTGTGTGGGCACAGGAAAGTGAATGTGTGTGCACACAAACACAAAATATTTTTTCTCTTACTAAAAATATATTTTTTTCTGGCATTTTTTTCCCTTTCAAGACAGGGTTTCTCTGTGTAACAGCCCTGGCTGTCCTGGAACTTGTTCTGTAAACCAGGATGGCCTTGGACTCACAGAGGTCTGCCTGCCTCTGCCATGTGAGTGCTGGGATTAAAGGTGTATGTCACCACCATCTAACAGAAATAGATTTTATTCATACAATACATTCCATTTTAGGTTTTCCCTCCCCCTACTCCTCACAGTTCCCTCTCACATCTCCTCTCATCTGGATCCATGTCCTATCTGTCCCTCCTTAGAAAATAGGCATCTAATAACAACAATAAAATAAGACACAATAAGATAAATAAAAAACAAACATATTGAGATATGACAAAACAAGCAAACAATAAAAAGAGCCAAAGAAACAGCAACAGAAACACATATAGATACTAAGACACACATTCACACACACAGGAATCCCATAAAAACCCCAAACCAGAAGCCATTATATATGCAAAAAAACCTGTAAAGTAGGAAAAAAATCCTGACTTAAGATTACTACTCAAAAAAATCTCCAAAAATGCTGTTGAATTTGTTTCATGTTGGCCATCTATCTACTCCAGGGCATGGGGCCTACCTTTCAAAGTGGTTTGTTTCCCAGTGAGACTCCCTTGGAGAACACTCAATTTTCATTTGCAAGGGATCATCAATTGGAGATAGTCTATGGGATAGGGATGGGGCATATTGCTACGTCTCCTCTCAAGTTCTTGTTACCCAAGCAGTGTCAGGTATGGGTTCCATCTCATAAAGTGGGCTTTAAGTCAAATCAGATATTGGTTAGTTACAGCCTTGGCAATTGCCTGGGTTGTATGAGGGTTCCCATGGGGTTCCCTTGACCAACAACTCAATTAGATATAACCTATTCCTGGTACTTGAATCTTTGTTTGGTGATGAGAAAGTGCCAATTGGTGCCCTCTCTTCCCTGTTATTTGGCAATTTTACTTAGTTCACCTTCATATATGTATATAAGAAGCTTCTACTGCATTAAGTTTTCATACAACCCTTCAAATGGCCCTTAGTTTTAATTGTCCTTCCCTGTATTTGCTCTCTAGTCACCATCTTCTCTCCCCCTACCTGTTTGATGCTCCTATTTCAGTACCCCCTGATGCCTCCATAGCTTTCTACTCTACTTCCCCTTCCTGGGGACATCCATCTCTCTCCCCTAGTTCCTTACTTTCTATGTGGCTTGGTTATCACTAACGTAAACATATAAGTGAATATATACCGTGTTTGTTTTCCTGGGACTGGGTTATCTCATAAAGAATGATTTTTTTCTTGCTCCATTCATTTACCTGTCAATTTTATTATTTCACTTTTTTAATGCCTGAGCAATACTCCATATGTAAATGTATAACATATTCTTTATCCATTCTTCTGTTGAGGGACATCTAGGTTATTTCCAATTTTGGCTACTATGAATAGAGCAAGAGTGAACATAGTTGGGTAAGCATACCTGTGGTAGGATGAAGTGTCCTTTAGGTATATACCCAAGCGTGGTATACCTGGATCTTGAGGTAGATTGATTTTTATCTTCCTGAGGAACCATCATATTGATTTCCACAGTGGTTTTACCAGTTTGTACCTCCACCAGCAATGGATGAGTGCTTCCCTTGCTCCACATCCTTGCCAACATGAATTGTCACTTATGTTACTGATCTTAAATATTCTGACAGGTTTAAGATGGAATCGCAAAGTAGTTGTGATTTGCATTTCTCTGATTGAACATTTCTTTAGGTGTTTCTCGGCAATTTTGGTTTCCTCTGTTAAAAATTCACTGTTGAGAGGAAGGAGTGATAAGAAAAGGGGTCAAGACCAGTCTACAGAAACCCACAGAGACAGCTGACTTGAACAAAGAGGAGTTCATGGACCCCCAGACTGATAGCTGAGAAACCAGCATTATACCAACTCAGGCCCCCTGAACATGGCCTCAGTTAGAAGGCCTGGGCAATCTAAGGGACCTCTGACAGTGGAACTAAGATGTATCCCTTGTGCACAAAAGGACTTTGGGAGCACATTCCCCATGGAGGGATACTCTCTTAACCTAGAGGTAGGGGGGAGGGCCTAGTCCCTACCCCAAATGACTTGACAGGTTTTGATGATCTCTCCTGGAAGGCACCACCCTCCCTTTGGAGTGGGGAGGGAATGGGATGGGAGGGAGGGATGAGAGGGAACTGGGATCAATATGTAAAATAAGAAAAAAACCAAAAACCTCAAAAAAATTCACTGTTTAGATCTCTACCACATTTACAATTGGGTTATTTGTTTTTGTTTTCATTTTTTTGATATCTAAGTTTTTTATTTCTTTATATTTTGGATATTATGTTTCTATGTGATGTGTAGTTGCTAAAAATATTTTCCCATTCTGCAGCTTTCTCCTTCCTCTGAATGATGGGTGTATTTTGCTGTGCAGAAGCTTTTCCATTTCATGAGGTTCCATTTACTAATTGTAGATCTTAGTGCCTGTGCTAATGATATTCTATCCAGAAAGTCTTCTCCTGTGCCAATGAGTTCAAGACTATTCCCTACATTCTTGTATATTAAATTCAGTGTATCTGATTTTATGTTGAGGTCTTTGATACATTTGGAGTTGAGTTTTGTACAGGGTGGTGAGTATAGATCTAATTGCCTTCTTCTACATGCAGGGATCCAGTTAGAGCAGCACCATTTGTTGAAGATGCTGTCTTTTTCCTGTGTGTGTTTCTTGCTTCTTTATTAAAATTGAGGTGTCTATGAATGAGATGTGTAGAGTTATGCCTGGATCTTTAATTTGATTCCACTTATCGGCATGTCTGTTTTTGTATCAACACCATGCAGTTTTCATTACTATAATTATGTAGTACAGCTTGAACTCAGAGATGGTGAAACCTATGGAAGTTCTTTTATTGTTAAGGATTGTTTTGCCTATCCTGAGTTTCTTGTGTTTGCATATGAAACTGAAAATTGTCCTTTCAAGTTCTGTGAAAATTATGTAAGAATTTTGATAGGATTGCATTGAATTTGTATGCTGTTTTTGGTAGGATAGTCATTTTTACTATATTAATCTTACTGACAATGAGCATGGGTGAGTTTTCCATCTTCTGATATTTTCTTCAATATCTTAAAGTTTTTACCATACGGGTATTGCACTAGCTTAGTCAGAGTTGCTTCAAGATATTTTATATTATTTGTGACTATTTTAGAGGAGTTGTTTCCATGATTTAAGTTGCTCATCTGATCTTGATTTAACCTTCCTAAATGGTGAGTAATGAGAAAATTATCTCCCTGTTTTTCTGAGACAGAGTTTCTCTGTGTAACAGCTCTTACTGTTCTGGAACTCACTCTGTAGGCCAGACTGGCCTCGAACTCACAGAGTTCTGCCTGCCTTTGCCTCCTGAGTGCTGGGATTAAAGGTGTGTGCCACCACTTCCAGCCCTATTAGACTAACACCAGGACAGATGTTCTATAAACACTAGTAAACCACAGATGCCTTCCCAGACTACTACTATACCCAGCAAAAATTTCAATCACAATCGATGGAGAAAGACATTTCATGACAAAACCAAATGTAAGCAATATCTATTTACAGATCCAGCTCTACAGAAGGTGCTAGAAGGTATACTTCAACACGAATAGGTTAATAGCACCCAAGAAAACACAAAGAATAAATAATATCAAACCAGGAAATCAAAGGAATGGAGAAAAACACAACAAAAAATAAAAGTAATCAATAACACTGTTCATTAGTAACTCTCAACATCAGTGGTCTCAATTCCCCAATAAAAACACAGACTAACAGAATGGATTAGAAAATGGGATCCAGTTGGGTAGTGGTGGTGGTGCATGCCTTTAATCCCAGCACTCAGGAGGCAGAGGCAGGCAGATCTCTGAGGACAGCCTTGTCTACAAAGTGAGTTTCAGGACAGGCAGGGGAAGGACACTACGTACTCATCGAAGGAAAAATTCACCAAGAGGACATTTAAATCCATTCACTAAATACAAGGGCACCAAGTACAGGTTCATAAAAGAACCACTACTACAGCTTTAATCACATATTAATCCTCACACATTGACAATGGGGACTTCAATATCCAGCTCCTGACAATAGACAGGTAATTCAGACAACACTAGACAGAGAAATGCTGAGGCTGATGCCATAACCTAACTAAATGGACCTAACAGCTATTTACAGAACATTTTACCCAAACATAAAAGAATATGCCTTTTTCTAAGCACCTCATGAAAGTTTCTCCAAAACTGTCCATATACTTGGAACAAAGCAAGTCTCTACAGATACAAGAAAATTGAAATAACACCTTGCATCTGACCAACCTAAAATTCCTTTTTTTTTTTTTTTTTTTTGGTTTTTGTTTGGTTGTTTCAAGACAGGGTTTCTTTGTGTAGCTCTGGCTATCCTGGAACTATCTCTGTAGACCAGACTGGCCCTTGAACTCACAGAGATATGCCTGCCTTTGCTTCCTGAGTGCTGGGACTAAAGATGTACACACCACTACCTGGCCCTGACCACCATAAGATTAAAGCTGGTTATCAACTACAGAAAGCTTACAAACTCATGGAAACTGAAATCTCTCTACTGAATGAAAAAAGAATCAAGATAGAAATAAAGAAAGAAATTAAAGAAGTTATATAATTGAATGAAAATGAACACACAGCATAACTAAATGTATAGGACAAAATGAAAATGATTAGAAGAGGCAAGTTGATAGCACGAAGTGTCTACATAAAAAAAAATTGGAGAGATTTCATACTTGTAATATCTGAAAGTTCTAGAACAAAAAAGTCATACCCAAAAGGAGTAGATGGCAAGACATAATCAAATTCAGAGCTGAAATCAGTAAAACAAAAGTACAAAAAAGAAAATCAATGAAACAAAGAGTCGACTGAGAAAATCAATAAGATCAACAATTTCTTATCTAAATTAACTAAAGACTGAGAGAAGATCCAAATTAACTAATTTGGAGATGAAAGAAGGAACATAACAACAGACACCAAGGAAATCCAGAGACATACTTTTAAAATCTGTTGTTCATCAAATTGGAAAGTCTAAAAAAATGGATAGTTGCTAGGTGTTGGTGATGTACACATTTGATGTCTGTACTTGGGAGGCAAAGGCATGTGGATTGCTGTGAGTTCAAGGCCAGCTTGGTCTACAGAGTGAGTTCCAGGACAGCAAGAGCTGTTACAGAGAAACCCTGTCTGGGAAAAAAAAGAATATTTTCCTCAATACTCTGAAGGCTTTAATATTCTTTCTTTGTTCTGTGCATTTAGTGTTTTGATTATTATGTGATATGGGGAATTTCCTTTCTTGTCCAGTCTATTTGGTGTTCTCTATGCTTCTTGTACCTTGTTTGTGTTTTCACAGATTTATTTAAGGGATTTATTCATTTCCTCTTTAGTCCTCTAACATATTCATAAAGGCTATTTTGAAGCCCTTGGCTTATTCTTCAGCTATGTTACATTGCTCCTGGCCCACTGTAGTAGAATAGCTTATTGTCCTGGATCATATTGTGTTTTTACACTGGTGTCTAAACATCTGGGTTTGGGATGATTGTGATCTCAGTTCCTGGTATATGGTATTGCATTCCTTTGTTTCTGAGGCCCTTTCTGTTTCTTAGGAGAGTGTAATGACTATGTGTTGCCTGGTAGGGAATATTTCTGGGATCCTTCCAGTTGTGGCCACTGGGGGTTTTGATTAGAATGTGTTTCTTGGTATTGGGACCTGACACTTAGGGATGGAGATGAGCTTGAAGGAGGGTAAGGGTTGTGGGTGTAGACAGAAAAAAGAAAGGCAGAGTGTGCCACCAGGATCTGCTTAGTCCTTTGGGGATGGGGAGAGGTAGAGAAGCCAGGGCAGTGGTCTGCTACAGAGCTGGAGGAGAGGAGGGAGAGTGAAGATCTGAAGATAGCCTACCTGCTTCTCTGGCCTGTGTGGCCTGCAGGTTCAGTTCCAGGGAATGTGTAGGGTAGTTGGCTGAGATAAAACGATGTTGTGGAGGAAGGATGCAGGAGATCTGCATGATCTGCTGGAGGCTAGGGCACAGAGTAAGAGGAAGCTGCAGCAGGTTGTCTGATACAGAGCTAGGATGAGACTGGGGGGTTGGATTTGGAGAAGGAGGTAAAAGGAAGGTCTGAAGATTGCGTACCTACACTGACAAATGATTTTTTTTCTTTGAGACAGGTTCTCGCTATGAAGCCTCAGCTACCCTGGAAGTTAATCTGTAGATCAGGCTGGCCTTGAACTCACAGAGCTTCACCTGCCTTTGCCTCCTGAATCCTAGTATTAAAGGCGTCTAGCACCACATCTGGCCAATTTTTTTTAAAATAACTTGGTCTAACTTAACAACATAAAAGTCCATATGCAAATTTATTTCTTTGGCTTTAATATAAATATGTTACTAAATTGTATCAATACTGAGTTGGGAATTGCCATTAGCAATCATAACTGACATCAAAGATTACCAATAGCCCTAAAAATCTTACTGTTCTTATAAATAAGGGTCCTCCACTGGGAAAGAATTCATTTCTGAATGTGGTCACGTTTATTAAGGATGTATTTTATTAAAGTAAGAATCTAGCTCTAATAGATTGTTAGGCCCATAAACAATAGCCTTGGAATAAAGAGCCATTGTAGCAGCGCAATCCCAGTGTGCACCCAAGAGGGACTCCAGGCTGATGTAGTGATCTTGGCAGGAAACAGATGAAGTACTGGAGAGATTAAGTGGAGAATATTATATGATGAAGATAAGTGAAACAGAAAGAGCAAACACAGGAAGCCGTATATGGAAGATAGCACTGTGGGCTGTCAATGAACCATTGTTCCTGGCCCTTGTCTGGGACTCTTTTAGGCAGAAAGCAAAGCTTATTTTATTTTACATTAGCACAGAATCTCATGCACATCAACCTGGCCTCAAACTCACTGTGTAGGTGCTCTGATTCTCCAATTTCCACCTCCTGGAGTTATGGGATTACAGGCCTGCACCACTCTTCTAGCTTGCTGTCTGTTGCTGGGATGAAACACCAAAACCAGCTTGGGGAGGAAAGGGTTGACACTGCTTACAGTCTATCATTGAGAAAAGTCAGGCATGAACGAAAGGCAGAAACCTGAAAGCAGGGAGTGAAGCAGAGATCGTGGAGGAGTGCCGCTTACTGCCTTGTTCTCTGTTTTTGCTCAGCTGGCTTCCTTATAAAATCTAGAATCACCCATCCCATGCTGGCATTGCTCACAGTGGGGTAGGTGTTCCTCTATCAATTAGCAATCAAGAAAATGCCCCCACAGGCATACCCATGGATCAATCTGATGGCAGCAATTCCTCAGTTGAGGCACCCTCTTCCTATGTGTGTCAGGTTGACAACCAAGGATAGCCATCAAAACCACCTTCTCATGCTTGGTTTATGTGGTGCTGGGGGTGGAACCTGGGTTTTCTGCATGCCAGGCAAGTGTTCTACAAACTGAGCTACATCACAAGGCCCAAGGAGAAGTTTTAAATGCATTGGTGCATCTAGGTTGACATGTACTTGTCCTTGAGAAAAGCAGGCGCCAGTTAAGATATGGCACTAGATGTGGGAAGACTATATGCAACTGAGCCAAGTCTAGTCTGGCAAGACTCCTCAATGTGGGCTGATGCGTCAGCATTAGTAACAAGGACTCAGTGTCTGCTGTGAGAGCAAAAACTCCCCAGAGATACCAGGCAACGCAATGTGCAGGCACCAGCCACCATGACATGCAGCAGACAGACAAGAACTGAGGATATACAATGGGATGTCTGGTGATGAACTCCCCTGGAAGAGCATGGAGACAGAAACAAGGGAACTTTATTTCATGCAGGGCCAAGGGAAAAATACTCCCATCTGCACAAAGCAAGTGTGTCAAACTGACTAAGGGTAGACAGTATACATAGAACACTCAGCAAGGAGAGCAGCATACGAACCCTACAATTTGTCTCCCTGCCAAGTCCCAATGCTATGAGGAAATGGGTCTCCTGACAAAGAGATTCTATGACATGCATTCCCAAGCAGTGGCAATGGGGTCCCCTTTCTTGCATGAGGTCCTGCATCCAGCTTTGACTTGAAAGGGTTTATTCAGTGTGCAAGGGACAGAGTGGAACAGTGGTAGCTTATATGTTATGGCAGAGCCCCTTAGGAAGCCAGTCCTTACAAGGCTGTGATCTTGATAGCTTGATGGAATCCAGAATCACCATGGAAACACACCTCTGGGCATGTTTGTGAGAGAGTGTCTATGTTAGGTTAATTGAAGTGGGATGATTCGTCCTTAATATTCCCTGGGTCTTGAACTGAATAAAAAGCAGAAAGCAAGCTAAATACCAGCATCCTGCAGATGCAATGTGGTGGGATCTTCAAGAAATTGCTACCATTACTCCTTACCATGACTGATAGTAACCCTCAAACTGTAAGCCAAAATAAATTCTTGCTTTTTAAAAGGGGCTTCTGTCAAGTATTTTGTCTCAGAAAGAGGAAACGTAATTTACACAAAGGCTAGGGAAGATCTCCAGCCACCCACCCTCCATTCCTTAAAGGCAGGAAGCCACCATTACACATCTCTGTAGAGATAAGCTTATATACCCCTAATAAGTAGGAATCAGTACATATTTACCACTGTGTATGAAACACTTTGTCCAAGATATGTAATGAAGAAGACATGAAATATGAGAGGATAAGCCGGGGCAATAATAACAGAATTTGATATTTATCTGTCACCTTGTGAAATTCTCCCTGTAGCTCATCCCAGACTGAGAAAACAAATGAGTTTTCTTGTTTATGTTGGTAGAAATCAAATCTCATCTGTGTGCGTGTGCGTGTGTGTGTATGTTGTGTACAAACCTATATTTCTACTACATGAAGGCCTGAGGAGAATGTTTAATGTCCTACTCTACCACACTCTGACTTACTCTTTTTGAGACAGAGTCTCTCACTGAAGCTAGAAACCTACAAGCTCCAGCAACCTGTCACTGCATAGTGGTGCTAGGGTTATAGTTACACACACAGCCATGCCAAAAACTTGAGATTTTAAACCAGATCCTCATGCTTGTGGAGCAGGCACTTCTACCATAAGCCTTGTCCCTAGCTCCTTTGCTTGACTTTTGAGAGCAGATCGCATCGAAGAATGTTGTCTTAGCTACTGTTCTATTGTCATAAAGTTGCACCATAACCAAGATAGCTTATAAGAGAAAAAAATTTAATTGGATGGGGGCTTGCTAGCAGTTTCAGAGGCTTAGTCCATGACTATCACGGCAGGGAGCATGCAGCAGGCAGGCAGGCATGCATGGCACTGGGGCAGTAACAGAGAGCTTACATTGTGACATTCTGATCCACAGGCAGAGAGAAAGAGAGAGAGAGAGAGAGAGAGAGAGAGAGAGAGAGAGAGAGAGAGAGAGAGAGAGAGAGAGAGAGAGAGACTGCAAGTATACACCTTCTAGTCCTTCTCAAAATAGTTCTATCAGATGCACTAAAATATATGAGCCTATGGGGGGATATACTCATTTAAACCTCCACAAATGTGTTTCTTTAATATTTGGAATCAGGACCCTTCTATAGAAGCTCAGAGTCTCTACTGGAGGACTCAGGCTAACATCAGAATCACAAAGTGCTGCTGGGGAGGCAATAATCAAGGTGAGCTCAAATGAGATGTCACAAGTCAAAGAGGAATCAGGAAGAGTATTCTAGATAGATGGAAACAGAATATCTAATCCAGAGGAAGGATGGAGAGAATGGAGCTCCAGAATGCTTAAGGCCCAGAAGACATTTTGAAAGCAACAGGCTGCTGCTATCACATTGCACTGAAGATGTGGAAAAGGAATGGATTCAACACAATCAAGCCAGACAACTTACTTTTTACCATCTTTGCTTCATTCAAATCTTCCATTGGCAAAAGGAATATACTTTACCCAGTGTACACTTCATATGTAAATCACATTCATTCAGAAACTCCCTTCCAGTAACATCCAATTTAATGTTGAGGCAATGCTCATGACCCAGTCAAATTGACACATAAAATTAACTAGCACATGAATCCATCAAATAGCCTTGGTCTGACACTATTTTCAGATAGTATTATAAAATTTGTTTTAGACACTAGAATGGAAAGAACAAAATGGGGCTGATGGATTGAGATGGTGCTGGAGAGATGACTTAGCTGTTAAGAGTGCTTGCTGCTCTTCCAGAGGACTCAGGTTTGGTTCCTAGAACCCATGCCAGACCATTCACAACTGCCTGTAACTCCAGCTCTAGGGGACCCAATGTCCTCTTCTGGCTTCTTCCATAGCCACCATACCCACATGTGCGTTCCTTCAGTACACTTTACTAGCACACATACACACTTAAAAATTATCAGTAAATCTTTTTGTTAAAGGAGGCTAAAGATGTGCCTCTACAGTAAAGAGGGCTTGCTGCTCTTGCAGAGCATACGTGTTTAGTTCCCAGCACCCACATAGTGGTGCACAGCCACCTGTAACTCCAGATCCAAGGAATTCAACTTCATCTTCCTGCCTTTGTAGGTACAGACAGACAGACAGACAGACAGACAGACAGACAGACACACACACACACACACACACACACACACACACACACACACACACACACACACATCCAAAAAATAAAAGAACAAAATAGTTTGTATGAGCTTGAATGCTTTCTGTACAACTTCAGTAAACAGGGAGTTGGCTAAGGGAAATTAAGAAAGTGCTCTAGAAGGCCAGGCATTGGTGGCACATGCCTTTAATCCCAGCACTGGGGAGGCAGAGGCAGAGGCAGAGGCAGAGGCAGAGGCAGAGGCAGAGGCAGAGGCAGAGGCAGAGGCAGAGGCAGAGGCAGAGGCAGAGGCAGAGGCAGAGGCAGAGGCAGAGGCAGAGGCAGAGGCAGAGGCAGATGGAAATCTGTGAGTTTGAGGCCAGCCTGATCTATAGAGAAAGTTCCAGGATAGGCTCCAAAGCAACACAGAGAAACCCTGCCTGAAAAAAAAAACAGTAAAAGAAACCCACCTTTAATATTAAAAATTTAAGTTGTAGTCCACAAAATAAATATCTTATGACAATATTTTATGATGTATGTCATTACATTTTGCTCATATGTAATGTGCTCACACACACTTCACTGTTCCCTGCTCCCTCTTCTTATGTATTAATTTCTAGCATAACTTGGGAGCTCATTACAAGTTTTTGTTTTATTTACTTATTTATGTTTATTTATTTATTAATCTATTGCTTATTTTTTTTAAGACAGGGTTTCTAGCTGTCCTGGAACTGGCTCTGTAGACTAGGCTGGCCTGGAACTCAAGAGATCTGCCTCCCTGAGTGCTGGGATTAGAGGTGTGCACCACCACTGCCAGGCTTCATTACATACTCTTTACTTACTAAATTACAACCTGACTGCCAGCAGATCTTCTCTGTATCCTGAGGTGTATAGGATGCTGCGGTAATTTGTTGTTCAGGAAGTGGAGGCCCTTGCTGTATACACATGCTTCTTTTGTGTGTGATGTGTGTTTTGTCTTTATCAGTTTATTTGTAGGTGTTTGTATGTATGCATGCTCATGTTTGTGAGTGTAGATGTGAGCCTGCAATGGTGTGTATGTACAAGCCAGAAGACAACCTTGAGTGTTGTCCTCTCTTTCCACCTTCTTTGAGGCAAGGTCTCTTTGTTGTTTGAGCCTTCATGTGCCAGGCCTAATCAGCTCATGAGCCTCAGGGGATTTTTCTGTCTCTACCTCCTATCTCACTGTAGGACTGTTAGGATTACAGAGGTGCTCGCCCACATCTGGTTTTACATAAGTTTTGAAATCCTAACTCACACCCTTATGCTTGTATAGCAAGTACTTTCCCCACCCAGCCATTTCCCCAACCCTTACACACTACCGACAGCCTTGTCTACTTGGCAAATTCCAGTCTAGCCAGTGCTATATACCGAGACCCTGTCTCAAATTAAAATGGTCTATTTATTTTATTTCATGTGTACGACTGTTTTGCCTATATAGATGTATGTGTATCACATGCATGTTTATGTGCCCATGAAGGTCAGAGGAGGACATCAAATCCCCAGGAACCATAGCTACAGATGGTTGTGAACTAACGTGTGGGTGCTGGGTCCTCTACAAAAGTAATAAGTGCTTTTAACCACTAAGCCATTTCTCCAGCTCCACCTCCCATTCTTTTTGTAAGCCAACTGTCTATGGTATTTTTTAAGATAAAAAAGTGTATGTGCATAAGTGTTTTGCCTGAGTGTATTATGTATGTGGACTATGCACATACCCAGTGCCCATGAAGGCCAGAAGAGAGCACCCAGTACTGGCCACAGTGGGCCACCACGTAGGTGCTGTCAACCAAACCCAGTTCCTTTGCAAGAGCAGTAAGTGCTCTTAAGTTCTGAGCCAACTCCCTAGACCCCCCCCCCACTATAGCCACAGAAAGCTAATACATTGATGATGAATCATTGCCAGCCTCACATTTTCTATTTTGAGACTCTGGGCCCCTTAATAATTCTTGGGTCTCTGCCCTAACCCCACTACCAGCTTTTTCATAGTTGTCTTATTTTGCATTCTACACTGCAGACTGCAAATCCTATTATGAGTATTGAGTCTGCTCACATTCCTACCATCATTTCAGATAAATCTTTCAGAGGAATCCTCAGAGCTTCCATTTGTCAGTCAGTTGTTGTGTGCCACATACTGCTGACCACAGAAATCAACTTACTCCTAGGACAGGGAGAGTGCTGTCTCAGTTTTCAGGGGCACAATCTGGAAAACAGCCATTGAAGTAACTTCTACATGGCCCCAATGACTGTTCATGATCTGAAATTCAAAGCCAGGATGAACCAGGCCGGATAGCTGGATGCACAGACCCAGGTACTTGGGAAGCTGAGGGCTGTGTGAGCCAAGGAGTTTTAAAGCTGGCCGAGGAAGTATATCAAGACCTTAAGCAACAACAATAAACAAGATTCTTGCTCTCAAATGAAGTCAAATTAGAAATCTCAGCTCTACACAGACTTTGATACATTCAAACCGGCTGTAGCTTGGCAGCGCTCATCTGAAGTGCCAAGGTCAAGGCTTCAGGAACATCAAAGGGCTTCCTTCCTGTTCCATTGTTTAACCACTACACATAGCTGTTCTGAAAGGGCATTTGTATAAGTTGTTCTTTCTGTTCTGCAGAAGGCCAACACTTCTTAAGGAACACTGAAGACCATAGCAAAGGTGTATTGCAAAGCCTTCCCTACCATGTCAAACTGGCACTTGGCCTTTTTGCCATAGCCAGTGAACCCCACAGATACCTGCTTTACTGTCACCCTCTCTCACTGGGGCTGAATTCTTGAAAACTCCCATACTGTTCCTTCTTTCCCACATTTGGCTTCTTCTGTTTCAGACATGCCTCCTATCCTGTGTCTCCAGCTGGTATAGCACTGTGAGTCAACCACCCCCACCAGCAGACCCCATCCCAAACACTAATAACTCCTATACATGCCTTTGTTGCTATCATGAAATACCTTGTACCGGGTAATGTATAATCTAAAGAGATTTCAGAGACAAAGCCCATGATTTGGTAAGTGGTTCATTCTGTTTGACTTTTGTAGATACATTTGGACACAGTACACAACATCAGGGGTGGAGTTTGTCACATGGTCTGTTACATTTCTTTATGCTATGGTAATATACTTGACAAAAGCAATTTCATGGATAAAGCTTTTATTTTGGCTCACAATTTAAGTGTTCAGAACATAACATAATGGGGTTGTAGGACTTTAAGGCAGCTGGTCATGTTGTATCTGGTCAAGAAGCAGAGGGAGGTAAATGTTGATACTCAGCTAACCTTGTCCTTCTTTCTTATCTTTTTTTCTTTGAGGCAGGGTCTCACTATTGGCTGCCTGTCCTGGAACTCACTCTGAAGACCAGGCTGGCCTTGAACTCACAGAGATTCATCTGCCTCTGCTTCCTTAATGCTGGGATAAAAGGCATGTGCCACAATCCCCCTGGGAGCTCACCTCAGTTAACCTAATCTAGATAATCTCTCATAGGAATCCTTAGATGCTTCCTATGTGATTCTAGAATGTTTTTGGTTGATAATCAGAATTACAAACGATGAAGACAGTAAACAGGAGCTCAGATTGATAGGGACAAGCATGCCCTTTCATAATAACCCACTGTTTGGGAACTAATCCGTTTCTATTCTCCCTGTACACAAACAAAAGAAGATTGGGAGACAAATCAAACTGCAGCACCCAGACACCTGCATGGGGTGGGAGAAACAGAATGCCAGAAAGCAAGGAAGAAATCGTACCGCTCAGCCAATGAGCTTGAGTTTGGCTACTAGTCAGTCATCAAACATCAGTGTTATCTAGGAAGACCCTCTGCTCTCAATGATGTGAAACAATCACTGTTCTCCAGCAGGTTCAAATTAGGACTGCGATGAAACAGGAACAAGAAAAAAGCCACCAACACTGTCACTTTGGTCATTTGCTTCCACCTACAATTTGCAGCCCCCAAATAAGCCAGGGGGTTCCTCTTTTTAAGGCCTCTTTCCGTTACAAATATTTAGTCTTCTGAAGCCCAGTTACTACAAATCATTCTCTTCAGATCATACAAATCTTTGGCCTTTTATTATAAGTCATTCAGTAAGCAGAAAGCTATTCCCATGTATTTTTGTAGCTCATTCTTCTGTGAGAAATCTGCTTTTGTGGGGCTTTGAGGAGGAAATTAGGTAAGGACCTGGTGTCTGGCTGACCCATGCATTGGTTTTGTTAGGCTTCGTGAAACTGGTCTAAATCCAGGCCTACTTTAGAGGACTTCTTTTTAGACAGTTCGCTGTTTTCTTTATGTGTATTTTCCAAATGCTGATGACCCCACAAGAACTCCCCCTGGTATAAAGGGGTGCCCTTCACCTGTCAGGGTTGATTACTACTAGATGGTGTTTGGCCAGAGAAGGGAGAACCCTCCCTTGAAGGGTACACATCAAATGGATTTCTTTCCTATTGATCTGAAACTGTTTAAACAGAGGACGGAGAAAGAAAAAGAACTCAGCAGAGGAGAAAATCACTATAAGAGATTCCGGTTAATATCTTATATATACCTCATATCTTTTGGGCCCTGGCTGGCCTTGAACTCATAGAGATCCACCTGTTTATGCCTCCTTTGTGCTAGGATCAAAGGTATATGCCACCACATTTGAATGTTTGAAGGACAGGGTTTCATGTATGTCAAGCTGGCCTCAAACTTGCTATAAAGTAGAGCAAGGCCTTGAGCTTTTGATCCTCCGGCCTCTATATTCCAACTTCTGTGAGTTCGAGGTCACCCTGATCTACATAGTGAGTTGCAGGATAGCCAAAGCTTCATAGTGAGACCCTGGCTCAAAAATAAATAAATAAAAATAAAACCCCACACAAACAACTTTTAATACTTTAATGAATGAATTAATAAATAAGGGAATCACAAAAGAGAACAGTAAAGGATAGCAAATTGCTATAATGTCCCTAAGTGAAAAGGAAATTAGATAAGACAGATCCTTTTCAAGTCAGTCATGAACCTTTCCCCCCCACACTTAATTGTATTGCATGCCACTCATAGTTTGAGTTGAATTTGTTTTTCTCTTTTTTTGGTGGTAATACTGTTGTTTTTTAGTCAGGGGTCTCACTCTGAAGTCTGGACTGGCCTAAAACTTGCTATGTAACCCAGGTTCTCCTCAAACTCATAGAGATGCACCTGGCTCTGTCTCCCAGTACTAGTATTAAGAATGTGGGCTACCAAAAAGAAGAGGAGGAGGAAAAGAAGAAAAAACAAGCTGGGCAATGGTTATGCCTTTAGTCCCAGCACTTGGGAGATAGAGGCATGAGAATTCTGAGTTCAAGATGAGAGCGAGTTCTAGGACAGCCAAGGCTATACAAAGAAACCCTATCTTAAAAAACAAAAAACAAAACAAAGAAACAAAAAACCCAAAACCAAAAAGACAGTGTGGGCTACCACAACTGACTAATCCTGCTTCTTACGGGACTGTACATCTCTAGTCAATGGTACTGTGTCTCATTGTTTTATTTCCCTCACAGAACCATGAACTACACTCAATAAATAAATAGTTGAATAGAACTAAATGTACATTAGAGGAAAGCATTTTTGTTTCCAGCTTGTTTGTTTTTGCTAAAGGAGACACTGAAATTGCTCTTCTAAGAATAGCTTTGAGTCCTTGCTCAAGAGGTCATGATTGCAGTAAGTGAAGTAAGACCTAAACACTTGCAGGTCCATTAGGAAATTATCCATAATATGATTTAAAAAAAACATAGGGTCAGACATTTCATACATACCTCAGTTTGCAGTGGATTAAGCTTAATCAAACTTTGAGCAAAGGTTTTGCATGTTGAACTCAACTCCAAATGGATCAAATACCCCAAAATAAAAGCAGATACACTGATCCTGATAGAAGACCAAGTGAGAATGGCCTTGATCATAAGGCACATGAAAAGACTGTCTGAGCACAATACCTTTAGCACAGGCATTAAGATCAGCAATTTAGACCTAATGAAGCTGAGAAGCACAGCAAAGGGCACACTCATTTAGACAAAGTGGATGCCTATATAATGGGAATAGATGTTTACCAACTATACATTGGATAGATGGCTAATATCCATAATACATAAAGAACTAAACAACAACAACAAAAATCCCTGAACATCAAGAAAACATACAGCAGAGTGGTGCTTGCCTTCAATTCCAGCACTCTGGAGGTAGGCAGGTCTCTAAGTTTGAAGCCAGACTGTTCTACAGAGTGAGTTACAGGACAGTCAGGGCTACACAAAGAAACCCTGTCTCAAAAAAAAAAGAAAGAAAATAAAAGAAAAAGAAAAAAACTTGGAAAAAAGGAAAGAAATAACCCATTGGAAAAAAAAATAAGAGTACAAATCTAAACAGAATTCTCAGAAAATGAAACACACATGGCTGAAAAACACTTAACTGTTTAACATCATTAGTCATCAGGGACATGCAAATCAACCTACTTTGAGATTGCATCTTACACCGATCAGAATGGTCAAACGCAATAAAACAAATGACACAGCTTGGTGTTGGTGGCATACGCCTTTAATCCTAGCACTCGGGAGGCAGAGGCAGGAGGATGACTGTGAGTTCGAGACCAGCCTGGTCTACAAGAGCTACAAGAGCTAGTTCCAGGACAGCCTCCAAAGCTACACAGACAAACCCTGTCTCGAAAAACAAAATAAAACAAAAACAACAACAACAAAAAAAACAAAAAATGAAAACAAAACAAAACAACAACAACAACAACAAAACAAAACAAATGACAGCTCATGCTGGTGTGGATGTGGATTGAGGGTTACATTCATCCATTGCTGGTGGAAGTGCCAATTTGTATATATAGATATATAGCCACTATAGAAATCAGTGTGGTGGTTCCTGAGAAAGATGGAAATCTATCTACCTCAAGTCCAGCTATACCATTGTTGGGCATACTAAAAGGATTCTTCATCCTACCACACAGTTGTTTGCACAACTATGTTCAATGCTGCTCTATTGATATAATAGTCTAAAATTGGAAACAGCCTGGGTGCCCATCAAAGAATAAAGGAAATGTGGTATGTTTACACAGTGGAATGTTACTCAGCTATATTTAAAAAATGAAACCATGGACCGAACAGTGATGGTGCATGCCTTTAGTCCCAGCACTTGGGAGACAGAGGCATGCAAAGCTCTGTGAGTTTGAGGCCAGCCTGGTTTACAGAGTGAGTTCCAGTACAGCCAGGACTATTACATAGAGAAACCCTGTCTCGAAAAACCATAAATAAATAAATAAACAAACAGACAAGCAAACAAACAAATCTTTGTGGCTGGGGCTGTAGCCCAGTGGCAGAACACTTGCCTAAGCATTCATGAAGCATTGAATTCTATCCCCAGCAACACACAAAACCAGGCATGGTAGGACACACCTATAATCTGAGCATTCAGGAGGTTAGGCAGAAAAGAAGGGAAAGCGAAGGAAGAGAAGACAAGTGAAAAATGTCTTGAGGTACACCCGAACTATTTTCTGTGTTGGTGATCAGCCTGGTGGCAAATGCCTTTGATCCCAGCACTCGGGAGGCAGGGGCAGGAAGATCTCTGTGAGTTCGAGGCCAGTGCAGTCTACAAAGCAAGTTCCAGGACAGATTCCAAAGCTACACACAGAAACTCTGTCTAAAAAAAAAAAAACAAAAAAACAAAAAAAAAAACCAAAAAAAACAAAAAACAAAACAAAAAAACCCAAAAAAACCCCAAAAAACAAAAATAAATAAAGTGTGTGTGTGTGTGTGTGTGTGTGTGTGTGTGTGTGTGTGTGTGTGTGTGTGTGTGTGTAAGAGAGAGAGAGAGCTGGAATTGGGATTCTTTTCAGCATTGTTCTTTGCACTCAGGATGCTTTGGCTATCTAGAGTATTTTGTGGTTCCATAGAAATAAATGTTAGGATAGTTTTTTCTATTTCTGTTACAAAGGAGGTAGGGATTTATTTGATTGAGATTGCATTGAAATTGTAAATAGCTTTTAGTAAAATGATCATTTTCACATTGTTAATTCTATCAATCCAGTAACATGTCTTTCCATTTTCTAGTGTCTTTATTTCTTTCTTCAGAGATTTAAGGTTTTCATTGTAAAGCTCCTTCCTTTCCATGGTTAGGTTTATTCCTAAGTATATTGTAAATGGGAGTGTGCTCTTGAACCCCTTCTCTGTTTGTTGTTGGTGTATAGAAAAGTTATTGAGGTTAGGCAGTGATAGCACTTGCCTTTAATCCCAGCACTCAGGAAGCAGAGGAAGGTGGGTCTCTGTCAGAGTTTGAGGCCAGCCTGGTCTACAGATTGAGTTCCAGAACAGGCTCCAAAGCTATATTGAGAAACCCTGTCTTAAAAAAAAAAAAGAAAGAAAGAAAAGAAAAAGTGATTCCATATCCTGCCACATTGCTGACTTTATTTATTATTTCTGGAAGTTTTCTAATAGAATTCTTGGGCTTTCTAATGTAGGTATCATGTCATCTGCAAATAAAGATAGTTTGATTTCTTTTTCTTTTGTAGCTTTCAACACACTTTCTTGTGTGCTTGATGTTCTGTGTTCTTCTCGTACCGATGTGTCTTTCTTCAGGTTGGGGAAGGTTTTCTTGTATGATCTTGTTGAAGATCTGTTCTATGACATTGACTTGGGTTTCTTTTCTCTCACTTATGGCTATAATTTGAAGGTTTGGTCTTTTCATGGTGTCCTACATTTCCTGTATGTTCATTTCCTGAATTAAAAAAATTGTTAAGATTTTTTAATATTACTTGCTTATTTGGTGTAATTCCTCTATATTATCTTCAAGTCCTGATATTCAATCTTCTGCTTGATTCATTATATTTTCGGGCCTTCCTTTGAGTCTTCTAGTTAGGTTACCAGGTGTTTCAATTCCATCCTCATTTCAGCTTGAGTCCTCTTCATTGCTTCTGTCTCATTATTGAATTCTAGTCTCAAGTCCTGGATTTTTATTGTCGTTTCCATCAGTCTTCTGTTTATGTTTTCTTAGGCACTGCTGAGGCGTTTATTCTCCATAAACTCTTTCTCCTTGATTTCATTGAGTTGTTTCTTTGTGTCTTCCTTCATCTCTTTGAATTCTTTGATGAAGATTATGATTGTTCTTTAAATTCTATATCCTGGGGTTCATCTAGGTAATTGTCATTGGTAAGCATTTCTATAGAAGTGGTAGATTTGGAAAGAAGATACTGGCTTGATTGTTCATACTTCTGGCATTTTTGTGATGATATCTAGCATGTGGACTTCTTTTGCTTCTGAGTTTGTTATGGATAGAGCAGGTTGGGACAAAAAAAGATGTATGGGTGGGTTGGGTCGAGGTTGGAAATGGCTTAGTGAAATGAAGTCAAGTGGACAGAAGGTACTGTGCTATAACACTGGATATGCTTCCTGGTCTAAGCCTGGAGTGTGGGAGTAGATCTGGCTGGGTTTGGGGCATAGGTAGGGAGTGGTTTTGGCCTAAGCCTAGAGATAGTTAACTATGCAGGAGGGGGAGGCCAGAATAGGCAGGGATGTGGGTCCCTGGGTAGATCTCGAAGGTTGAGGAGAAGGTATGGAAAGGGAGTTCAGGGACAGTCACCTGGCTACACCTGGAGGATGATGTGTAAAATCTGGCTGTTGGGTAGTTGGATATAGCACAGAATGGACCTGTCCTAATTTGGCTTTTTAAAGGAGTGAGGTGTTAATCATTAGAGCCTCATGATTCAGAAGCATAAGAACGGGTATTTTAAATGATTTTGTGATTTTTAGGCCTTGAAGATGATTTATTTCTGATTACTGTTTATACACAATTTGCTATTTCCATCCACATTTATTTAGATTACGTTTGGTGGGCTGGAGAAATGGCTCAGCCGTTAAAGGCTAGGCTCATAACCAAAATAGATCATGTTCTGGGTACATTATAAGTAAGTGCCACTTACTATTACACATTTTATATCTCCGTGTGTGGTGTTTGCATGGGTACAGATTTGTGTGTGAACACATGTATACATGTGTGCATGTGGAGGTCAGATGATGACATCAGGTGCCATCCTCAAACATTTTACTCATTTTCTTCAACCTCTTTAGTTTTGAAAACAGAGTTTATCATAGAACCTGAAGCTCACCTGTTTGGCAAGCCTAGCTGCACATAAAGTCTGAGGCCCCTCCTCTCTGAATCCCATTTCTGGGATTACAGATACAGACACCCTGACCATACTGAGTTCTTTTTTTTTCTTAGGTGCTGGGGATCTGAATTCAGGTCCTCATGATTACATGGCAATCTCCTTTACCCAGTGAACCAGCACCTCAGCTTGGCAGATGTGATGAAGTTAAAATGAGACTATGTGGGGTAAGAGTGGGCTCTAACCCAAGCAATTACTGTCTTTATAAGATAGGAGAGGAAGATTTAGGTGGGCAAACTAATGTATGACAAATAGGGGCATAGATGTTCAGAATTGAGGCTTTGTGCTGATGGCTTTCTCTTTTGATGAATACGAAATGACCATCTTCATCTCTTTTAATTGATTTTGGTTTGAAGTCTAACTTGTTAGATATTAGGATAGCTATACCTGCTTGCTTCTTGGGTCCATTTGAGTGGAAGATCTTTTCTCAACCCTTTATCCTGAGGTAATGTCTGTCTTTGAAGTTTAGATGTGTTTCTTGTATGCAACAGAAGGATGGATTCTGTCTTCTTATCCATTCTGTTAGCCTGTGTCTTTTTATAGGTGAGTTAAGACCATTAATGTTGAGGGAAAGTAAGGACCATTGATTGTTAATGCTTGTTTGTTTTAGATTTGTTGTTAGAGGTGATATTGTGAATATATTTTCACTGCTTTATTCTTTGGGGTCTGGTGAAGTGGGATTATTTATTGACTATGTCTTTGTGAGCATAGTTACCTTCTTTGGGTTGGAGTTTTCCTTCCAGAACTTTCTGAGGGCTGGATTTGTAGATATGTATTGTGAAAATCTGGTTTTGTCATTAAATATCTTGTTTTCTCCGTCTATAATGATTGAGAGTTTTGCTGGGTATAGTAGCCTGGGATGGAATCCGTGGACTCTTAGTACTTGTAGAACATCTATTCAGGACCTTCTGGCTTTGAGAGTTTCCATGGAAAAGTTAGGTGTAATTTTGATAGGTCTGCTTTTATATGTTACCTGGCCTTTTTCCTTTGCTGCTCTTAATATTCTTTCTTTATTCTGTATGTTAGGTGCTATGATTATTATGTGGGGAGATGGCTTCCTGAACATAACTCCTGTAGCACAGACACTGAGATTAACAATTAATAAATGGGACCTCCTCAAACTGAGAAGCTTCTGTAATGCAAAGGGCACAGTTGACAAGACCAAACAGCAGCCCACAGACTGGGAAAAGATCTTCACCAACCCTACATCTGACAGAGGGTTGATCTCCAAAATATACAAAGAACTCAAGAAACTAGTCGCCAAAACACCAAATAAAACCCCTATTAAAAATGGGGTACAGAATTGAAGAGAGAATTCTCAGTAGAGGAAATCAAAAAGGCTGAAAGACACTTAAGAAAGTGCTCAACATCCTGAGCTATCAGGGAAATGCAAATCAAAACAACTCTGAGATACCATCTTACTCCTGCCAGAATGGCTAAAATTAGAAACACCAATGACAACTTATGCTGGAGAGGATGTGGAGAAAGGGGAACACTCCTCCAGTGCTGGTGGGAGTGCAAACTTGTACAGCCATTTTGGAGATCAATATGGCGATTCTTCAGGAAAATGGCAATCAGTCTACCACAGAACCCAGCAATCTCACTCTTAGGCAAATACCTAAATGATCCACATCCATGCAACAAAGACATCTTTTCAACTATGGTTGTAGCAGCTTTATTTGTAATAGCAAGAACCTGGAAGCAGGCTAGATGCCCCTCTACTGAAGAATGGATAAGGAAGATGTGGCACATTTACACAATGGAATACTACTCTGTGGGGGGCGGAGGGGGTGTTCGGGCAAAAGGATGGAACTTGAAGAAACCATCCTGAATGAGGTAACCCAATCACAAAAAGAGGAACATGGTATGTACTCACTCATATATGGATTTTAGACATGGAGCAAAGATTACCAGCCTATAATTCACACTGCCAGAGAACTGGGATACAAGAAGGATTCTAAGAGATTCATCCAAGGTCCCTCACAGAAGGGGAAAGAAACAAGATCTCCTGAGCATATTGGGAGGGAGGGCAGTGAATGGAGAGGGAGCTAGGAGAAAGAGAAGGAGAAGAGGAGAGGAAAGCATGTGGGAGTAGGAAGATTGAGTCAGGGGAGAAATTGACCAGAGAGAGAGAGAGAGAGAGAGAGAGAGAGAGAGAGAGAGAGAGAGAGAGAGAGAGAGAGAGAGAGAGAGGACAAGACCAGGCTACAGAAACCCACAGAGACAGCTGACCTGAACAAGGAGGAGCTAATGTGCCCCCAGACTGATAGCTGGGAAACCAGCATTATACCAACTCAGACCCCCTGAACATGGGTCTCAGTTAGAAGGCCTGGGCAGTCTAAAGGACCTCTGACAGTAGAGCCAGGATGTATCCCTGGTGCGCAAAAGGACTTAGGGAGCACATCCCCCATGGAGGGATACTCCCTTATCCTAGAGGCAGTAGGGAGGGCCTAGTCCCTACTCCAAATGACTTGACAGGTTTTGGTGATCTCTCCTCGAAGGCACCACTCTCCCTGTGGAGTTGGGTTGGTGGTGGGATGGGAGGGTGGTTGGGGGGACATTGGAGAGAGGAAGGGAGGGAGGAAGGGAGAGGGAACTGGGATCGATATGTAAAATAAGAAGCAAAAACTAAATAGATGTATTGATCTGTATACAGAACTTGATGAAGACAGCTAAGGCATAGGAGTGATGTGGCTATAAACTAAGGAACGCCAAGGAGGTTAGCTACCACTGGAACCTGCAAGAGGTATAAAAACACATGTGTTTACTGCTAATTGGGGCAAGCACTTTTAGGGGTAAAGTCCTAACTTAACACATCTTCAAAATATCCTCTCCCTCTTTTCAGCTACAACTATCTCGAGAAAGTTGAGCACACCAGAGGCATTCTTGTCAGCCATCTTTATGAGGGAAGCCGAGCATGGCCAGAGGTATTCTTGCCCAACATTTCAACCTTTAGAGCATTCTGCTCCATGAATTTGAGCTAAGCATTACCCAAATATGTGCCTGGCATTTTTCCTTCATTAACCGTATTGGAAATATGTTTAGGGTTGCAAGTAAAGAGACGACTGAAGTGCCTGGACAAGGCACATTTTTCTCTTGATTCAGAGGCTATGCTCAGAGCCAGGCAGTGGTGGTGCACATCTTTCATCCTAGCAGTAGAGAGGAAGGGGCAGGCTGATCTACAAGTTGGAGGCCAGCCTAGTCTACAGAGCAAGTTCCACGACAGTCAGGGCTACACAGAGAAACCTTGTCTTGAATAAACAATTTGAAAAAAAATGAGCGAACACACAGATACAGAAGTACATTTGGCTTTTAGTCTAACTCAAGTGGTGGCTTCCCCATTGGCTGGGGTCTGGTCTTATAGTCTTAATTCAATTGGCTAGTGTGAAAAGAATTTGTGCACAGAAAGTTAAGGAGAAAGAGGAAAGAAAGTCGCATTGCTCTAGGCCATTAAATTCCTGGAATACAGCAGGGGGCATTGTGTAAACAAAGGTTTTACTGGGTGGTGTGTGTGGGGGGGGGATTAAAACTTTTGTATAAAAGTCTAATAAAGTGTCAGAGATAGAATTATTTGAATTCCTTGTCCTAACACAAGGTTTATAGTATTTGATAGAAAATAGTCATATTTTATATTTCTTATAACTGGAACTATCAGCTGAACAGTCTCAGGAATTTTTTCCTCCCTACCGTGCCTTGGCTGTCCTTGTGTTAACTTTCCACTCAACATACTGCAAATCTGTATATTTGGTTACAAATCCACACAGCAAGCCCTGAGATGGAAGGCAATCCTGGCAACATCCCCAGTTTGAACTTTGAACTTACAGAACCTGGAGAGAATATATGAATGGTGTCTTAAATCACCACATTTATAGTAGGTATTTTGTTAGGGTAATCCTAGAAAGTATCCAACAGGGTCCTTGATGCAATTCATTGGTGCCCTGCCTTATGGATGGACTATACACCCTGTGGAAGGGTGTCTGGTGCTTGTAGGTTTTGACAGCTGTGGAAGAAAACCTTTGCATACAGATTGTACGGGCCTTAAATTTTCATTCCCATGAGTGTGTGGTAATATATTGTTTATGTTTTATTAAAGCTTGCCTGAGGATTCAGGAAGCAAAGTCAGCCACAAGCTATAGAAGCCAGGCACACACCTTTAATGCCAGCAGCCAGAAGCTAGGAGTTGGTGGTACAGACCTTTAGTCCTAGGTCTCAGAATTAAGAGGTGGAATCCAAGGCCACCCAGATCTATACAAGAGTGAATCAGTTTAAAAGAGAATTATAGCTCACACCATTAATCCCAACATTACTGATGTACATAAGACAGAAGCAAGGTCTCAGAGATGCCTTCGTTCTCCAACCACCCTGAGGAGAGGCAGCAGTTTGAGACTTGGTAAAGAGCTCATGAGTGGATCAGCCCCTTCAGCCTGAGGTAGAGGTAAGAAGTTTGTGGCCAGTTGCTTTGCTTTTCTGATGATATTCAGCTTGAAGTTTGAACCCCAGTATCAGTCTCTGGGTTATTTATTTATTCGTGTTACAGAGTGTTTACTAGAAGTTAGATACAGTGGTGCATATGCTCATGTCTTAGATAGGGTTTCTATTGCTGTGATGAAACACCATGAGCGAAACAAGTTGGAAAGAAAAGGGTTTACGTGGTTTGCACTTCAATATCACTGTTCATCACTGAAGGAAGTCAGGACAGGAACTCAAACAGGGCAGGAACCTGGAAGCAGGAGCTATGGAAGAGTGTTGTTTACTGGCTTGGTACTCATATCTTGCTCAGTTTGCTTTCTTGTAGAGCCCAGGACCACCAGTCCAGAGATGTCACTTCATACAATGGGTTGGTTTCTCCAACAATCACTAATTAAGAAAATGTTCTACAGCTGGATCTTCTGAAAGCATTTTCTTAATTGAGGACCCTCTTTTCAGATAATTTTAGCTTGTGTCAAGTTGACATAAAACTAGCCAGCCAATGACATGTATATATGAAAGTAATATGAGGCTATTGATCTGCCAGGGACCACAGAATCACTGAAGCATCTCTTGAAGGACTTTTTTGGGGGGTCAATTTAATGTCATGCTTGACCTAGGAGCAGTTTTTTTCTTTTTCTTTTTTCTTTCCTTCTTTTTCTTTTACTTTTCTTTTTTCTTTCCTTCCTTCCTTCCTTCCTTCCTTCCTTCCTTCCTTCCTTCCTTCCTTCCTTCCTTCCTTCCTTCCTTCCTTCCTTTCTTTTTTGGTTTTTGAGACAGGGTTTCTCTGTGTAGCTTTGGAGCCTGTCCTGGCACTCGTTCTGTAGATCAGGCTGGCCTCGAATTCAGAGATACACCTGCCTCTGCCTCCTAAATGCTGGGATTAAAGGCATGCACCACCACCGCCCAGTGTTTTTTTTTTCTTCCGTGTGTGTGTGTGTGTGTGTGTGTGTGTGTGTGTGTGTGTGTGTTTGTGCGCGCATGTATGTGTGTTTGTGTACTATTTTTGATGAGATCATTCCCTAGTCTGTGTTCATTCCCATAAAGCTTGTTTATGCTAATTGCAGAAGAGGAAACAAAGCATGTACATTCTGTTCAGGGATCACTGAAGTCAGGAGAGGAAGTGGCTATGGTAAGATGCTCATCTGGCCTGCACGAAAGCCTGGGATTGGTTCAGAGAGCTACATAAGCACAGAATAGTGGTTCACAAAGGGTGGGGAATTAGAAATTCAAGATCATCCTTACAGATATTTCTGTGATATTTTGTTTATGCTCTAACAAATAAAGCTTGCCTGAAAATCTGAGAAACAGAGCAGTCAGCCACTAGAGAGTTCCCTCCTCTACCAATGCTTGGACCAAAAGGGCCATCCAGTCTTCAGATTGCATCTCCAAACAGCACTGCTCCTCTGACTGCACTCAGGCTGCACTGAGTTCCTGTCTCTTCTTGCCTTATATTCCTCTCTAGTGTTGGGATTAAAGTCGTGGGATCCCAAGTGCTGACATCACCGTTCTGTGAGCTCTGTTGCTCTTTAGACTGGATCAATTTCATGTAGCTTAGGGTGGCCTTGATCTAACAGAGATCTGTCTGCCAATGTCTCCTGAGGATTAAAGGTATCTACTACCACTGCTGTCCTCTATGGCTAACTAATGTGGCTACTGGGATTAAAGATGTGTGCTACCACTGCTTGGCATCTGAGGTTAACTAGTGTGGCTAACTTTGCATCTCCAGTCCGCACTGCTCTCCACCAAACCTCAGACTTCCCTGAGTTCCTCGCTCCACCCAACCATATCATTCCTGTGTCCACCTTCCTAGTGGGAAAAAGGCTTTATATCTTAACAGCTGTATTTTTTGTACCTCTTTCAATTTCTTTTCAATTGTATAATAGTTATGTCATAAGATATAGTAAAAGAGCAAATTTTATGTATTTACTTATTTTTTACATAGGGTCTCACCTTTTATCTATGACTGGCCTGGAACTCACTATGTAGACGAGGCTAACCTCAAACAGTGATCTGGCTGCTTCTGCTTCTGAAGTGCTGCCATTTAAGGTGTGTGCCACAAACCTAGGCCAAAGACCTAAGTTTTTAAAGCTACATTTATTTATTTACACATAATTGTATGTGCATGGGCATGCATGTGGACATCAGAGAGGAACTTTTATAAGTCAGTTTTTTTTTTTGTTCTAGTCTTTACTGGATGAGTCATCTCCCCTGCCTTATTTTATTTCCTATCTATTGCTAATATGGCTATTTATTACCACATGAAGTTTAAGACTTCTTTGGGGGCTGGAAAGATGGCTCTGCAGTTAAGATCAAGAATTGTTCTTGCAGAGGTTTTGTTCTAGCATCTCTATGGACAGCTCACAACAGCCAGTAACTCCAACTCCAGGGGATCCAACACCCTCTCTGGCTTCCCCAGGCACTCATTCACATTCATGTTCAGAGACATAGGGACACATGATTTAAAAAGTAAACAAATCTTTAAAAACAGAGAGATTTTTGTATATTTCTAATGGCAATCCTTTGACAGGCATGGGTTTTACAACTGTTTTCTCTGTTTCTGGCTTATCTTCCATTCTCAACAGTAATTTTGCAGACTTCCATAATTTTGATAAAAACCCAATTCACTTTTTTCTTTCATGTTTTTTTGTATTATATCTCAAGCCACCTCTGTTGAGAAAAGAATAATCTCGGTGTTACACAAAAGAACACATGAACAAAGTGAAAGCAATTCAGTAAGTCGATTTCTTTTTGCAAAAAGTGTCACCAAGACTGAAACACACACACACACACACACACACACACACACACACACACAGCGTTAGCTGTTTCCTCTCTGTTATTTTCATGTTTTCTTCTACACCAGCACCTACAGGAAACATCCAGAATAAATAGAAGTCTAAGTTTCCATTCATGTAGTAACACTTAGGAGAGAATTTTGGCAATTTTATTATTTAAAAAGGGGCCTGTTTTCTTGTCTTTAGGTCTTACAATGTTGTGGTGGTTCCATGAGTCTTTAGTAGAAACATTTGACCTTTTCTTTCTTTTTTTTCTGGATAGACATTTCACTCTAATTCTGCCTAAGCCTTCCAACCTTTAGACCTTACCCATAGCCCTCTACCAACTTTCTTCCTTCCTTCCTTTCTAAAACAAAGCAAAACAAACGTTATTTAGTTATTTAGTCATTATTTTTAGTTGTATGTGTACCTTCGAGAATTTATGTGCCTCATATGTATGTAGAAGCCATAGGAGGGTAGAATGACGGCATAGTATCCCCTGGAACCAGTTACAGGTGGCAGTGATCTGATTTGTAGGTACTAGGAACTGACTCTGAGTCATCTGTATGTGCAGTAAACGGTCTTAATCGCTGAGCTATCTTCAAATCCCTAGTTCTTGAATGTCCAAAAGCAAAATCGGGATTATTGCGATACTATATCACACTGGCTAAGTAGAATCAAGCCTTCACTTTGTTAGTCAGAGGAGGCCTGTAATAAAAACCTGGTCACTGTGCTCCCTACATGGAAAATGAGATTTTCCCCCCACCACTTTCCCATTTTTAATGATCATCACTTGCCAAGTAATAGAGACATGCAGGGAAGCTTTTAACCAACTTCAGCTTGGAATTTCCAAGCACTAATTTGTACAAGTCAAGCTGGGCAGGTTAGGTGGGTAGGGTTTGCTGCGCAGCTACTCTAGGGTCTGCGGTAGCCGAGAGCTGGCGACCGGGTAAAGCCTGAAGCTGTAATGATGTCAACTTGTTATTTACTTTCCAAATCTGAATGACTGAGCAAGGCGAAAGGAGAATCAATCAACCACAATGTGACCCTACAGGCGGAAAAAACGCAGCGCTACCACCAGCATGCAGTGGGGGAAGGGAAGCACGTGTAAACCGGGCCAGGGTTGCATCATGAGCAGGCTCGGGTTTTCGATTGCACCCTTCGTAATACCTCAGCATCAGTCTGCACGAGCTCAGGAGCCCGGGAGCTACGAAGGGCAGGCTCAAGGGAGCCCCACCAAATCCTTTGGGGTGGGGGGACTTGAATGGCAGCCGATAGCTAATAAGCCAGTGTTCTGCTGATTCACAATTATGGAGACTGTGTAAGTGTATTTTTTATTGATGCGCTCTAATAACGGTGTACCAACAGTCGTTTGACATCTTTGACGTTTCGCAGCAATATTTTGCAAGGTAATTTTGAGGTCCGCCTGTTTGATGGAGAACCGGCCCCTTAAAAACTCGCCCCGGGTTCTCCCCCTCCCCCCAACCATCAGAGCAACAAATGCCTAGTGTTCAAGGAAGGAGCAAGTGAGGTTAGAGTTTAAATTGCTGAGTGTTACTGGGCTCTTAGCACCAAGCTCATTAGAAGCCTAAGGGAGGGGCAAATTGATTTTAAAAATACTCAACAAGGCAGACACCAAAGGTGCTGAGGAGGAGGGCCGCATATTTATTTAATTGAATTAAAGCCGGGAGTTGGGGGGGGGATTGTCACCAACGTGGAAGGGAGGAAGAAGCGCCAGGGCTGGGCCTTACCAGCCATGGCAACAGAAAACATTTTGCCAGCGCCTGCGGTTTCAGGCCTGGGGATGGGGATTTGCAGGTCTGAGGATCCCAGTACCCTAACATGCCCCTCCCCAGTATATTTGTGTCTTCGCCTTGTACTGAAGCTAATCCCCTATGCATTTCTGATTCTTGGCTGGGAGGTGTTTTGCAAAGGTCATGGCTGCGCCAGAGTCTTCAATTTTTTTTTGTGTGGGTGGGCGTAAAGGCAACGGGGGGGGGTTGCTTTAAATCGTTAGTTTTGAAGGAGATGTTCCAGGAGACGGATTGCACGGGTTGCACGGGGTGCACGGGGTGCACGAGGACCTCCTAGGCCAGCTGGGCGGCTTCATCTTTGAGGTGGGGGATGGTAACATTTTTCAGTGGCTTGGGTTACCATTCCTTCCCCCAACCTGCAGGGTGGCCTTGTTCCCATCTCCCTCAAAGCCACCTTGGAGTGCCTGCCAGGGTTTAGGATTGGGTATGCTTGTGGGGGCCCTGTTCCCCCTATTCCTCTCGGAGCCTGTAGAAAAAGAGCTAGGGACCAGGTTGGGGCCCAGAGGGCAACGCTTGGTCTTCCCTCCTCCACCTTGGGCGTGGGGTGGAGAGGAGCGGGGGTGGGGAGGCTTGAGGGTGAAGATCTGTGCAGGGATGTAAGTCTCTTCCCTGCCCCCGGGGGGCTGGGTCTGGACTTGGTCGGGGTGAGGGCGGGCCTGGCGTCCTAGCCCTTGGTGGGGGAGGGGCTGCCGCGTGGGGACGCGGGCCCCCCCCAAGGCGCTGGGGGTGGGGCCTGCGGGGACGCGGTGAGGGAGGGCAGAGCTGTAGAGTTCCTCCTCCAGGTGTCTGGGGAGGGCTGCGTGCTGTGGACCCCCTTGGCACGTCTCCCAGCCAAGGTAGGCGCGCTCGCGTCCGCTCCCAGCGGAGGTCACTGGCCGTGTCGGTCCCTCCCGCCGTCCCGCCCTCTCCCGCCGCCGCCGCTCCCAGCCCAGCCCCCCCAGTCTCGACGCTCGGGAGCGACAAGCCGCCAGCGCCCCCGCCCCGCCGCCGCTGCAGCGCCCTCCGGCCGCCATTCGCCACCGAAACTTTCCAGCGCCTGCTCTTCTCGGGGATTCGGTGGCGGGCCGGGGGCGGCTCGAGGCTGCTCCGGGGCGCCTGGCCCTCGTCGGCCTCCGCACGGCCCGGGCTGGTGACGGTGGATCCGCCAGTACGCACAGAGCGCGGCCACAAGTTGCAGGGCTCGCGGTGAGGTGAGTGCATGCCTGGCAGGGGCGCAAACTTCTCGGGCCCAGGGGCCTGGCGGTGACCCTGATCGCGGAGGTAGGACCCTGGAGCTCCAGGAGGGGCAAGTTCCCGTGTGTCCCCCCCCAGGGCGGGCGCGTTCCCTGCATGCCGAACAATACCTCCGGGGCGGCCGCTCCCCAAAGTGGCCGCGCGCGCGCGGGGGGCGGGAAAGGCCTGGGTGCGCCTTTGTTTTGGGGAGGGGGACAGGCAAGTTTAGGAAAGCGCCGCCGTTTAGTCCCTGAATCTCTTTGTCTGCGGCACCAGAGGGGGCTGGCTGGGATGACCTGAGTCGTTTTGGGACTTGGGGGCCGCGCGGGATCCCCTTGTGGGGGAGGGGAGCCCCATTCATCCTCGAGGCGCAGGCCAGAGCTCCCGGAACCCGGTGGACGCGCAGCGGCGAGCGGGGGAGAGAGGCTGGCCCGCCTGAGCTCAGTTTCCGAGGCACAAACTGTCAAGGAAGTCCCGGAGCCCCCTCCCCACACCCACTCCCAGGCCTCGTCTCGGGGACCAGGCCAGAGGGGGGGGGTTGACACCGATGGAGGGCGGCTCCCGCGGCTAGGTGAGGGTGAGGGACCGCCCAGTGCGGCCTGGGGAGGGTGTAAACCTGTTGCTTTGGGGCTGGGGAGGGGTTCTCTATATTTGCCCTCACCCATATCTCCGTCTTAGGAATTTCCCTTTCGCAGGGACGGATGCTGGGAGCGGGAGTTTATGTGGGAGGGGTGCGCCTTTGAACATTGGTGATCTCCCTATTTTGTGACAACTTTACAAGGCTGGAGGCCCGTGGGTGCTGGATTGGGCCTGGGCTTCACGTGCATGACCAGTGCGCAATCAGGAGCTCGGCTTGGTTTTTTTTTTTTTCCCCTCTTTATTTATTTATTTATTTATTTATTTATTTATTTATTTATTTATTTATTTATTTATTTATTTTTTCCCTGTGACTGGCGTTCTCAGGGCCCTCTGCACTGTAAATTCCGCAGTTAGGGTCAGCTCCGACGAAGTGTTGTTGAGCAAAACCTATAACAGCTCCCCTCCCCCCAACCAAAACCTAAGCCTCACTGCCAGTGCAAGTGTTTGTTTCTGTTCTGCTTTGGTGTGTGCGCCTTGACCTGACTTGTGTTTTGCTCTGAGCTAGTCCCTGGTTTAACTTGAAAGAGGGCACAGGACTATGGAGGAGGAGTGAGCACCTTACCCCCCAGGCGTCAGTTTAGGGTAGCAAATAGGTCTTGATGGCTCTATGAAATTTACCATTAGTCATTGCTATAAGAACCAGAGAAGAAATGAAAGAGTGTTGAGTATAGATGGCGCTTCTTTTTTAAAGGGATTTTGTGTCCAAGTGTGCTACAGATTTTCATGGAACCACCCACCTGGGTAATTAGTACGACGATGAAAGTTGAAGTTCACTTGATCCACTTATTAAAATGGCCCCCTAAAGCTTTTCAAGCCTTTAATCACACACACCTGTGGGTCTGGTGTGGCGATTTGGGGTATAAGGCTCTCATCTACTCTAGGATACCTTCTTACTCAGGTCAGAGAAATCCATTTTGGTAGTACTACTGAAAGAAAGGAAGACATTTTACCCCTTTTATGGTATTGATAATGTAAATATTACCTTGATTTTGCTGTTAGTTAAATGCTGGGTACTCTGCTTGGCTCAGAGAGTCACCAAAGAAACGCCTTTGGGGAACATTGGAAATGGAGGCTAATTGATATCTGGTAAGGGTGGGCTGTTAGGATCCTTGGGATGCTAATAATAGTCTTTGATTCAAGATTGTTGTATTTTGAATAAGAATGGCCTCCATAGGCCCATATATTTGAATGTGTGTTCTTCTGTTGGTGGAAATGTTTATAGGAATGCTTAGGAAGTGTGGTCTTGTTGAGGTTTGTTTATCATTGAAGGTGGGCTTTGAGGTTTCAGAGGCCCAGAGCATTCCCAGTTAGCTAACTTTCTGCCTGTGCTTGTGGATCAGATGTAATCTCTCAGCTACTGCTCCAGTGCCATGCCTGCCTGCCTCCATGCTCCCTGCCATGATGGATGGTCTTGGACTAATTAACCCTCTGAAATTGCAAGTCCCAATGAGTTCTTCCTTCTACAAATTGCCATGGTCATGGTGTCTCTTCAAAGCAATAGGAAAGTAACCAAGGCAATTGGATCAGTCCAGAGAATTATAAACATCTTCAAGGTTTATATATTAATCTCAAGATTTGTGTGCTTTAGTAGGCAGTATAGGGCTACCAGCAGTGTGGTGTGCAGGACCGTGGAATTGTAAATGGTCCTGAAGCACATTTTTATGTGTTCTCATCTTATGTAGATGTTTGTGCACTTGTGTTTCTGGTTGCATGTGTGTATGCATAGTGATGGTCAGAGGTTGATAAGGGCTCTCTTCCTGAGTTGGTCACTATCATGTTTTCAGGCAGGGGTTTCCTCACAGAATCCAGAACTCATTAATTTGGCTAGACTGGCTGGCCGAAAGCCATAAGGATCCTCCTCATTGTTGGGATTATAGACACAGGCTGTAGCACCCACATTTTACAGGGATTAAATTCAGGTTCTCATTGTACTGACTGTGCCATCTTCTTGAACACCATTTTTACATTACAGAGTCTGTGTTTTTATCTTTGTGGTCACATGGTGAATCTGTCTTGCTAGTTTCTTGGGAGGGTGTTTATTGGGTACCATAGCTGAGAAAGTGGTTGCTTAGAGCAGCTGAGTTGCCATGTCCATTTCAAGTAATCATTGGAGACAGACCATGCTTTACCCCAGTTGGTCTGAACTGTGAAAGAGTCCCTCCACCATTGACCAGTTGATGGAATTACTACTGTAATTTTTCCTAGCACCATTTTATATACTTTAAAAATCAAAAGGAAGGACTAAGGATGTAGCTCAGTTGGTAGGGTACTTGTCTAGCATTCAAGAGGCTAGGTGTTCAATCCCCAGCTATGGATGTAATCTTAACACTGAACAGGTAGAAAAAGGTTATTATAGGGGCATAGCTTGGTTACCCCTATAATATCTTATAATTTCTTAGCTCAAATGCACAAGGCCTTTGATTCAATCCCCATTATCTCTAGAAAGGAAACAAAACAAAAACAATAACAAAAAAACAATACATTTTGGTATGCAAATAAAGAATAGTCTAGAGGGTCCCTGGAATGAATATTTTTTAAAATTTCATTTGTTTTGTGTTTGTGTGTGTGTGTGTGTGTTCGTGTGTGTGTGTTCGAGACAGACAGAGAGAGAGAGAGAGAGAGAGAGAGAGAGAGAGAGAGAGAGAGGGGAGGACACAACTTGGAATCAGGTTTTTATTTCTATCATGTGAGTACTGGGTATAGAACTCAGGTTGTCAAACTTTGCACCAAGCCCCTTACTGGATAAAGTCACATTACCCATCTTGTGATGAGGACTTAGAAATTTCTGCTGTGGATTATATTAACTGTTTCCATTTTTCAGCCAAGAAAATGATGATTTATTGTTTTTTTTTTTAAACACAGGTTCTTTTTTGGGGGGTTGTTTTTTTTTTTGAGACAAGGATTCTCTGTGTAGCTTTGGAGCCCATCCTGGCACTCACTTTGTAGCCCTGGCTGTCCTCGAACTCACAGAGATCTGCCCTGCCTCTGCCTCCCAAGTGCTGGGATTAAAGGGGTCTGCTACAAATGCTTGGTTGGAAGCTGCCTCTTAATGAGGGAGTAATGCACAAAAACATAGTGGAGGGAAGGACATGTATGTCCTAAAGCCCAGTTCTTAAAGTTGGTCTTCTGCCTTCTTATCTGTCTGGTATGGATTTCCCACTCTAGACAAGATATCTGTAGATTCCGGTCCCTTTTCCAGCCCCCTCAGATCTCCATTAAATGTTGCTAGAGGTCTGCCAATCAGTATTAGTTGTTTCTCAACATCTTGGAAGGCAGACCATAGTGTAGGGATTATTTTCTTCTATAGCTTCAACTCTTGAGTCACATATGTATATTTATTTAGACTTGAATTAGCCAAAACCAATTCTAGTTTATCTGAGTTCATTTTATGGATTCAACAGCACATGGGACTCAACCAATAACATGTCTTATTGGACAGTTAAATGTGCAAAGGATAGGTTGCCCAGGGCTGTTCTGGTATTCTTAGTGACATTTTCATAAAGCAGGAATTTGAGTGTAGCTTTTTCGAGACAGGGTTTTTCTGTGTAGCTTTGGAGCCTATCCTGGAGCTAGCTCCGCATATCAGCCTGCCCTCGAACTCACAGAAATCCACCTGCCTCTGTCTCCTGAGTGCTGGGATTAAAGGTGTGTGTCACCACCTCCTGGCCAGTTTGCAGAGCTTTTTGTGTGGGTTCTGGGGATTGAACTCAGCTCTTTTCTGCTTGTGCTGACTTAATAGCTTAACCACCTCTCAGCCCCCACATTTTATGTACTTGGGTGTGTGTGTACTGAGTGAGTATTGAATCTAGTGTATCATGCTTGTGAGATGTGAGGAAAGTACTCTATGGAGCTACACCCCCAATCCATTTTTAATTTTTGTTTTGTTTTGTTTTTTGAGGCAGGGTTTGCCTTTGTAACAGTTCTAGCTGTCCTGGAACTAGTTGTATAGACCAGGCTGGCCTTGAACTCATAAAGATCTGCCTGCCTCTGCCTCCCAAATGCTGAGATTATAGGTGTGTGCCACCACCGTCTGGTCATTGTTAGTTTTTATTCTGAGGCAAGACCTCAGGTGGCCTAGGCTAGCCTTGAATGGGTGATTATCCTGAGTAGCTGCCATGATGGGCTTGTGTCACCACACCTGGTCTGCCTGTGTCTAATGTTTTCAATCTCTTGTAAGTAAGCTCTGGGTACCTTGGGCTCCTTGTAGCCCTTTCTTGAAGATGAAATCCTAAGTATTGAGCTTGAATCCAGGAGGTCAGGTCTTCCAATTAAAAGATCCACAGAGGAAGTGCTTCCACAAGGTGCTGGTCACAGCAGTTAGTTTCTTTAAGAATGAAACATAGTTGTTAGTGTTTCCTTAACACTGGCCCTTGACTCAAGGTATTTTTATTTTGATATATTCTTTGCCTAGTTTTGTGTATGTATTAGAGAAGTCACTTGTAAGGGAGGATGAGGGAAGGGAGAAGAAACCCAATGTTGTATATAATGGAGACATCTTTTTTGCACCTGTTCTCTTGTACTATTTTTATCTTTTGATTTTATTATTTGGATTCATTTATTCATTCCCTCACTCCTCCCATTTTCTTTCTGTTCTTTGAGCTTGAGTCTCACTACATAGTTCTGGCCAGCTTTGTAGACCAGGCTTTGCCTGCCTTTGTTTCCCAAATGCTGGGATGACAACTTCCATGCTTGGCTTAATTAATTCATATTTTGTTGTTGATGTCAGATGTCTTCCTTGATCATGCTCCATCCTACCATTTTTGGAGACAGGATTGCTCAGTGAACTTGGAGGTCTCACCAGTCCTCCAGTGCTGGGATTCCAGATGTACACTGACACTGTTCCTGACTTTTTCATGTGGGTGGCAGTGATCCTAACAGGTCTTTGTGCTTGTATGTCGAGCACTTTACCGATAGAACCGTATCTCCACCTTTTACTTGTTTTGTTTTGAGGTAGAGTTTTTACTGTGTAGCTCAGGCTGGCTTTGAACTTGATGTCTTCCTCTATCATTCTCTCCCAAGGGCCCCATCTCCCAAGGGAGATGGTTCCTCCATGGTTTGTGTTTTTGGTTTTGTTTGTGTGATTTTTGAGATGGGTCTCACTATTGTAGACTAGGCTGGCTTGGAACTAGCAAGAGATCCATCTGCCTCTGCTTCATGAGTGCTGGGATTAAAGGTGTGCCACCAAACCTGGTTTCCCCATTTTCCCCTTGAAGACTGTGAGCCTCTGCTGACTCAGCACCTTGCTGGCCTTCTTTTTGTTTCACTCTGCACCCATCTTTTTATTTTGCTTCTTTGAGTTATGTTTCTATTGGTTTGGCTTGTGAGTGAGCCACAGAGAAAAGATTGATGGAAAGGAGGGAAGGGTGATAGAGGGCAAGACCTGAAGGGAAAATCTTGCCTTCAGTCTTGTCTCTCCAAAGGCCAGTTCCTTCCTTCACACTAAAAATAGTCATGGAAAAAGGAAAAAGTTTATCTTTCCAACATTAAGAAAGAATAAATGTTTACAAAATGATTTTAATCTTGCTTCCTCATTGGAGCTAGTTTCTAAACGTATTTGGTAGTGAAAGATTAACAATTTACCGAATGTAGTATACATAAAGACTTTTTTAAAGGGGAAAAAGGGTGAATCCTGGGTGTCAGAAAACCTGAAGGGAGCCAAGAGTCTTGTCTCTGTCCAGAGACTGTGATCTGTGCAGTGCTGAGGGATTACTGTAGGTCACAGCAGAGAGTAGGGAAATCTTGATCAGGAAGGTGGGGCTCAGAGGAGGGAGCCTTTGTTATGCCTAGCAGGAAATGAAGACAAGACCTCAACTATGCACTCACTATAGATGGCTTTTGTGAGCTTGACTCCCTCTGAGAGACTTTTTTTTCACCTACTGGGGAGAGCTACCCCAGGGCAACCCAGGTATTCTGATGGAGATAGGTGTGGGACCTCCTGCTTGTGATCCTTTGGAAGACAACTGATTTCAGATCTGTTAGGAGACCAGTATGTGGTATTTCACTGAGCCTTTTCTCCAACCCAGCCTCTATAGAGTGCTAGGATTGCTGATGCTTATTACGCAGCTGGCACATCAGTATGTGGGGCCGGGGTATGTTAGGAAATAAATGACCATAGTTGTTGACAGCTACAATAAGAGTTTCAGATGCTTGTAGGAAAGGGGAAGAAAGGAGAGATGGTCCTTGAAGAATGGTTGGATTTCAGGCTTATAGGTATGGGGAAAGAGGTTGCCATATAAATTCTGCCTTCCAAGCACTCAGAGCCCCAGGAATACACAAAGCTGTTTTTTTTTTTTTTTTTGCTTTGGTGTTTATAGATGTCAAAGGTGGTTAAGTCTAGCTTGAGGTCAGCTTCTTGTTTGTGATGGGGAAAATCCCCAGATATCACTGTGTCTTGTTTACGCAGACCCAGGAAGAAACCATCTGAAACACTGGCCAGCCTGGAATTTCATTGCCACACAGGTAGGCTAAGAAACCTGGAAGGGTGTAGTCAAGGGAGTGTCTCAAGCTTTGGCTGGTTGCTGACTCTAGATAACTTCTATCTGCATCTGTGTAGTGAATTGACCTAGAGGTTTGGGGACTATGCTGTTGAGTTTTTTTTTTTTAACTTGACACAAGCCAGGGTCAACTAAGAAGAGAGACTTCAACTGAAAAAAATACCTGCGTGTGATTGGCCTGTGGGTAAGTCTGTGGGACATTTTCTTTATTAATTGTTGATGTGGGAGGGCCCAGCCCACAGTGGGAAGTACCTTCTGAGTAGGTGGTCAAGGATTGTATAAGAAAACAAGCTGTGCAAGCACATGGGGAGTCTGGTCAGCGCTGCCTTCAGGTTGCTGCTGCTGTTATTGTTGTTTTTGAGATTATAATATAATTACAACATTTCTCCCTTGCCTTTTCTCTCCCTAAATCCTCCTATATACCCTCTGCAACTCCAGCCCCATCGGATCTGTCACCCAATTCTGACCTCTTTGGATACCAGGCATGCACATGGAGCACATACATACATGCAGACAAAATAAAATGCATATAAACTAGTACAGTAAATAGATCTTTTTAAAAAGGTTGTAGCTAGGCCATGGTGGCCCACATCTTTAATCCCAGCACTCGGGAGGCAGAGGCAGAGGCAGAGGCAGGTGGGTCTTTGTGAGTTAAAGGCCAACCTGGGCTACAGAGTGAGTCCCAGGATAGTCTCCAAAGCTACACAGAGAAAACAAAAAAAGGAAAAGTTGTAATTTTTCTGTGTAGAACTGTTGACAGTTATTTATCATCATTTAACATCTCCAGTGGCTCAGAAGTGGGGTCCAAGCCGTTAGCTTCAAACACAGGGCACTAGGGCATGCAAAGCTCTTGAAGTCTTTATAGATCAGTCATGAAAATAAGCTATGGTAAAACTACAGAAGTGTTTGGTTTTTGGGAAAAAATTGAAATTAATTCCTGTTTTTTTTTGTTTTGTTGTTGAGACAGCTCTCTTGTGGGCCTTGAATTCCTGATCCTCCTGCTTCAGCCTCCCAAGTGCTGGGATGATGAATGCGCACCCCTGTCAGGTGCAAATTCTTACTTACACTGCTTACTTATTTTACTTCGGGGGGGGGTGTATACTTTTGTTTTCTGTGTTCTTATGGCAGCTGATGTGTTTTCTAGAAGACTCTGCCTGTTGTCAGTTTGGCAGCTTAGGTCTTATATTAGGCTGTCTTAGTTAACTTTTCTATTGTCATGACAAAACATCATGCCCAAGGCAACTTGAAAAAAAAGTATTTAATTTGGGGGCTTAACAATTTCAGAGAGTTGAAGTCCATGACCAATACATTGAGCATGCCAGCAAGTAGGCAGGCATGGTGCTGGAACAGTAGCTGAGAGCTTACTTGTTGAGACAACAGCCACAACAAGCTAATTGGGAATAAATGGGCTTTTGAAATGTGTACATTTGTTTTTTTTGTTTGTTTGTTTGTTTCATTTTATTTTGTTTTTTGAGAAAGGGTTTCTCTGTGGCTTTGGAGGCTGTCCTGAAACTACTAACTCTTGTAGACCAGCTTGGTCTCAAACACACAGAGATCTGCCTGCTTCTGCCTACCGATTAAAGGCATGAGCCACCACCCCCTGGCTCACAGCTGGCTTTTATATGGGTTCTGGGGCAGGAATTCAGGTCCCCATGTCTGCAATATGTGCATTACAAACCACATCATCGCAGGGCTAAGTTGTGAAGATTTTCATTAGGAAGCCAGACACTAAGATTTTTGGCATGACCACTTTTTTCCTCCAGATTTATTAAGGATCAGTATTTTATGTTGACTAAATGCTGGGGTTGAGGTAAACAGGCAGTTATTTATTTATTTTTGGTTTTTTTGGAGACAGGATTTCTTCTTATTGCTTTGGAGCATGTCCTGGAACTTGCTCTGTAGAACAGGCTGACCTCAAACTCATAGAGATCTGCCTGCCTCTGCTTTCTGATTGCTGGAATTAAAGGTGTGTGCCACCAATGCCTGACCTCAGGCAGTTATTTTTATCTCTGCCTTTGACTACTGCTTTTCCCATGATTAAAATATGCACTCTATGGTTAATATAAATAGGACATGATATGTATTATAGTTAAGAAACACATATACTTGCTCACACATGTATACACACACACACCCCCCTACCCCTTTAGTGAAGGTTACACAGGTAAAGATTCTCTTTGGCCTAATACCCTGTCTGCTTGCCACTGCCCACATTCTGAATGAGGCCTTGCCTGGTGCCCAAGCAAGTCAGCAAGATCCTGTGATAATGCTTCAGCTCTGAGCCAGCATCCTCTTGTGTCATTGTTGAGTGACAGCACTCATTATCCATTTGATGATTAGCCAGCCAATTGCACAATTACAATATTTGTAATATTATAATATTTCAGAAATCTGTCTTAATATGGTCCTAAATGGGTTCTAGCTTCTGAAACCTACTGCTTTGTATTTCCCGTGTGTTGAAAGACTATGGTCACTATGTGCAGGTTTTCCTGCACTGTTCCTCAGTGTTGGAGGGGATTGGCCAAGGCAAGGGTAAAAGCCAGTAGACCATGAATACTCTTTGAGTTCAGGAATCTTGCAGAGACAGAATACAGAAAGAAGTGCATGGGCTGGTTATACTGTGGAAGGTCTGTTGACAAAATTCACTAAAGGAATGCAATGACTTCTTAGAAAGTAGTGCTATTAAAATGAGCTATCGTGGTTTTTCCATGGAAATAAAAATCAAATCAATTTTCTTTCAAATAATTGTATGTGAGGCTTTATAATTATAAAGATCTGAAGTTAGCAAAATTATATAGCCCAAGTTAATTACATTAGTGTGTTCAAACCAAATATAGAGCAAGATTAGCATTTCTATGTCACTACAGGGCCTCCTAGCCTTAGCTGTCTTCTCTCCATCCTCCATTCCTTTTCCCTTCTGTTCCTCCTCCCTTTCTCTTCTTTTCCCCCTTCTTGCCTTCCTTTTCTTAGTGAGTCCAGGGCCTTGTACATGCTAGACAAACACTATACTACTGAACTACATTCTCAACATCCAAGTTAGCTGCCTTCTGGATACATTTTTTAATGTTGTGAACATCTTAGATCTGTTTTCAGGAAATTAATTGAAATAAGAGACTTTTAATTAGGGTGGGGATGGGGGTTACCAATTCCTTAAATAGCAAAGGCATAGCATAATTGGCCAACTCTTTATTTCTGTGGTGCTAAGATGATCCTGTGTGAGTTAGGCAGGTGATCACCGCTGAACTATCCCCCCCTCCATTTAAGACACTGTAACAGTGGAATGTGAAAAATAAATTAATAAGAGTGTAAAAACAGAAACAAAATCCTGGAAAAAAACAAATCTGTTTTGCAAAAAAACAAAACCAAAAACGTCACTATAACAGAAGATGACTGAATTTCTGTTCCTTTTACCTTCCAAACACTGGGATTATAATTGTTCACCACCATGCCAGGCTTTGTGTGGTGCTGAAGAATAAACTTAAGGCTTTATATGTATGAGGCAAGCACTCTGCTAAGCTATAGCCAGGGGACTTCCAGTGCTCACTGAAGTTTTATTTTCAGTAGCCAGGCATGGTGGCTCACGCCTTTCATCCCAGCACTTGGGAGGCAGAAACAGGCAGATGTGTGATTTCGAGACTAGCCTGGTCTGTAGAGCTAGTTCCAGGACATTAAGGGCTACACAGACAAGTTCTGTCTCAAATACCCAAAAACAAAAAACAGGAATATTTTCTTTCCATTTAGACAAGGTCTTACCAAATTACCCTGGCTGGCCTCAAACTTTTAATTTTTTTTATTTATTTTTCTCTTTTATTTATTTCTCTCATCTACTTCCTGACTGCAATTTCCTTTCCCTCCTCTCCTCCCATGGTCTCAAACTTTAAGCAAGATTTTATTTTTTAAACATTTTATGTATATGAGGAGTGTTTTTCTTGCAGTTTTCTCTGTGTCTCACATGTGTGCCTCTTGCCTGGGGAGATAGAAGAGGGCATGGAATTGCCTGAATTGGTGTTACAGAAGATTGTGAGCTGCCATGTGGGGACTGGTACCTGAACCTGGGACCTCTGAAAGAGCATCAGCTGTTCTTACCTGCTAAAGCCATCTCTAGCCCCTGTTTTTGTCTTTTTGAGACAGTCTCACTCTATAGCCTAGTGTGACCTGGCAATGCAGCCTCCAAACTCATGGATGTCCTTCTGCCTAGTCTCCCAAGTGAACCACCTGATATAGCATCAAGCTTGTCATACAGGTGTTCACGACCGTATCCTGCTTAATTAGCCATTTTGGGGTCTTAAGTTTCTTGTTTTGCTTTTGTTGTTTTTCGAGACAGGGTTTCTCTGTGTAGTTTTGGCTGTCCTGGCACTCACTCTGTAGACCAGGTTGTCCTCAAACTAGCAGAGATCCACCTGCCTCTGCCTGCCAAGTGTTAGGATTAAAGGCCTGCTCCACCACCACCACCCAGTATGGGGTCTTAACTTTATGTTCCATGCCTGTCATAGTAAATGAGCAGCAGGAGGCCATTATCTTAGTCTTGTTTTTCTGTGATGCCTTCGCTTTTTTCAGTTCATGGTTTGCTGTCCGTTTTCCTGTTCTATTTACTTTTCCATTACGTGTTCTATATTTGGACAATAAATGTATTTCTGTGGGTGGGTTTCTGATGTCCCAGATGTTCCTAGGAGTGGAATTTCCCCAAGCACACCAGGGGACCTGGGTAGCAGCTAGTGTTTGGCTTCGTGTATCTCCTAGTGTTGAAATAGATGGTTCTGGATGTGGAGTAAACAGCAGTTCCCTTTGTTTTGCTTTGCTTAGCCCTCAGTATTTGCTTTAGTTTTGGGTGTTGGAGAAATCAGCTTCAGGGAGGATTCCTTTGTTATAGACCTTATTTTAATTTAGTTATTTTTCTTTTGCAGCACTGAAGATGTAACCCAAAGCCTTGTGCATTGTCTCCCCCACTGAGTGATATTTTCCCCCATCCCCTCCACCCTTGATAAAAAATTCTAAAATCTGCCTTTTAATGGAATTTGCTTTTTGTAACCAGTGTTGTTGAAGTATAAATGACATGCCATGAAAGTCATCATCTTAAATAAGCCATGTGAATCTCACCATTAGAAAGTTGTACGACATCATATTGTAGTTCATGTCCAGTTGTCAGTTGGCTTCCCAACTCAGCCATGGACAAGCTCTTTTTCTGGAATTCTAGAGCCCCCCTTTAGTGTCTTTCTGTTGACTGAACTTCCTGAGTTGTAATATTGGACTTGATTCTGTTCTCCCCTCCCCCACTTTGGAATGATGGATGAGGCGGGAGGAAGAGGGCTAGTATAATTGGTATCCTGCCTCAATTTCCATTTTTTTCCAGGTTGGCCTCAAACTTAAATTCTAATGTCTCAGTCTCCTGAGTGCTGAGATTACAGGCATGGGCCACCACACCTGTTATCTGCAGATTCTGGGGATGGAACCTAGGGCTTTGTGTATGCTAGGCCGGCACTCTACCACATGAACTCCAGCACTGTGCAGTTTAAAAATAGATACTTTATTTGTAATGCATGAAAATCTTACTGCATTTTACCTTTATCTGTGTCCTGGGAATCAAACTCTGATTTGTCAGGTTTCATTCATAGCAAGCACCTTGGCTGGTTGAGCCTTCTTGCAGCTCCTTGGCTACAGTTTGGAAGGAGATATTTAGACCCTTCATAAAGACTGAGGCCCTGGCCTAGATTCTTTCTGATTGTGCTCTTAGATGAAACGTAAACCTATGTTACTGACCAGCTAGTGGGCAGTATTTTTATAAAACAAAGGATTCACAAAACTTAGGAGCTCTCTTTAGAGGGGGAAATGGTTTTCTACCCCCTTGGAAGTATTCATTCATAAATAAACTATGATTGGGCAATGCAGATAGAGGAAGTAGAGACCCAAGGTTTTCCTCTGGGAATTTACATGTCATCTGTTGGGTTCAGTTGTGAAGGGCCTGGAGGACATTTGCCTTTCTTAAGATATGATGAGCTTGCTACCTGCAGTTTGTTTGGCCTACAGCCTTCTCTGCAACTCTTGTCTGCTCCTGCCCCAGGACTCTGGCCTGAACAGATCTGGCTGCTCCTGCCCCAGGACTCTGGCCTGCAATTTCTACGTGGCTCTTGGCTGTCTTTCAGAGATAGCTCTCTTTTTCTGTGTTTTTGATAGTCTTGCTATGTAGCCTAGGCTGGCCTAGAACTCAGTATGTTGCCAGTTTGGCAGTGATCCCAGCTCTAAATCCATTCATTTTTCTGAGACAGTAAATACATGAATGCTGCTTTAAAAAGGGTGCAGGCTGCGCTAATCTCTTTTCTCTGCCACCCTCTAGAATACCTAATCTACAGGGTAGAATGTAACATGATAGATTTTTTTTTCTGTTGATTTCCAAGTCCTGTGCAGCCTCATGCTTTTGTGTTATATCTATTTAGCTCCACCAACTTTATTTTTGATTTTGTTAAGTTATAATAGAAATGAAGTAGGAATGAAGCAAATGTTTAATCAAATTTTACCCACGTTTGTACACATAAATATCTGTAAAAATTTTGTGACAACCAAATACCAAGTATTCTTCTAGTCTGTCTGAGTACCCCTGTTCAGCCCTCAGATAACCACTAATTCTTTCCTCTCCCCACCCCCACCCTAAGCCTTTGTGCCTGCTAGGCGATTCCTCTACCACTGAGCTACAGCTTCAGACCCTGATTTAAATGTGTGACCATACATGTGGTTGTTGAATTGGCCCCTGGAGGGCTTGCTAGCACACACTCACATGTTTCTGACTCTGGGATGGTTATGCCTGAGCTCACCTTTGTAACATTTTCCCAGGGGAAGCTGCTGGTGGAAGGCTCATACACATAGTTGAAGGGCTCCTGCCTTCAAGGAAGTCCTTATATAAGTGATGATAAGTCCTGGCTGTCCTGGAACACACTCTGTAGACCAGGCTGGCTTCAAACTCACAAAGATCCACTTGCCTCTGCCTCCCGAGTGCTGGGATTTAAAGTTGTATGCCACCACCACCCCTATTCTGTTCTTTCTTGTGACACTCTTCTCTCCTCTCTCCTAGACTGTTTCTTGTCTTATAAGGTTACTGGTAGCTGAATCACTAGGGATTGAATCTAGGACCTTGCTTGTGTTAAGTGTGCCTTGTATTGTACCTCCAGTTAAGTGTGCCTTGTGTTAAGTGTGCCTAACCCTAACCCTAACCCTAACCCTAACCCTAACTGTACCTCCAGTCTCCTATGCTTTTACAATGACAGATTTCCCGAGGATGCATACAACTTGATCTTTTAAAGTGTGTAGTTGAGAACTTTCCTAGTGTATTTACAAACTAGTCCACTCAGCATTCCTAATTCTAGAACATTTTTATCAGCTTCCAAAGAGCTCCTGTGGCATCATGACATTACCCCCATCTTTTCTCCCTGAAGCCCCTGGTAGCCACAGATCTTCTTTCTGTCTGTATGGATTTGTTTAGTCTTTGTATTTCATAAAAATAGAATCATACATTAGTATATGTGCCCATTAATACCTGGCTTTTTGCTTTTAATTAAAAAAAAGAAAATCACAGCTGGGTGGTGGTAGTACACTCCTTTAAGCCTAGCACTTGAGAGGCAGAGGCAGGTTGATGTCTTTGAGGCCAGCCTGGTCTATAGAGTGAGTTCCAGAATAGCCAGAGCTACATAGCGAGACCCTATCCCAAAACAAAATCAACAAAGATACAACACAAAACAAAACCCCCGTCAATTTACTTTTTGCTCATATGTACATGTTTGTGTGTGTATACATGTATGTGAAGGCCAGAGATTTCTTCAAGTGTTCTCCTTACTTGCTTTTCACCTTATTTCTTGGGTCTCTCAGTGAACCTGGAGCTCATTGATTGAGCCAGGCTTGCTGGCTACCAAGCCCCAGGGATCTTTTTCCTCTCCTCATATACCCAGAGCTATGATTAGAGGTGCGTACCACTGTACTTAGCATTTTTTTTTTTAACTTGGGCACTGGGATCTGAACTCCAGGTCCTCAAGCTTGCTTGACAAGCACTTTACACAGCAAGCCCTTTCCCCAGCACTTCTGTTAATTTTTTTGTTGTTTACTCATGTTGACAGATGCCTGGGGCTGAGTAGCTTGGGTGTGTGGTAAAGGATGATAGGCAGTAGTCATAGTCAGCTTCTCCTTTTATTACTTTGGATGTGGAGAATGATCTACGGGTACAGGGTTGTGTATGAAATCATGAGTGGTTCAGCTGCCAGTTGAGCCTGAACTGCCATTTTTCTCTTTTCGTTTTCCTTCCTTCTCTCAATTCCCTCCACCCTGAGGGAACTTGAATGCAGCTCAGTGGGTAAAGTACTTGTTGTGCAAGCATGAGAAGCTGAATACAGGTACCTAGTATTCATGGAAAAATTTGGGCGTAGGTACACACGCCTATAACTCCAGTGCTGAGGAGGTGGGGTTCAGAAGGGTCCTTGGGGCTCACTGGACACTCAGCCTGGGCTACTGCTACAGAGAGAAATCTGTGTCAATTAAAAAGTAAGATGAGATGTCTGATTGAGGAAGATAGACAAGAGTATATGTACACAAACACACACACACACACACACACACACACACACACACACACACACACACACACTCCAACACACACATACCCCAACATGCACATGTGCACAAGAACACAAACAATAAACATTGCTTTGATCAGCCCACTTCTGCTGACCTCTGTATTAGGTGGTGGTGCATTTTTTGGTGGATTGTTAGGAATGTTAGGAAGTCCTTTCTGCACTGAAGATTCAGGAAGCCTGACTTTCCCAAAGGTATGTGTGGCATTCATTTGGTGTCTGGGAGTGCCAAGCAGGTAGAACATTCCAAAGCCCACAACCTTTGCTGACATAGTAGCAACTCATGAATGTTTACTTTTTTGTGCCATTTGTATATGTATGGCCTAATTTACAGTTCCAGGATTGGGTTTGAGAATATAAAAATCATTTTTTTTGTGGTGCTGGTGATGGAACCTAGAAGCTGGTGCTTAACTAGCTAGTAACTTATCCCTGAGTTCCTTCTCCCAACCTCAAGGCTGATTTTATCCGTTTGTCCATGGGGATATCTATACTCGTTATAGTTGGTAAGGCTGAAGGTATATTTCTATATCTATACCTGTTATGGTTGGTAAGCCTGAAAGTATTTTTCTATATCTATACTTGTTATGATTGGTAAGCCTGAAGGTATTTTTCTATATCTATACTTGTTATGGTTGGTAAGCCTGAAAGTATTTTTCTGTATCTATACTTGTTATGGTTGGTAAGCCTGAAAGTATTTTTCTGTGTCTATACTTGTTATGGTTGGTAAGCCTGAAAGTATTTTTCTGTATCTATACTTGTTATGGTTGGTAAGCCTGAAGGTATTTTTCTTGTTAATCTTAAAACAAACGTTCATTACAAGACCATCAACTTACTAGTCTCCTAAACAGCACAGCAACACTCACCTCATTTTAGTTTTAAAAAATAATTTGTTTTCTATGTATATGAGTGCATGTTTGTGTGTTATCATATGAGTGCATTGCCTGGGGAGCCCAGAAGAGAGTGCTAGATACTACGGAACTGATGTTACAGGTGGTTGTGAACCACCATGTGGCTGTCAGGAACTGAGCCCTCATCCACAAGAACAGCAAGTGCTCCTAACTGCTGGGACATTCCTCTGGACCCCTGTTTTCTAGTTTTGAAGTTCAGAAGTCTGAACAAGCTACTCAATCTACTTAATTTTTGGAAGGCTCAAGTGGTCAGCCCCATTTCCTTTGAGTTTCAAAGGACCATTTAATTATCCTGTCTCCTTTTGTTATACAGTTATACTTAGCCAGAATTTCTTTTCCTTTTAGAGAGCTTCTTGGTCATGTTTGATGTTGAACTTGTACAGTTGGGCCCTGTTTCTTTCCCAAGAGCCCCAGGGTCTCTGTTTGCCTTTAAGCTTTTGGGGAGTTCTCTTGAGTTGCAACCACAGCCACTTTCATGAACTCTGACTTTAAGTCTGAGTCGTGAGCTGATTTTGAGGAATGAGACTGCCAGTAGAAGCAGCAGTTAAGACCTGTTCTCTAGGGGTTTCAGGGTTCTGTGTATGACTTGGGGCGTGGCGTGTGGGGGGGGCTAAATCCATAGCTCCTGAGCTGTGCCACCACAGAATGGTAAAGTAAATCAAATGGGATTAAGATTAGAAAACTAATATTGCCTTGCTGATAAAACTTTATGTCTTATAAATAATTTAAAAGTGTATCAGTCAGCTTTTTGCTATGGTACTGTCACATAACAAATAGCACCACCCTATTCAGAATATTACATCTTTTGGTATCTCTTAGCTAGTAGTTAGTAGCATAGCCATGGCTGCTGTTGGCTTGGCTGGTGTCAGGAAAGTCTGGGTAGTTTCTGCACTGGATGATGTATATTGTACTGGGGCCAAGGGATCCTAGGGTAGGTCTTTGTGCTGCTTTCATCAGATATAATTAGGTGAGCATGCAGGCACATTTAAAATATCTGCTTGTCACTCTCAATAACATCCCTTTGATTAAGTCACAGCTTCCCTGGGGAGGTGGAAGGTTATTTTAGTTGAGAATAGCTGTGGAGTCATATGGCAGATATAGCAAGCATAGATGTCTATTATGGGCAGGCAAACTAGGATGGCTTTTGCTGTGTTTGTGAGGCAAGGAAGATGACACAAGAGTCTGCTTACTCTAGTTAGGAAGTCATGTCTTGGTGGACTCTCAGAGCCCCGACAACTTGTTACATAAGGAACTTCTTGGTTCCATATTAGGGCTGTGATTTGCAGCTGAAGACACTTGCATAGTCATAAGTGGGGTGGGGGTAGGAGGCTTGCCTGGCACTATGCTGGTAGAAGTCAGGGTTGTTCCCAAAGCAATAGTGTTTTTCCCAAACACCAAGAGTCTTGAAGTGGAGAAGCAGGTTGTCAGGGCAATTTCATGCACTCTGTAGGTAAGAGTCAAATCTTACAAGACTGTCCCATCTGGAAGGGGTTTCTGAAGGGACAGGTTAGGAAGTAGTACATAGCAAAAGGGTGGAACGCATGCATGAAGCCCTGGCTTCAAGGCCCAGCGCTGGGGGGAGGGGAGGTGTTAATTGTCCAGAATACCACAAATAACTATGCAGAGACCAGTTGAAAGCCAGGGGTCTTGGTGAGAGTTCTGTACTTTGGAATTGTTTTTTCTTTGTAGCTATGTTTTTCAGCTTTAGTAATTTTTTTCCTTATTCTTCGGATTAATAAATGAACCTTTTATTTGCTGTGGAAAATAAGCACATTTTGTTAAGAGATTTAACTATTGAGCTGTAATTCCTTTATTTTCCTTTTCAAGGGGCCCTTGCTGTTTTTTTTTTAAATGCACATAGGATTTTGGGGCAAGAACAGTGGGATTGGCATCTCCCAGCCCTGCTTGGAACCTTTTTTTAAGGGGAGGAAAGGTTTATTTGGTTCATAATTTCAGATTATAGTACATTATTTTAAGGAAACCAGAGAAGCAAGAAATTGGAAGCAACTGTTCACATAACATCCAGTCAAGAGCAGAGAGTACTGATTTAGATTCTTGAAAGCAGCACTTGTATCTTCAATGGTTTTATGCACCATAGAGTAGTTGGTATAGGGTAATTACTGCTGGTTGCTTGCTAATGGCATCTGTTGCAACATAAGTGAAAGTTGCACTCTGGTTAGGTACTGTTTCTCAAGTATCTAGGGAGTAGCCTCTTACATGTCATTGTTAGTTCCCATCCTCCCTTCCCTTCTTCCAAACGGAAAGATACTCTGGATACTCTGGTTAGCTGGATCCCTGCAGAAGGATACAGGATGGGGTCCTTCCCTCCTTCCTTCTCTCCTTCCCTCCTAAAGGGTCCCCTGTATCTCAGGCTGGCCCCAAACTCCTGTAAAATCAAGGATAATCTTGAATTTCTGATTCTCCTGCCTTTACCTCTCAAGTTCTGGGATTCTAGATGCACATCTTCATATCATTTCATGCAGTGTTGGGGATATGTGGAAGGCAGCTCTCTATCCATTGAGCCATGTCTCCAGCCTCTCTGTTGCTCTTCTTACCATCTATTAATTTGCTTTCCATCTCCTACACCGTTAGGACAAGCAGGTAGGAAGAGGAGATGGAAATAGAACCATGAAACATTGGTGTGTGTGTGTGTGTGTGTGTGTGTGTGTAGGGCTAGTAGGCCCACTTGACTTCATTAAGATGGCTCAGTGGTTAAGAGCACTTACTGTTCTTCCAAAGAACCAGGGTTCAATTCCCAGAACCCACATGGCAGCTAACAGCTGTTTGTAACCCTCACACAGACATGCACGCAGGCAAAAACACTAATACAAATAAAATTTAAACAATTATAAAAAAGGAAGAATGAGAAAGTTGGGTGCTATGTATATTTCAAGCATAGGACTGTCAGTTCCAAATGTCATCATGTTACCAGTCTAGCTCATTTCCAACATTTTTTTTCTGTCAAAGACAGTTGATATGAGGGATTGGAAAGATGGTTCAGTTTGCTGACCTTACAGAGAACTCCAGTTCCTAGCACTCATATTGAACAGCTTATAACCACCTGCTTCAGCTTTCTGAGTGTTGAGATTGACAGGCATGTGTCATCATGTCTGGCTATCTAGAAATTCCTTATGTGTGGTAGAGAAAGAATTTTTTTGTGTATACTGGTGGCTGGCCCCTTTCCTTCCCTTCTTCCCTCCATTTTTCTCTTTTCACATTGCTGGGGTTTGAACCCTAGGCAAACACTCTATCACTGAGCTACATCCTTAATCCCTTTCTGTTTCTTCTTCAAAAAATAACTTAAATAGGGGGTGGGTTATTCCTGGGACAAGTGTGTACCACTGTGCCTGGTTTATATGATTCTTGCTGTGGAATGGAAGGCTTTTTACATGGTAGGCAGACACTTCCAACTGAGCCCCATCCACAGGCCAGGCCCCTTGTGTGTCTTTTTCATTCTTACATGGTTGGGAATTGAGCCTAAGGCATAATTAAAAGTGTGACATAATTAAAAGCTGACTTTGGATCCTGTTAGAGAAAAATCAGTTTGGACACTAGTATAAATAGAAGTAAAGGAATATGGTTACCTTTAATCATGATCCCAGTTATCTTTATTAGATAACCCTGTACCATGTTGGTATACGTCAGGTATGAAGGGATTTTTTTCTTCTTGAAAAGTTCCTAGAGAATAAGTCACATTTTCTTGTGTTTTTTTTTTAACATCTCCAATGTAAAAATAAGTTTAGTTTTTAAGATTTCATTGTTTAAAAAAAGTGGCCTGAGATATGTTTCTTAAACGTTTTCTTTGGCTCGTCTGTTTTGCCTGTTCTGCTTTGTTTTAGCTTTATTTTATTATTATTATTTAGATACTGGTTTGTTTTCTAAAGAGGGTGGTGGTGGAATGGTGTGATTTTGGATGGGAGCAGAGGGAGGTAGGGAGGCTCTGAGAGGAGTTGGAGGAGGGAAAACCATAATCAGAATATCTTGTGTGAAAAAATCTATTTTTAGTAATAGGAAAAAGAAAATTTGTAATCTTTTTAAAGTTTTGAAAATTAAGATTGAAATACATTTATTTTTGTGTGTGTGTCTGTTCACACATGTGCACCAGTACACACATCTGGAGGTTGGGGAACAACTTGGAGTAATTGATTTTTTTTTCCACCTTGTGGGCTCTGGCTATGGCACTTCAGGCCAGCAGGCTTGATGGCAAGTACCTTTAACCAGTGAGCCATGTCATCACATTGGCTTGTATATTAAATAACACATTGGTACCTTTTAAAAAGATTCTGTCTGTAGTGAGATACTCACTTTGTCAGCACCTGTGGCACAGACCACGCCCATTGTGGGTGGGGACAGGATCGGACGTTACCTGGGGGAACTAAGGCTGAGGAAGGGACTCCAGGAGCTCTCTGGCTTGCAGCACTGGGACAGGAGAACATCCGGAGGCATCCTTGGGACCAGGAACCTGCTGGTGTCCATCTGTCTATGTTGTAAGTTATTTCTCCCTGAATAAACATCTATTTGGCCTATTTGTTTCTCCTGATCCTTATTAAACCTCATTATCTGTCTCCATCCCTTGAGAATGTGGGCAAGAACAGTCCTCCTGGAGCGTTCAGCCATGTTTGGCTGTTGTGATTGACTACTTTACAGAAGAAAGGTTCACTTTGAGTCCCTGTGGGTCCTTCTTTGCTTTTTTGGAAGTGTCTCCACATCTGGTCTTAGACTTGTGTAAAACAGGAAGAAGCAGTTAACAGACTGTTTCATAACTTAGATTTGCTGCTTGGCCTCAATAGTGAATTCCCCCTCCCCCCAGGCAATCTACCTCTTAAACAAAAGGGTCAAATAGCAAAGTTCCTCTGAAAGATGCTGAGTCATAGAAGTCCCAGGGGAGACCTGGCATGGCAGACAGTTCCAGAGCCAGCACTCAGTATAGGGGATAGACTGACTTTTGACCTTCATTTCCTATTTTTTTTTCTCTTTGGCTATGGCTTTTTTTCATTTGTGGCCGCTACGATAGTCATGTTTCCAAATTTCACCTGAATAAAAGGACGAGGATGTGACATAGCAAAAGCATTCATATAAGCTGCCTGTCTTGAGGAGGCAGACACACAGGGTCTGGGAGTGGAGAGTAAAAGGGTACTTGCAAATGGCTAAGGAATAATGAAGCACAGGTGAGTTTTTGTTTCTTGGTGGATATGAAGAGCTTGCTGTGATGTCTAACATTCAAGTGGATTTTGTCTAAGCCTTCATTTTTGCATTTTTCCACAGTTGGTTCTGATCAAACTCTGATAAGGAAGCCAGTATTAATTAACCATGGCTCAGCACTCTGCTTCTGTATTTATTTATTCTTTTGTTTGCTTGTTTATTGCCAGGCTGGCCTTAAACTCACCTAGCCCATGCTAGTCTCAAAAACTGGATCTTTCAACCGTGCTGGGATTACAACTATGAACTCTTGGCTTGGAACTAATTATTTACTTTTTTGTTTTGAGATAGGGTCTCTATGTAGTCCTGGCTGTCCTGGAACTCGCTATGTAGGCCAGACTGACTTCAAACTCACAGAGATCATCCCACATTTGCAGGCTTGCACCACCATATCTGGCTTGGGAATAATTCTAACCAACAAAAATGAAAACAAAATCTGTGACGGCACATAGTACATTCATTTTGTGGAGAATCTATTTTTCCTACATTTTTAGTGCATTGTCCCATTGATATAGCTGAAACTCCAAGTGATAGAATTGGCATTATAATGGACTTACTAATACATTTACATACATTTACTTTGGAAAATTAAGTAACATTATACAAGTAAAACTTAGCTAAGGAACACAGCCTCCAAAATACCCCAAAGGTAAGTAGTGTGCTAACCAGGCCTGTTATTTAGAGATAAGGGAAATTTAGGATGTTGGGTTGTAAATGTTTATTTAAGTGGATTGGCCAACCATTAATTAGGCTCTGATTCCCACAGCAGACACATAAACCTTGAATGCCTAATGTTGGAGGTGCAGTGTAGGATCATAATCATTAATCCAGTTCTCCCATTAAGTCCCCTGACCTCTTATCAGGAAAGACTTTCTGCTAGGTGGTCAAGATGACCCTTGGTGACAACTGTTTGGGAAAAGGACCACATTGGTGTACTTAAAATAATTCTGGCCCTATATAATACCGTTGTTGTGTAACTCTCTTATCTGCCTAAGTGGACAGACTTGTAGTCTCCTGTCTCTGTTAAAATCGTTTGAAGTGTTACCTGGGGCTGGAACCAGAAAGAAATTAAGGATGACAGTATTTGTGGAATGCATGGGCCTAAAGTGTATGTAAGTCATTACCTACTGAGCTCTAGGGCAAAGGTGACCTCTCTGCATTTGTAAGGTTTTGAATGGAGAAGAGAGTCTTTCATTCTCCTTCACTTGAAGTTTTAGCCCCTCCCTGCCCCACAGGATTTCTCTGTAGTCCTAGCTATCCTGAAATATTTCTTCTGTGTAGAATGGTCAAACCTGCTGTTTTGTCATCCAAATTGCTTCCTACCAATAGCCTTTTTAAGGGAGAGACAGCAGTCAAGAATTAACTACATAGCTTTTATAGCTAGGTGCTGCAGAGTGTGTGTGTGTGTGTGTGTGTGTGTGTGTGTGTGTGTGTGTGTGTGTGTGTGTGTGTGTAACTTAATATTTTAGTTCATGAGAATGAAATGGCCAAATCAGTCATTTTCCTTCCTGTTTTTCTTTTGTTTGTTTTTGTTTTTTTTTCCCTTGTGACAGGGTTTCTCTGTGTAGACCAGGCTGGCATCTAACTGACAAGTTTGGCTTGCCTCTGCCTCCCGTGTGCTGGGACTAAAGGTTTGTACTACCATTTCCTGCTTTTCCTTGTGTTTTTTTCAGTGCTGAAAACTCAAGTCCTGTTTTATAACTGTACCATTGGAAAAAAAATGTGTTAGTTATGACAGCAAACAGGCCAGTGCCTCTCAAAATGATGGGAATGTTGAATAGCATTTCTGCTATGAAATAACATTCCAAACTTGGTCTTAAAGCAATGATCATGTCCAATAAATGCAGGTTATACCATTAAAAATATGCATCTGGGGTTGAGCTTTTGCTCAGCTGGGAGAGTGCTTGCCTAGCGTGCACAAAACTATGGCTTTCGTCCTCGCCACTGTGTTCACCAGGCATGGTGGCTCATAACTGTAATGCCAGAACTCTAGAGGACCCAGGAGTTCAGAGTCACCTTTAGCTACATCGCTTGTTGGAGTCCAGCTCAAAGTTAAAAGAACATCTGATAATTAATTGGTGGGTGGATATAAAAAGTGACAGGATCCATTGTTAACAAACGGACTTGTTTGGATAGATTTTTGGTGTCTGTCTGCCTGCCTGTGTTTCTGTGTATGCAAATGGTAGCATGAGAATGCAGTGTGCATTTTTCTGTGCAAGCCAGAGGTGGAGTTTGCTTTCCACAGATATATTCAGCTAGATTGCTTGGCCAGCATGCCTCAGGGTTCTCCTTTCTCTGCCCCCACAGTTCTGGAATTAAAGGAGTGGTCCACCATGGCCAGCTTTCTATGTGGATTCTGTGACATAAATTCAGGTCAACAGGGAGCAGTTTACCAACTATTATCTCTCCAGGTCTGTTTTGGTATTTTGAGACAGTGCCTTGTTATATTTATTGTTCAGGTTGGCTTTGAATTATCATCTCAATACTTCTGCTTTTGCTTTCTTGAGAGCTGACTTGAGCAACCTATTCTAGCTCCCTTTTCCTTTTATTACTTTTTATTTGTATCTGTGTGCATGGCCACATGCATGTGAGTGCCCAAGGAATCAGTGAATCCTGTGGCACTAGAGTTACCTAGTTGTGAGTCAGGAGCTGCCCGAAGTATCTGTTGACATAGTGCGGGCATAGTGTGGTCACTGAAGTCCACAGTTCACAGGGTCACTTTAAGTGTTTGTTATCTGGATTTGGATGAATGTATAATAAAGTGTGTTTACCTGTTTTGTACCAAATAGTAGTTTCATTGCTCTAGAAATCCTCATTTCCTTCCTGCCTTGAATCTGCACATTCCCTTTGGGAATACTGCCGTTAGGGCTGAGGATGTGGCTGTTTGCAGAGTGCTTGCTTAACATGAACGAATCCCTGGGTTGCATTCCTAGCACCTAATAAACTGGGCACAGGGTGCATGTGTCTGTAATCCCAGACTTGGGATATGAATAATGGAGGATCAAAATAATGATGGTCATTATTGGCTACATAGTGAGTTAGAGACCAACCTCTTTCTGAGATCTTCTCACAGAATGGAATGCTACCTGTTTTTGTTAATGGAAAAAAAAAGAAAAGCATCTTCACAGGAAATGGGGTTCATCAGATGTAATATCCCAAGTAAGAGAATTGTGTCCTCAGCAAGGAAGAGTGAGGCTTGAGTCTATAAAGTCTATATAGACTCTCCCATGCCATGATGCAGTTTTGAGTATTGCTTAAAATGACTGGTTTTTGTTGTTGTTGTTGTTGTTTCATTTTGTATTATTTACTTTTTTTTTAGACAGGGTTTCTCTGTGTAGCTGTGGTTGTCCTGGAGCTTACTCTGTAGACCAGGATGGTCTGGAACTCAGAGAGCCACCTGCCTCTGCCTTCTGAGTGCTGGGATTAAAGGTGTGCAGAATCCCTGCCTGGCCGGTTGTGTTTTTGTAACATATTTTTTAATTGACTCTTTGACAGTTTCATATCCCCAATTTCACTCATTTTCCAGTACTTCCATGTCTGTCCTTTAACCTTGTAACCTCTCCCCCAAAGGAAATGAGAAAAATAAAAATAAAAGGCAAACACAAAACAGAACATCTCACTGACCCCTCTGGGTAGTGACCTCGTCTATTAACTTCAGTGTTCTCTCACACCTGTCACAGCTGACTCATAATACTCGGTTTCACCGTGTGTGTCACTTCCTTCTTTCTTTCCCTCCTCTCTGTCACATATTTATTCATCGCAGTGGCATTGGGAGCTGTGGCATATCATACAGTATATTTTGGCCAAAGAGCTCTGCTTGCAGGTACTCATTTCAATGAGTCTGGTTTAAGGCCTCTGGGTTCTGCTATGCTATCAATACTGGCTTCTCACTGAAATTCCTGTCTGGTATTCTGTTGTTGCCCTGAGTCATGGAGATCCTGCAGTTATGGTTCTGCCAGCTCTCCCTCGCCCACGCTGCTGGAGTCAGCTCTCCTGTGCCCACATCATATTGATGCTGCTGTGTGGCATGTGGAGAGGTGGGGTGGGGGGTGGCGGTGGTGGTGGTGGTGGTGTGCAGTCCTCTTGCTGTGATGGCTTTGTTATTCAGGTAAGAATTTATTTTCTATGTATCATTTCAGTAACACAAGCACCTATGGCTAATTTTTTATGTAGTGATTGTGAGCATGTAACAAATGCTAATTGTGGGAACAAAGGTTCACTGTCAAGAGGATTTAGGATTGGTAATGTGGCTCTGTTGTAGCATACTTGCCTAGTTTGCACAAAACCCTGGAGTATCTGTAATCTCTGCCTAGCATATAGGTAAAGTATATACTGCATTTAGCTCAGTGGAGTTTGAACCTGTACTTTGCCCATACCAGTTGTGTACCCAGTAACAGTTTGTGAACTCTCAAAAGTATACAGTGGGCATTGTTGTGCATGTCCTGAATGGGTTGTGGAGTTTCCAGCATGGTGTGTATACAGCTTTGTGCTGGCATACCAGCTACAGGGGGTTGCCTATGCAGGAGATGATATTACTGGCACCAGAATAGGAGGACAAGACTGTCAGAGAAGAGTTAGACTTCTGTCAGAAGATGGATGATTTTGGACGATTCTGGCTACTCTTGTTCAGGTAGCAAAGACAATCCTTTTGACAATGGCAGTAGGACTGTCAGGTGAGGGACCCACTAGCATATTCTTCCTTTTTCCTGGATGTGACTGACTTTTGTTGCAGGCCAGGGGGGCTGTTAGTGCCTAGGTTTTAGCTGTTAAGATGGGAGGATGATACCAGTCTTCACTGGCATGATGGTTTGCTGGGTCCAGGTATCTGGTATTGCTGCAATTTTAATGCTCTCTTTAGATTTCCATGTGGGTGGAGGGAAAGCCTTTAGATCAAATGACTCACAGGGCACTGGGCCAGTGTTTACAGATGAGCAGACTCTAGCCCACCTCCTGCCTGATTGGAAAGGCTTGTTTCTGTGAGGGGTTCCTCCTCCTGTTCATACCTCCTACTGTAGGCTGCAACCTTTGGCAGGAACTTCTTGAATAATTTTGGTACTTGTAATCTTGCAAGGTCCAGTATGATTGATAGTCATGGTCTTTACTCATTCTAGAACTCATGACTCAGTGCCTGTCTAAATGAGAGGCCACAAGAAAGTATAAAGTTCCGCAGCAAACTGGCCAAATATGTGATGTAATGTTCATGGAAATGATGACTTGGATGATGAACCATAGCTTTCATTTGGTAAGCGGTGGTCCTTGCCTCATGTGATTCAAAAACTAAACCAATAATAGTTTTAAAAGTTATTTTGGTTGATTTATTTTCTTTCTTTTGGGATTTTCAAGACAGGGTTTCTTTGTGTAGCCTTGGCTGTCCTACAGTTTGCTCTATAGACCAGGCTGGCTTCGAGTTCACAGACATCCCCCTACCTTAGCCTCCCTAGTGCTGAGATTAAAGCATAGTACTGGAATTAAAAATCTGTGCCAACACACTAGGATTGGTTTGTTTTCTTTTTGAGATAGTGTTTTATTACTATGTAGTTCAGGCTAGCCTAAAACTGGAGACTCTTCTGCCTCAGTCTCCCTAGTGCTGCTGGCATTAGAGAGAGATGTGCTTTGCTAGGTTTTAAAATCCTTTCTTAACAGATGTGCATGTCCTAGCCACATGTAATGTGGCAAGATAGTTTGCTTTTGTGCTTTTGTTGCAGGACACAATGCTTTGGTAATGAGATTGTAAGTGGCTAATGACTGAACAGTGATTTGCTGTGTGGAGTCAGAGGTGGCAGTACTTAATTTCAGCAACCACCTCAACAATTGATGGCATGGTAGCATTGGGCACCCCTCACCAAAAATGTCATATTGTGCTGGCTGAGAATTGAATAACAGATACTAGTCACTAACGGTGGGTTCATTTCCTGACTCATGGGTCCCTCACCTGACAGTCCTACTGCCATTGTCAAAAGGATTGTCTTTGCTACCTGAACAAGAGTAGCCAGAATCGTCCAAAATCATCCATCTTCTGACAGAAGTCTAACTCTTCTCTGACAGTCTTGTCCTCCTGTGCTGGTGCCAGTAATATCATCTCCTGCATAGGCAACCCCCTATGAGTCAGGAGAGGAGTGGGAATTTGGGGAATGTCATCTGTGGCTGCTTTGGGTTTAAATAAGCAAGAGTTTGTTCTGATGTGGAGGCAGAAAGTGGCTTATTAGTGCCCTGGGTCTTGGAGAGGTCTGGAGAAAGGTTAACATGTTCTTTTTGGGGGTGGGATGAAGGAAGAGCAGATAGGCTGGCTTCAAGCTGGCTGTGTTGCCAAGGATGACCTTGCTCTCCTTTGGGCAGCTATTAGGTGAGAGTTGAGTAGTAGGAACAGTTTTCTGGAAAATGGTACTTGGGCAATTTACTATCTGCTGTTTAATTCTCTCTTGCTGCACTGATCAGAAGGTGGCTTTGTTGTGGATTTTAGGGAGTGACCAATTACAAGGAACACAAGAAGCATGCTAAAGGAGTATTAAGAGTCTACATATAAAATTTAAAGAAGTATAGTTTGCTTTGTGTATCCTTGAGTGGATAATGATGAGGCCCACTGGTGAGGTAGGATAGGAGTCAAGAGGTTCAGGAAAGTGGAACCTTGAAGAGGAACAGCTGGTGGAACCAGCCCCCCTTTTTTCATCATGGAGGGCCTGGCCTGCCAGGGGAGGGCAGCAGTGTGGCCTCCTGGCAGGAGAGTGAAACTGCGCCTTAGGAGGACAGAAAAAGGAGAAAAAGAATTAGAATTGTAGCTGGGACATTTCTTGGACCTCTGTTATCAGCATGGAATTGCTTTAGGTGTGACATTGGAGTTGATGTGACAGGAGTGTATCACAAGATAGATGCTTTCTGTTTTATATTTGGGGAAACTGAGGTGTGGGTAATGACAACAGCAGGTCTCACAGCTATGGGGATACCAAGAATGGGATGGTCACAAGTGGGCCAGTATGATTTCCAAGCCCCTGTGGTCTTGGGATGGTGCAGTGCTTTTTCAAATGCTAGGTTTTTATGCCATAACTGATGATGGGAAGCAGTATATGCATTTCACAGTATCCTGGAAAGCCCAGAGGCCATTGGTGTGTGATGGGTTGAGGCCCTGTCATGTGTGCATGAGCAACCTGTACAAATGACAATGTGTGTGCTGGGGAGATGGCATAACCAGGCTATGCAAGTTAGAGGACCTAGGCTCAGAGCCCAAACATCTACATAAAAAGTCAGATGTGACCATATGTGCTTATAACACATTACTGGGGTTGATACACAGGAGGATTGCTGGGGTGGGTGGTTGGGGGAAGATAAGGGGGAGTGTAAAGACTACCTAGTGTTCTTCTCTGGCTGCAGATACATGTCAGTTCATACATGCACAAGATATATTGCAGTTGGAAACAGGCTTCTTTTAAGGCAGAGACTCACCTGCTTTTGTACAGATAGTGGACCAGGAAGGGTTTTATATTTAAATGATGAGTGCAGTGTGTGTGTGTGTGTGTGTGTGTGTGTGAGAGAGAGAGAGAGAGAGACAGAGAGAGAGAGAGAGACAGAGAGAGAGACAGAGACAGACAGACAGACAGACAGACAGACAGACAGACAGACAGAGCTGGAAACCATGTGACAGCTGAAAGTGATGTGGAATTCCAAAGTCAGCATTCATGCATAGAGGTTCACAGGAACACAGCTGTGCTGTGTATTCATGTACTATGTTTGGCTGTCTTGTTACAAAGGGTGCTGTAAGGATTGTGACAGATCAACTTGATTGCCTGGGGGGAAACCTATGGTGTTTACTAGCTGGGCTGGGGGAGATAGCTCAGTCTATAAAGTGCTTGTTGTACAAGAATGAGAACTCCAATTTCTACCCCTAGAACCGTTGTAAAAAGGCAGAGGATCTCTGGAACTTGCCTACCCTGTCTTGTGAGCCCAGATCCTAGAGAGAGATCTTTTTGTTTTGTTTTGTTTTGTTTATTGGGTTTTCTTTTGAGACAGGGTTTTTCTCTGTAACCATCCTGGCTATTCTGGAACTTGCTCTGTAGACAAGGCTGGTCTCAAACTCAGAGCTCTGCTTGCCTCTGTCTCCAGAGTGCTGCAATTAAAGGCTTGCACCCCCCCCCCAGCTAGAAAGAGAGTGATTCTGTCTTAAAGATGAGGCGACCCAAGGAAACTTGATACCCAAGACTGTCTTTTGGCTGCTGCATGCATGAGTGCACATGTAGATATGTACCTGTGTGCAGTCTCTGCATTGTTGTCAACCATGTGGCAGGTGTCCATGGAATACCTTGGGTGATTCTCTCATTGTATAGTGTGGGTTTTGGGGATCAAACTCAGGTAATCAAGATTTGGCATTAAGTGTGGAGATACCTCCTTGTTTGAACCCTATTTTTATAATGTAGAAATTGATCATGTTTTCCTTTTGGGAAAAAATAATTTCTGAAGGAAGCATGTAAAGTATAAGGCTGTTTAGTGATGGTTCTTGTGTCAGTTTCTCTTCTCAGCTCATATTCTGGAATGTGTAGTAGGAAGGCAGAGTGTTTTCATCCATTTGCCATGAATTTGGTGGACGGTATACTACTTTGGGTGTTTGAGTTGTTATTGTTGGTTCCCCCCAGATAAGATTTTTTCTGTGTAGCAGCTCTGGCTGGAACTCACCCTGTAGACCAGGCTGGTCCCAAGCTCCCAAGCTCATAGGGATCCACCTGCCTCTGCCTCTTGAGTGTAGGGATTAAAGGCATGTGCCACCACTGCCAAGCTTGTTTTTCTTTTTTTCATTGTGTGTGTGTGTGTGTGTGTGTGTGTGTGTGTGTGTGTGCATGCACGTGTGTGCAGAGCTTCATGTAGCTAAGGATGATCTTGAATTCACATCCTCTTGCTTTTACTTCCCAAGGGCTGTGTTCTTCAAAGCACTCAAGATCGAGGGACACACAGGCATACATACACACCCCTTTTTTGGTCTGGAGAGCAGTGGAAAGGGGGTTGGAAGATAGAAGGATATGTAGAATACTAAATTAGTTAACAATGACTTCTAAGTAATTTTTTATGCTATCCTCTTGTAGTTTGCCTGGACAAATTGAGAGAAAAATTTTTTGATTTTCCTGTTCTTCTGGCAGGATCTAAAAATACCTTGTTTAGGAGATGGGCTCATGATCAGCTTAGCCTGGGGTAGTTCTTTCTTTTTAAAATAAAAACCAAACCACACCTAGTTATTTTGTGTATATGCAGATGTTGGCAAAGGTCAGAGAACAACCTGCAGCAGTTGGTTCTCTCTTTGTAATCTTTTTCCCAGGGATGGACGTAGGGTCCTGAGTCATGCTGGCAATCATCCTTATCCACTGAGCATCTTGGGGTGATGGGTTAGTTCTTGGTAAGAGCAGAGCTTAAAGGAACTTGGCATTCTTTATTGAATCTCCTGGAGCCTGGGGCTGTGGGGGTGGGGCCCATGCCTGCAGTCCAGTCTGTCTTCACTGCAGAACTATTTGGTCTGCCTCTGCTTTCCATTACCAACTTCCCTAAATAGTCTTGGCCCCATACCTTCCTTTTATGTATATAGCCAGAAACTGCTGTGCACGTGTGTAAGTCCTATTTGCCGAGGACCCCAGCTTTAGAATCAGAACTAATCTTCCCCTGCTTGAGGCTCTAGTCTTGCTGAAGAAAGCAGAGGTGATTTCACAAGTCTTAGAAGGTGAAATGCAGGGAAGCTCTGCAGACAGTAATTTGAAACTATTCTCTCATCAGAGCTCCTAAGGTGGCTTGGGTGATGGGTGAAGCTGGGAGAAAGCTCTAAAAGGCAGGTGGGCTTTAGTGGCCCTGAACAGTGACCGGAGGAGTTGTCAGAATTTAAAGGTATCACCTGGAGAGATGGGGATTAGCAGACAGGAGACATAGACAGCTTTTGAAATACCATGATAACTTTTTGAGGAAAGAATGAATTGTTAGCTGGGTGGTGGTAGCACACGCCTTTTATCCCAGCATTCAGGAGGCAGAGGCAGGTGAATCTCTATGAGTTTGGGGCCAACCTGTTCTATAGAGTAAGTTCCAGAACAGCCAGGGCTACACAGAAATTCTGTCTCAAAACAAAAACAAAAAACAAACAAAAAGGATGTTCTGTTTGCAGCAGGGTTATGGTATAGATATGAATACTTTGTTTTGGAATTGATTTTTTATTTATAACTACAAATTTAAGGTCAATTTTATGATATGTATATTTCTATTGTTTAGGTATTGTGTTTATATAGCTCATTTACAATATAATATATAATTTAACACAGATTATAGATAGTTACCTATAATAGTCAAAACTTAGAGTTAATAAGTTAGGTTTTTAAGATATTTATGAGATGGATAGGCATTTTTTAAACCTTTCAAAGACCTACAGAATATGGCATTTAAAATGGCTTAGGATTTTTTTTTGGCAGTTTTTTGGCACAACTGCTCCTGGCAATACCATTTCATGTCAGAGAGGAAGATGAACATTGAAGAAACTCTTTATGGAGTTTACTTCCAATATGACAAGACTAATCATTTGGACAAGGTAGTACTCTTGTCTGGACTGTTTGACGTTATGCTGTATAAACTGGACATGCAGGACAAGATGGACATTGCTACAGGGTTCCTGCTTCATGGAAGAGTCTGCCAGACAGTCTACAGGACAGAAAAAAGTGACTGACAAGCTGCCAATACACGCAAACAGTTTAAAGTTTTCTGTTTTGTTGAGGAGTCTGCCAGACACACATTTGCCTATAGGGTAAAGATGGAACATTATGGAAAAACTTCTGGTGACTGGCCAGGCCGTGAGATGTCTCTGTCATTTTTAGAGTTATATATTATCCTTTTGTGGTCTTTGATGGAGTTAAAGACAATTACGGTTATAGTTTTCCTTAGACAAAATTAAAGATAAGTTATATATAGGACTTTAGACTTACAAAGATAGGATAGATGATAAAATATTTACTTTACATCTTGCTAAATGTTAATGAACTAAATATTGTTAACTATGGTTCTTATTTAATAACTTTTGTTATATATTTTGCTATGTTAAGGTTAAAACATTTCTTTTTATTTTAGACAGAAAAGATGATGGGAGATGTCATTCTGTAAACATGTTTCTTTTATTGGTTAATGAATAAAGCACTATTGGCCAATAGGAAAGCAAGATATGTGGGACTAGGAGACTAGGAGGAGAGAGGAAGAAGTAGGGAGGAGTTTCAAGATGTAGGAAGGGGAGAGCAGAATGCTGGGCCCTCTCTCCGGTAAGATAAGACCATGTGGAAATACTTAGATTAATAGAAATGGGTTAATATTTAAGACAGAGCTAGCCAATAAAAATGGTAGTAACAGGCCAACAGCATTATATTTAATACAGTGTCTCTGTGTGTTATTTGTGGCTGGTGTGGCTATGGGACCAGGCTGGCCGGAAAACTGCTCCTAACACAGAGTGAAGGTAGTAGACATAGAATAGTGGATGAATGGGGGTTAGTATTTACCTCTTCAGAGATGGGTCTGACCTTAAAGGTAGGGAAAGAAAAAATTCTTGGTAGGGCAGATGATAATGATGATTACTAGTATGTGTGTAGGTACACAGGTTTGAGAAACTATGCCTTATGTACTCATTTATTTCCTTCCCCCTTTTTGAGACCTAGTTGTGTCATTGGCTTGAGGCTTGCTAATCAGGCTTGATTGGCAGTCATGAAGCCCCAGGGATCCTCCTTTTTCAGTCTCCCCAGCTCTGGGATTATATGCCAGACCTACGATAATCTACCTTTAAAACAAGCAGAAACACATTTTGGGGGATAGAATACATTTTTTTCCCAAGCTCTGTTTTGAATCTTACCAAGTAGGCTATGCTGTCTGGCTGTTTGATTTGTCAGAGAACTCTTTGGATTTTTGTCTCTGTTCTCTAGCCTTGGAATTATAAGAGCATGCCACCATGCCTGGATGTTTGCCTTGTTTTTTTGTTTTGTTTTGTTTTTTTTTTTTTAAGGCAGGGTTTCTTTGTGTAGCCTTGGCTGTCTGTCCTCGAATTCACTCTGTAGACCATTCTGGCCTCTTAATTCAGAGACATCTAGCTGCCTTTGCCTCCTAAGTGCTGGGATGAAAGGCATGGACCACTCCCTAAGGCATGGACCACTCCCTATCAGCTATGGGTGTCGTGTACCCCCCCCCCTGAGTTTGGGAGACCAAATTCAGGTCCTCTACTGTTCATCTCCCCAGGTCTTAAAGGATTTTTTTAAAGCATGGGTAGTTGTGTAGTTGAATCACGACGTGAAATGGATGACTGAGAGCTCTGGCATCCATCCCAATTTTGGAAGAACTTCTGTGAAGGTCTTTCTTGAACTTAATAGTCCTGGCCTTTTCAGTTTCTCCACCTCCCTACATCTGTTCCAAGTTCTCCTGTGGCAGGGATGAGGGTAGGAGTTGTCACTCATCTCCCTTGGTCTCTGTCCTCACACCCAGCAGCCCTCATTGTGCTGTTGTTAAAGGGATGTTTCCAAAACAGGCATGGCTGACTCTCCATCAACTGCCTTGGGGACAGGAGCTTTAAGCAAGTCCATTCACCAAGGCAATATGTGCCAACTGCCTGCCTTTTAGGCAGGAGTGTTTGCTGCAGATTCTTAGGTTGCCTTTCCTCTGATACCAAGCTCCCTTGAACCATTTGTTTTGAGTTCTCTTTACAGCACAGTTCCCTTGGTCTCTTTCTAAATACATTTAAAATAACAACTGCAAGGAATAGCTGAGACACTATGATCATAGCAGTGTTGTTAAGGAATGATTTACTGAGTAGTTGCATTCTCTTTCCTTCTTCCTCTCCATTGGTACACGGGTATATCATAAGTAATTTACCTTGTCAATCACTATTGAAGTATATTTATATTGTCCAGAGATTCTGCAGAATTCCTTTAATCTTAGAGGTCTGGAACATTGTTCCTGCAAACTATACCCCACCCACTCCCAAGTGCCCAGTAACCACCATCCTATTTTCTGCCTCTGGATTTGGCTTCCCTATTGACCTCATATAAGTGAAGTTGTCAGTTACACACAGTTTTGGGTAGGCATGGGGGAGTAATTTTATTTTCCTTAGCATAATGTCAAGCTTCATTCATATTGTGGCATATGTCTGAGTGTCTTTCCTTTTGATGCTGAATAGTTCTCCACTGTGTGTATATACTACGTAGTGTTTAGCCATCCATCTGTTGATTTGGTTTGTTTCCAGCCTTTGGCTTCTGTGAACATGCTACGGTGAAGCTGACTATACAGGTTACCTCTGAGATTCTGTATTTTTTATCATTTGCTTTTTATTTTTTCTCTTTCTGTCTCATCCCCACATCCCTTCCCCTTTGTGTGTGTGTGTGTGTGTGTGTGTGTGTGTGTGTGTGTGTGTGTGTGTGTGTGTGTGCACGTGTGCACGTGTGCACGTATACATGCATACTTGGTTGTTGTGGAATAATATATTTGTATTATGTATACATGCCATGGTATGTAACAGTCATAGGACAGCCTTGAGTATGAAGCCTTTCCTTCCACTCTCTTAGGAGAGTCATGATCTTCTGGAAATTCTGTTTGCCTCCCTCCCATCTTCCCCTGTAGGAGTGCTGGGATCAGAGACATACACTACTGTACCTGGCTTTTTAGGGTAGGTTTTGGGAATTTGAATGTGGGTCCTCATTCAAATGCCATTCCATGGCAAATGCTAAACCTGAGCCATCTCCTTGGCTTCTGAAACAGTTCAGACAACATGATCTGGCAGGCCACATTAGCTGCTACCATTTCAAAGTAGTGTTGAGTGTTGTGGAATGTCTGTGCCATCTGTTGATAAATCTTGAGAGTTGCTAATCCCAGCAGGGTTTATCACCTGTGTCATGAAATCTGCTGAAGACTTAGTTAGTGAAAGTAAAGCAGCTCCCACCTCCTACCCCCATTGTCCACATTCCAACCAAGTCCTCATATTTATATTTATAGAACACCCTGGAGCTTTTTCTTTCTTCTCTGTTATCTCTAGCTTGAATTTTATCACTGAACATGGATTGTTCCCACCCTCATTACTTATTCATTCACTTACTCACTTGATTAGTACTCTGTGATGAAATCGTTTGATTAGCATTGTCTGATACAATGCACCACAGGTACAAAAGAAATAAAGATGATGGAAGAAATAATATGTGCATTGCTCTCCCATGTAGGAAGGAAGGGGCAGCAGACATGTAGCCACAAACATAACATCATTGAGTTGCAAAAGCCATGAAGGCTATTGTCAATTCCAGGCAGCTATGAAGGTCTATGGGTTACTGGATGTCTTAAGTGCCTATGGGGAAAGAATGTGGGTGGAGGTGTGTGTGTGTGTGCGCACGCATGCGTGTGTCTGTGGGGGAGCAGAGCAGGAAGGAAATTGGTGCCTAAAGTTAGCTCTGAACCTGGGAGTGCTGGGCAGTACCAATGGAGGGGAGCACTATCCTAATATGCTCCTATGGGGAAGGCTGTGATTGCTTGGAGATAGAAAGCAGGGAAAGGGAATTCACTGATGGAGACTGTTGGAATGTTCTAGAAGAAGGTTACTTGGACTAAAGTGGACAGAATATGTTACTCTTGGCGCAGCATGAACTACATGCTCAAGTTAGAGTTCCTTTTGTCCTGAGTCTTGCCTCCTGCTCTTTAAGTCAGAGATGAACTTGATTTGAATATTGGAACCATTTTACTTCATGTCTGAATTGAATGGATGCAATACCCCCTGCTTTTGAAATCTGGAATCTGGCATGTCTGGGAATTTGGAGCAATTTGGTGAAATCACTTGTGGTGGCAAATGCTGTGGGGAGTGTGCTCTCTGCTTCTATGAGAGGAAGTTATTAGCCTTCCCTGGAATGCTCACATGTCTGGAGATGGGTTCTGAGATGTAATTGTAGAGGTGTGATTTTTAGAATAGGAATTATGTATATCTAAATGGAAAAAACTGTGCGGTCTCTTGGGACATGCTTTGGTTCTATGCTGTGCAAGAACAGTCTGTGAACAGAGGGAAACAACACCCTTTAGCTGTCAAACAAATGTGCTGTGCTAGTAAGTATAGGTGACACAGAAAACAATACCAGCCTGGCCAACATTTAAATTGTTTTTTCTAAGTGTACAATGTGATAACACATTGTGCCCTGTGTGTTTCCTTATATGTGTTTGTACAAAGAAAATTACTTTTCTCAAGGAGACTTTTATACTATAATTCTTGACACTGTGGGAATTGTGAGGTATCTTAGATTTTAGTTTTCTGCATTTTTGCCTCAGAGAGGATCCTGTGATTTGTGAGTGTTGTGGTACACTCCTGCCTTTTAGTAGTGATTTTTGTTTCAGAAATAAGGTGCAGTTGTGTCCTGTGGTTCAAAATGAAGGATGGAAGAGAGAGGGAAGGCTGTGTATGTAAAATACATACACATGAAACAAATGAATTCTGTGTTTATAGACTTCTCATTTGTAAATGCATGGATACTGCAAGATTTGAAATTCCGTTCGTATTGTGCATTTTGGATAAGGGAAAGTTACCCTGCATGGTGGAAAGTTGGCTCCCTGAAGTTGGTACATGAGTAGAATTGGGAAGGTAGGTATAACAAAAGCATTTACAAACATTCCTTGGTGTACCCAAAGGGAAGTCACATATCAGAGAGACCCCACTGATGAGTGCAGTTGGGCTAGGAGTGAATGAACAGATGGAGCATTGCTCTAGGAGGCAACTATAGAGAAGAAAATGGATTCATCAACCTGCATCTGTCTATGTTCAGATAACAAGTTATTTAATGAGGTGCTGGGGATGAAGCTCAGGGCCTTGAGCATGTTAGCGGGCAAATGCTGTTAAATGAGATCTCCAAGCTTAGATGTTCATTTTGATTGTTGGAGAGGGATTGTTTGTTGAATGGATCTCCTTAGACAAAAGTCACTGTTAACATTTCACCATTGTCTTACTTGTAGAGTGACTTTTCAAAGCATTCACTGGTCTGTAGGCCATATTTAACTGCTGACCTCAAGTATGCATTTTATAAGAGTTTTAGGGCAATCTGATTTATTTTTGTCAGGGGTCAGCAAACTTCTGTGTCAAAGAGCAGATGGTAACATTTTAGGTTTCTTGGGCCATGTGTTCTCTGGAGTGTATGTGACATAAGCAGCCACTGACAGGGCTTCAGCAAACAGATGTGACTATGCTTCAAGAAAACTTTACTTACAGGTACCATGATGTTCAGATGTCATTTTGCAGCCATCTCTACCTTTCATATTTCCAGAAGATTTTCATTATTACATATGTATTAATAACTTCTTTCTTATGATGTATATAAAAAAATGAGGAGTTTCATCTTTGGTTGCTTAGGGTTCCAGAAGATTACAACACTGGGAAGGCATTGTAGTTGGAAGCTGCTGGAATCAGATTTCAACCAGTGATAAGAACAGGAAGATGATCAAATCACAGAGTCTGCTCTCAGTGGTGGAGTTCTTAAGCAAGTCTCTATGTCCTAAAGGGTCCATGCTCCCTGACCTCCATGAACTTGATTCGTATCTTTGTGATTGGGGTCTCTTGATGCCATTTCTGTGCCATTTCTGGGACTGGTTATGTGTGTTGTGGTTCTTGGACTTGGCCATGTCTGAACGGTATCTGGTGGCTCCCCCAAATACCTGAGGTTCTTATGGGAAGTTTCTTATTTAGGCCATAACACCATAAAGTTCAGGGACCATTAAACTGTAACTATCTACTCCCCCCACCTCTTGTCTTTGGCACATACTGTATTACTTTGTCTGTCTGAAAATTCTTGCATGTATTGTGTGTGCTTGTTAGTGAGTGCACATATGTGAGCATGCATGTGCATGTGGAGGCCTGAAGTTGACTTCAGGTGTTTTCTTCAATGATCTACATTCCACTTTGTCAGGAAGGCAGGGTCTCTTACTGGACTAATTGGACCTGTCTAGCTAGGTAACTCCAGGGATCCTGTCTACCTCCTCAGTGCTAGGATTACTGGAGGGCTATCACCCCACCCCAGCTTTTTATGTGGATGCTGGGGATCAAAACTCTGGCTCTCACACTTGGTGTGGCAATACTTTATTGATTGAACCATCTCCGCAGCCAGTTTGTGAAATTGACTACTTTAGGGAGCACATATAAATGATCATAGAACCCACTGTGGTACTGATCATCTGCAATTCCAGCACACGACACGATTGCAAATTTGAGGCCAGTCTGGGTTATCTAGAAACAAACAAACAAAAAGAACAGTAAGCAAAGTCATAGTATTGGTTCCTTCCTAGGGCCTACAATATAGGGAATTCAAAAATAACACTGTCTTGGATTTTATGCAAAATTATTTTTTTTTAGCTGTCTGTGGCTTCCCCAGAATTATCCTTGAGGAAGTCTATCTCAGGAGTTCTGTCCTTTCTCTTCACATTTGAGGAGGTTGTATGGAGCTAAAAGATAAAGCTATGTAGCACTATTTCTTTTTAGGGAGGCTCTGAAGTGAACATCAGGTGGAGATGGAAACTCAAGTGTTTGTGTTTCTCCATTTGAATGGTTCCAAGTCTTAGGTCTCTGTGATAGTGGCCATAACGCTTCAGGTTGAACAGACTTGGGAATGTTGGTCACTGTATAGGAAGCTTTTAGAGGAGGCCAGCAGGATCTGAAAAAGGGGAGATGGAGGAATTGGTAAAATAGCATTGGGAATTAATTGAGAGATGCTAGGCTGTGGTGAAATTATAGGACCTCTAGGGAGATCATCTTCATCTGAGGCTAGGTTTTACCTGTTAATATGTTTTGACTCATGAAGAGGCCAGCTCAGTCAACTTCATAATACTGACTTCACAAACCTGAGTCCCATACTACAGATATCACTATATTAACCTAGGCTGTAAGCCACAACATCAACACTAATGTCAACCAGCCCCATAGTATAGCATTCACCACAGTTCTGTGAGCCTCACACTTCAGTATCTACTGTAGACATCACTATTAACTGATTTCATATAGCCCAGACTGACCTAAAACTTGCTCTGTAGCTGAGGAATGACATGAATTTCTCATTCTCCTACTTCCACCTCCCAAATGCAGATGTGAACCAGTATGCTTGGTTTATGTCATGTTGGGAATTAAACCTAGGCCTCTGCATGTTAGGTAAGTACTCTTCCCACTGAGCTTCACCCACCACCCCAATTCCATCCTTGGCGTAATTACTATGGTACCTTCTGGGTTTTCTTGACATTAAGGAGGGCAGACTTCAGGAAACTTTGCTTCAATTTGACAATGTCATTCTTAGTCTTTGGCATTACAGTTCACCTGCATGCCATAAATCACCAAAAAAGTGAAGAACATCCTTAAATTTTGCCAGCACTGTTTAAAAGCAATTAAAGCAAACTCAGTCATTGAAATTGAAGTTATTGTCTGGGTTAAATGATGGTTTAAGATTCAGTGTATCTCAATACCTATCTTTTAATTAATAGGCTGCAGTGTGGTCTTAAATGATCAATGACACTTTTAGGAGCTGTATTCTTTAAAAAAAAAAATATACGTGGTTCCCTCTATTCCTTTTCCTCAAAATACTGACTTCTTTTAAAATTAGGTCAGAAAATCTCTTCAGCCCTTCAGTTTAAAGGTATTTTTGCATTTCTATCAATTGTGTGTGTGTGTGTGTGTGTGTGTGTGTGTGTGTGTGTGTGTGTGTGTGTGTGTGTGTTGTGTTGTGTATGTTTTGTACATGTAGAGATCACAGGTCTATGTATGGTTTCATCTTCTATTTTTTTCCACCTTTTCCTACAGAGAAGGTCAATTTTTGTACCCGGAGCTCTCCATTTTGGTCAGATTGGCTCTTCTTTTCTGTGCTTGGTATGAGAGGCTTGTAGTGATGTGGCTGTTTTTTTGGGGGGTGGTGGTGCAGGGGATTAAAACTGAGGCCTGCATGCTTTGTGATGAACATTTAACCTACTGAGTTGTTTGTCCAGCTCCAGCCCTTGGAATCAAGACATTCAGGGTATTTCCCCAAGTTTAGTTCAAATTTAAATTGTATTTTTTATTTCCTATTTATCTTTTCTCATCCTGGCTTTCTCTGTAAGAACAGGAATAGTAAGGATTCCATTTATTTAAGAAGAGGATGATCACAGATCTGTGCAGGTGTAAAGTGACAGAATCTTCAGAGATTTGGAGTTAGATCTGTGGATCTAGGGACACAATGGTAATGGGGACCAACCTGAAGAGGTGATGAGAAACTCCAAGGAACATCTCTGGTTCTGTGAGAATAACTATGTCCTCTCATTTTACATGCTAGAACTTGGCTTTGGTTTTGTGTTGAAATGAGTAAGAAAAGTGGCAGCCTTTCTTTGCCTCCGTTGGCTATCTGGAAAGTTCATCTCAGTCTTTAAAGTTAGAAATGTAGTATTCTTTCTCTTATAGCTGTGAAGAGAATAGAGATAAATAGGTGTTTAAGTTTTTAAAACTAAAACAATATAAGGCTGATTTTTTTTTTCTAGCTCTAATTCTGTCATGATGTTTTTGTTTTTGATGGTGGATAAGTTTGTTTGATACTGAAAGTGCAAAATGTAATGTGAAGCTTCACAGCTTCTGTTCTGAATGGTTGTTCTGTTAAGTTGTATAGACTTTGGGTCTGCTTAATTCTGATGTGGTATTTTTATTTATTTGCAATTTTTAAAAAATAAGTTTGAAAATTAAATTTACTGTGTGTGTGTGTGTGTGTGTGTGTGTGCGCGTGTGCGTGCGCGTGCGCGTGTGAGCGAGACCATGGATTGAATTGCGAGCCTTGTGCTGTTTTTGTTTTGTGTCAACATAAGGAAGAGTCATTTGAGAGGAGGGAACCTCAATTGAGAAAATGCCCCCTTAAGATTGGGCATAGGCAATCCTGTAGGACATTTTATTAATTAGTAAATAATTAGCCCATTGTGGGTGGGGCCATCCATGTCCTGGAGCTCCTGTGTTCTATAGGAAAGCAGGTTAAGCAAGCCGTGAGGAGCAAGCCATAAGCAGCACCCCTCCATGGCCTCTGCATCAGCTCCTGCCTTCAGGTTTCTGTCATGTTTGAGTTCCTGTTCTGACTTCCTTCAGTGATGAACAGAAATACAGAAGTGTAAGCCAAACAAGCCCTTTCTTCGAAGTTACTTTGGTTATGGTGTTTAATTACAGCAACAGAAACCAGACTATAATACATGCTGGACAAAACATTTACCACTAAGCTAATAGTTACAGGAGTATACATATTTTTTCTTTGGAGTGATCTGTGTATATGACCGTGATGAGCAACCCCCCTTCCTATCTCTCTCTCTCTCTCTCTCTCTCTCTCTCTCTCTCTCTCTCTCTCTCTCTCTCTCTCTCTCTCTCTCTCTCTCTCTCTCTGTCTCTGTGTGTGTAGTGGGATTACACAGTGGAACAACCATATTTTGCTTTCTAAATAAAATCCATCACCACCCATGGGTTCTCGGGATTGAGCTCTGGTCCTTATATTTGCATGACAAGCATTTTGACTGAGCTATTTCTCTAGTGCTCAAAGTAATGCATTTCCAGTCATGTTTAAGGCATGAGTGATAGAATATGGGTGAAAAGCACCCAGGAAATGGAATGAGTCTGTGAGTGTTCAAGGTCATGCATGCAATGTATTGAGAATGATTTGTTTTTTACAGTGATTTATAATCCACCAGCTGGAATGAACTAACTTTGGCTTGAGCACTTGGGTTCTATTTCTAAAGACATACTATTGCATCTACTCTGACTGCCTGTGGTGAGCTACCACAGGCAGTCTTTACCCTGTGACACCTGCAGCTATAGTCTTAATGCTTTTTAAAAACACTTTATGAGCCACTGTATTAGTAATTATGGGTTAGTTCATATAGCCACTAGATGCATGTTGAGTGTTGGGTAATTCTTGTTGGGTTGAGCATCGACATGAAGCAATTTGATGGTATTTCAAATTTAAATAAAACACATTAAAAAACACTATGACAAAATATACATTTTGTGGATGAGATGGTCCAGTGGGAAAAGGTGACCTGACCCAGGACCCATGTGAGAGACAAAGAGAGAACAGATTCTTGAAAGCTATCATTAGACATCTATATGCACATAATCACATACTTTCAGGTACTCCTATACAAGAAGTGAGTAAATAAGTAGAATGAATAGTTTTTAAAAATTAAAAAGATCAGGCATGGTAGTGCACACTTTTAATCCCAACAGCAGCCCAGAGGCAGAGGAAAGTGGATCTCTTGAGTTCAAGGTCAGCCTGGTCTACAGAGCTAGTTCCAGGATAGTCAGGGCTATACAGAGTAACCCTGCCCTGAAAAACCAGTCAATCAATTAATATGGAAAGAATTACACGTAATATAGCATTTATCATCTTAGGCCCTACCATTGTCTCCTATTCCACCTACTCTTCTTCAATTCATCTATCACCTTCCTTCAATTCTTCATCTACTCCTTCTCTTGCTCTACATCTTCTCTTTCTCTTCTCTCCTTCACTCTCTTCTACCCTTTGTCCCCTTCCTCCTTTTACTTACCCCTTTTTTCCTTTTTGCCTTCTCCCCACTGTTCCCTATATCCTTCTTCCGTCTTCCTTCTTGCCCCCTCTAGTGCTGATGATTGAACTCAGAGCCAAAATAAGCTCTTCTCCCTTAAGATTGCTTCTTATCAGGTCTTTTATTACAGTAACAAGAGAAGTGGCTGCTATGTCAAGAGTCATCCCCTTTGTAATATGTAACAGGATTTCCTTACTTTGGTAAGCTGGACCATTTTCCATTCCAGAGATAGACAAAGTTTTGTTTTTCTGGTTATCTGTTTGTGGGCATCTGATTTTGTTCTACCTTTTGCTAGTTGTTAATGATGCTACTGTGAGTCTTGGTGTCTATTGATTTGAAGTTGTGTTTATGGTGACATTTGTGCTGACTCAACTTGACACCAGTTAGAGTCATCTGATAGGATAGCAAAAGCCTCCATACTATTGGGCTATAGGCAAGCCTCTAGGGCATTTTTTTTTTTTTTTTAGTAATTGATGTGGGAGGGCCCACGTATCCTGAGGGGTGTTACACCTTGGGCTTTGTGGTCCTAGGTGTAGCAGGACCACAAGAAAACAGTTTGACAAAGCCATAAGAGAACAGGTTGAGCAAGCCATGGGAACAAAGCCAGTAAGAAGCACCCCTCCATGGCCTCTGCACCAGCAGCTCCTGTCTCCAGGTTTCTGCACTGCTTGAGTTCCTGCCCTGACTTCCCTTCAATGATGGACTGTGTTATGAAAGTGTAAATGAAATAAACCCTTTGTTGCCCAAGTTGCTTTTGGTCATGGTGTTTGATCACACTAATAGAACCTTCACGAAGAAGAGACATCCATGTAGATAGCTCTGGGCACTAGTTTGGATCCATCAACACTAAGAAGCCTAGGTTTGTGCCTGTTGTTGGCTGGGGTTCCATGGAAGCCAGTTATGGCCTGTGTAGGCTCAAGGGAGATATGAGTGACATGGGAAATTGGGGTTCAGAGCTATTATCTCACAGGTGATGGCTTTTGGTGACTGATCATACTCAAGGTGTGTTTTTGTGTGTTGTACAACCTGCCTGAGGTCAGGGTCATGACATACCGGCTCCTGATGGGAATGGATGCTGATTCAAGGAAATGTGTGAAATGTTAAGTAGGGTGGATCTTTATTTCCTGTCTTGAGGTCTGGTAAATCATTTAAAGGAGAAGTTATGGGGACTGAAGGCTTGAATCCATTTGTCTTACATTGTCTTTTCTTTCCCTTCAGATGTCTGGGTCTTTGTAGTAAATGCATAATAATCTCGTTTTCATAATTCCAGGCTAGCTTGTGTTCTAAATGCCCAAAGGATGCAGGACACATTTGCTGTGGGTACAGGGGCTTGTGCAAATGTGCATGGAGGCCAGAGGTTGAAGTTTGGTGTTTACTCCTATCATTTTTTTTTTGGTCTTGTTCCTTAACCATTCTGTATCTGCCACTGGCTGCTGGGAGTGCAGTGCTGTGCCTGGCTTTTACATGGGTGCTGGGCCTAAGCTTAGGTCCTTGCTTACGTGCTAAGTTCTTTAACCTCCGCACCACTATTCTGGCATGATTGTTTTGTTGGTGGTACTGGTGATTGTGCTGGGGCTGTACTTTATTTAGTGCCTTGTGCATTCTAGGCATGTGCTTTGTCATTGCACCACACCCTCCAACCCTGCCCCTTTCCCTCTTGTAAAGAAGGATGTGTGGGATGTTCCTTTGTATAGGTTTCCTGGGAGATGTTTGCTGTTTATTTTGTTTGGAAGATGCCATGTGTTCAGAGCCCCAGTGTGTCTTCCTTACTTGCTGGCATGCCTGAAGTCTACATGCCTGGCCTTTGGCAGGTACTGGTGATTGGGGAAAGGTTGTGTGGCTCAGTGCCAAAGTGGATGTGCACTTGCTGTGAAGAAGCTGGCCTGAGGCCCTTCCCCAGTGCTCAAGATAAGAATGGGCAGTAGAGCAGATGGATGACTTAGCTACTCAGTGAGCAAGAAGGAGAGAGAAGTGGCAGGTTAGGGTGGAAGAAACAGAAGATGCCAATCTTGTATTCTGTCCTATTTGTTGACTATGTGGGGGGCCTGAATGAGGATGAGGATGAGGGTAGATTGTGTCTGTGTGTGTGTGTGTGTGTGTGTGAGAGAGAGAGAGAAAGAGAGAGAGAGAGAGAGAGAGAGAGAGAGAGAGAGAGAGAGAGAGAGAGAGAGAGAGAGAGAGAGAGAGAGAGAGAGGGTGGGGTGGGGAATATCTCAGAGCACAGTGTATACGCTTTGTAGAGACCTTGTGACTTTCACTGCAGTGTTGTGGTTCCATGAAGGTCATAGGGCTAAATAAAATTTGGTTGATGGAATTACAGGGATCATGGTACATAGGCAGGACTACTACGTGGATTAACTTCTTTTTACCTGTGCTTGAGTCAGAAGACTGCTTGATGAAGTAAGTTGTTAGGAGGCTTCAGTTAAGTTACTTAGGTAAGCAACTTGGTGCAAGGGATATTTTCTTCTATAGACTTGGGATGTTCTGTGACGTTCAGCTGAGTTCTACTTATTTTTGACTTGCTCACATATCCCCCATACTCAAAAAATTCTACATCTCCCAATGGCTTCCTCCTCATCAGAGTTATGAAATATGTCAGGGGCTGTAGCACATGTAGGTTGACTTATGTGTGTTTTAGCCTATTGTTACTGTGACAAAATACCTGAGATAACTACACCAAAGGAAGGCAGATTGTTTAGGTGATGGTTTCCATGTTTTGGTTCAAGGTCCCCTGATTCTGCTGTTCCTTAGGCTCATGGGTGGTAAGGCAGGAAGTAATTGGGGAGCATGAGGCTGGGAAACAGGACATACGAGGTGGATATGAGGAAGAGAGACATAGACAGGGACGAACAGGCCAAGATTTCATGATCTAGTCACTTCCAAAGTCCCCATCAACTGATATCTACTCCTTTAGGCACACAAATCTTCAGCGACAGGTCCTCTTCAAGAAGATACTCAAATATCTTCTGGTAGTCTTTTGGCAGTTCTGTCTCCCCACTAAACTGTCCTCTGAGATGTGGTCAAAACTGTGATATTTTCATCTGTGTTCTTTAGATCTGGCTACAGAGCCTCGTTTTTGTATGTGCTCAGTGGGGCAAGGCTTTTCATGTTTAAGGTTGCCTCTAGTTATATACTTCATTCAGCAAGTTTGTACTACTTAAACCTTCCCCAAAGTGCTACCAGATTGGGACAAAATATTCAAGTACCCGAGATTATGGAGGACATTTCTCATTCAAACCAATACATATGGCTCTTGATGGTGCCTTAGAAGAGACCGTATTTGCACATGAAGAATATCCAAGAATATGCAGAATCTGTCCATTATAACCCAAATATACACAGCAGCTGGTCATTCTAATACAGGAAGAACTGGGGGGATAGTTTAAAATGAGGTCAGTGGGCCCATGTTCACTCTGGGCAAACTGTTACCTATTTTTCCTCATCCTTGCCATTCCATTGGTGACATAAAGACATTAACTGTGGCAACTATGATTGGAGAGGAAATACTGTACTAGAAAGGTCACCAAGACAAACAATGCCACAGAAGCTCACTTATAGGAAGGAAGATACTACGGGAGGCTGGGTATTGGAATCTGAGAACAGGATCATAGCCAGGTGGGTTGGCCCAGGAGGAGCCAGGTCAGCTTTTAGTGAGCCAGAGAGCAGCCACAAACCTGAAAGACCAGCACATGGTCATGGTCTTTAATGGTAGACAAAGTCCTCATACTGTGTTTCTGTCCTCATAAAGCTAGCCATCTTATAAGGGAAGATAAATTAAAAACAGGGAAATGACAGACAAGGCTGGGGCAGCCAAGGAAAGTGATGCCAAAGACAACCACTCTTCTTGGTTTAGGGCTGGACAAAAGGTTTGAGTTCACAGTTCATGAAAGACTTAGGCCTTTAATCACCCACAAGTCTAAATACTGAGGTTTTGTCCCATTTTAAAAAAAAATTAAGAGACTTACATATTCACCAATGAGTTTGGTATTCTTTGGAAAGGTGTCTAAATTTGTGGCAAGCTCCAGGGAATATTATTGTGAATTGTTTATTATTTTGTATTGTTTGTGACACCCTTTGGTAGTGTCTTTTAAAGGGTGTGAAAATGTATCTTTCTGTCAGCTTAGGCAAGAATGCCGTCCCACTCTGCTGTTTAATTTTGCCTGGTCATAAATGTAGGATGTTCTTTCGGGGAAAAGTGTGTCAAGTAATTAACAATTAGAGGGAGAATTCCTGTTTACTAGGGTAAAGAGGGAGCCTGAGAATCAAATATTATAAAAATATAACCAAAGAAAATAAAGCAAAATGCCTTTTTAGTGGAATTTAGCTTTGATTAACTCTACTAATTCAAGATCGTGGGAATAAATGGTCCTGAGGGATAACGGGGCAATGCTGTTTGTTCCTGGGTTTTTGTTTTTAATTCATTGCATGTTCAGTATCTGAGGCAGAATGCTTAGTATGTGGGACATAAGCTGTGAGAGCTAGATTGGGCCTATTTGGTTCTGTTTCTCCAAGGACAGGAAAGGGGCTTTTTACCCCTTGCATACAAATTTACTGGGTGGATAGATTGAATTGAAGCCAAAGATGAACATGGGCAGGGCAGTGGGTATTATAAAGAGCAATTTCTCAGAGGAGTAAAGGACTGATGGCTCAAAAGGAGACACTGTTTCAGGGTGAGTGTATTTTCTGGTTTCCTCCTTTTTAGATTCTTTTATGCATTTATAGCACATGCTATAGAATAGTTTAATTAAAAAAAAAGACAGTAATGAACAGTTTGAAAACTAAAAGCTGCTTTCTCCCTCTATATTTCATTTTCCATAGTATGTTGTCATAATAGTTTATTATCTAGGTTGGTGTGTGTGTGTGTGTGTGTGTGTGTGTGTGTGTGTGTGTGTGTTGGTGTATTGGTATATCTTGGACATGTTAGCATACCAATGAACTCAACATCCTCAAGCCAATCATGGAAAATATCTCTTAGAGTTGTTGAAGCTAGGATAACAGAAGCAGTTTGTAGCTAAGCTAACAAGGTTTGCCAGCATGGAGGGATCCATGGAAATTGATTAAGGGCAGGGATGTTCAAGCTTGGGGAGGGAGGGGTAGGTATTAGGAATCAGGGTACTTTTTGCTGGACTGAGAAACAAGAAGCAAGGAATGTAAGATGTGACAGAAACAGCATGGCTTAGCTATAACAATGGTAAGAGACTATTCCTCTCCTTGGGCTGGTATCTCAAAATTCAGTGTATGCATGAACATGCTAGTTGATTGAGCTGGGATTTATGTGTTCATTTACAGTCAAGACCAAGATCAAGGGCAGGCACAGCAAGCACTTGGATTTCACTCTGTACTTGACATTTTACTAGGTTTGATGGGCCATAAGCATAGCTACACAACTTTGAAAAATTGACAGCTACTATAGACATTTAGATCTAGGAAAATGATATTTATGAATTAATTAGCTGGTAGATGTCTGTCTACCCTATTCCATACACCTCTGAGTTATTTTTTGTCTTTTTGGAGGGAGGACGACTAAGGACCAAACCCAGGGCATTGCACTTGCCTAGCTAAATCCCCAGCCATGCCCCTTTTGAATGAATAATGTGAGCTCCACAATTCCAGCCACCCAGGAAGCTGATAGAAGAGGATCACATGAGACCAGTTTGAATAGAGGAAATCATCTCTGGAGGGTGATTTTGACACTGGTGGTGCTATGTTTATAGTTCAGGATTTGTCATTGGTAAATGTCTATATCTGACTTCTTAACTGCTTTGGGAAATTGCCTGCAATTTTATTTGCTACAGCTGTAAGGTGGTAAATACATTGTTAAGTGATCAGAATTCCCTGGAAGGTTTTTCCATAGACCAAGTGCCTAGATTTCAGATGCCTCCTCCTACTCTCAGGCTGTTCCCAGCAAGATTCACTGTCTGGCACTACCCACTCCTGGCCCAACACTGGGTGATTTGTATCCTCTAAGCCTTGTTAGAAGCCACTGCTGCACTGGGCTGCTTACTGTAACTTAGGGACCATAAAGAGGCATCCCCCTAAGTCTCACAGTGGAAGAGATGTGGGGACCAGATAGAGGCATCCCCCTAAACCCTCCTTGTACATTTTTCTGTCACAATGGGAGAGGAGTCTTAAACTGATGAATGGAGTTACTCTGCCTTTATCTGGTGCACTGCCATCATGAAATTGGGAAGACTTTGCTCTGAGCCTTCCTAAAATCTAGGAGGACAGACTGAGGGAATAAGCTACAACTCTATAAATTCAGTATTTAGCATTCTTTGTGAGGCAGGGGCAGAGTCTAATGTATCCAAGGCTGGCTGCAAACTTGCCATGTAGCTAAGAACTATCTTAAACTCCTGATCCTCCTGCCTCCAAGAGTACTGGGATTACATCTGTCACTCCCTGTTTATGTGGTGCTTGGGGTGAAACCCAGGGCATTGTGCTTTGAGGCAAGTATTCTACCAACTGAGCTACATCCCCAGCTCAACTGCTATTTATAAGGCAGAACCAGAACACTGTAAAGCTCAGTTACTGTGTACCTGTGCGCTGCAGTGTGGGTTAGGGAGGAAGAAGAGAGTGGGAGCCCCTAGTCCACATCCCCCAGACCTTTGCTTTGGCTGCTGGGTAGGGAGTATGGCCTGGACAGAACAGAAACAGTGGGATTTCCTGACGCATGTCCCAAAGCCTCTCTGCTTAGTCATATCTCAGTCTTTATCTCACTTCCCTGTTCCTTGTCTTCATACTCAACTTCTGTAGGTGCACCTAGAGCATTGCTATGACATAAACAGAGCAGGTGTGACTGTCATAGTTGTACATCTCAGGGACATCTGTTGTTTGCTCCACAGTTATGAATTTACTGAATGACAGTGTGGGACAAAAAAGCCTATGCTTTGGGATTTTGGTTGACCATGTATCCTGGTTACCTTCAGTACATCCATGAACTTGATTTTGTTAGTCTTCTTTGTGTGTGTCTAAGTGTGTGCGCTTGAGGTTAGGGAAGGGAAATTAACTGGTCAGGAATCTGGGTGCCATGCCTAACCAAGCATGAGTCATGTTCCAGCTTTCTGTGGATCTCACTTTTTAAGGCAGCAGGATTCTGGGTATGGTTATTTTTATGGTTCTAAGAGATGTGGCTCAGCTTTCATCCCCACTTTCACCCTCCTTATTTTTTTTCTGTTAGCTTGCATACTATATTACTATATGTGGGGCATCCCAGGGCACCCAGTTAATGGAAGAAGGAAGCACAACTCTTGCAAAGTGGCATGTTGCTTATGTGCAACATAAACAGCCATATAAGTATGTATACATTACAGGAAGTAACATGAATGCCTATTTCCTTACCTACTTTTGATTTGTGTATAGGTGGATGGCAGTGTATTTACACATGTGTATGAGTATGTGCATACATGCAAAAGGAGAATGTGGACTATCCTTTAGAGATTCTTTCACTGAACAACTTTGTTGTCTGTCAGTAAGCTCCTGCAATCTTCCTGCATTCTCCTTTCATAGCTCTGGGATTATAGTGCATTGGAGGCTTTTTGCATGAGAGTTGAATATTTTAACCCATGTTTACAGAGCAAGTGATCTTTCCACTAGTCATTCACCCAATCCCTTGATTTGTTTATGTTTATGTGTATATATGTATCTTGTATGAGTCTGTGCATGTGCCTTCAATGGCCGAAAGAGGCAATCAGATCCTCTGAGTTAGAGGTGATGATGGGCCACCTGACTTGGACACTGGGAATTGAAGTCTAGTCCTGTAGAAGATCACTAAAAGCTCTTAACTACTGACTCTTCTTTTCAACATGTTTTAAATTTTTTTTAAAGGAAACTTACTGTTGTAGGTGTGTGTGCGTGCATGTGTATGTGCACGCAAGAGCATGCACGTCTGCCTGTCTGTAGAGGTCAGAGGACAGGTTGCAGTAATCAGTGTTCTCCTTTCACCCTGGAGGTCCTGGGTGGGAATCAAGCTTAGGTTGTCAGGCTTGGTGGCAAGCCAAGTTGCAGGCCTATTCTGAAGAAATTGCTGCCACAGATTTCCTTCAGGCAAACATAAGCAACTTCCTATCACACTGACCTTGATTTTATTTTGTTCAATCTACAATCAGAGTCCTCCTCATTGTGTTTATGTCTCTTTAGTCTTCTCTATGTTGGAGAATTTTCTCTACTTCCTTCCAAGGCTTGGGAATTTTGATGCTCTCTGTTATGATTAGAGTGAGATTAATAACTGTGCAGTTATTTGCATCTAGAGTTGTGGATGAAGGTACATACACCAAGTAGCTCCCTTTGAAAGATGGTGGCCTATGTAGTAGGTCATCAGTCTGAGGTGTCATTGCTGCTTCTTTGTCACACCTTTCTTATTCAATAGTTAAGAGCATTTAATGCTCTTAAAGAGGGCCATTAATGTATTATTACACACATTGAGAAGGGCACATTTGGGGAACTGTGGCTCCTGCATTAACAGGATCCCACCAGCCCTATTCATTTGCATGTTGACTGTGGCTGGCCTCATGATAAATACAGGCAGAGGAGAATAATTAGGAGAGAGACCAGCAGACCATGCAAAGCATTCTGTTTGGTCAACTCCTCAATCCATATGCTGTTTAAAAAAGAAGTGTTCTATCCATTTTGAAATTAGTTACTTTATTTTTTTTCTAACATTGGAGATTGCTTTCTTTTCTTTCTTTTTTCTTTTTTGTAAAATATTTATTAGTATATATCGTTACTCCTGCATGTATCCCTGCAGACCAGGAGAGGGCACCAGATTTCACTACAGATTATTGTGAGCCACAATGTGTATTAGAGTAGGTTTTTTCTGCTGGTCTGGTCCCCCCGCCATGCCAGCCCCAAATAACACCCAGAGAGACACTATATTAGATATAATACTGTTGGCCTGTTACTAGTTTCTTATCAGCTAGCTGTCTTAAATATTAACCCATTTCTATTAATCTAGGAATTTCCATGTGGAATCATCTTACGGGAGAGAGGGACTGGCGTTCTTCTCTCTCTGTCTTCCATCTTGGATCTCCTCCCTACTACCTCTGGGATCCTCCCTGTCTCCTAGTCCCGCCTGTCTTGCTTTCCAATTGGCCAAGGTGCTTTATTCATTAACCAATAGGAGAAGCATAGCTACAGAATGACATCTCCCATCACATGTGGGTACTGGGTATTGCACTCAGGACCTCTGAAAGAGCAGCCAGTGCTCTTAACCTCTGAACCATCTCGCCAGCACCTTATTTATTTTCTTTTAGATCTGTTTTTATTGTATGTGTATGAATGTTTTGCCTGCATATGTATGTACACATATATGCCCATTGAGGCCAGAAGAGAATATTGGACCCCCCCCCCCGATAGTGTGTAAAGACAGTTGTGAGCCACCATGTAGGTGCTGGGAATTGAATCCTGGTTCTCTGCAAGTGCAACAAATAACTACAGAGCCATCTTTCCAGCTCCCTAGTTAACAGTCTTTAAAAAGGACCTTCAGCTCTGTTTCTGTGTTAAAGAATCCTTTTGTGATCTTGATTGTCAACTTGACAGGATCAAGGGTCTCCAAACCTCTGGTGTATGTGAGTGAGGGATTTCTAGATTATGTTAACCGAGTAAGTACCCTGAGTGTGGGTGGCACCACTCTGCGGGCTGGGATCCTGGCCTGGATGAAAAGAGAATGTGAGCTGAGCACCAGCATTCACTTTTCTGCTACTCACTGTCTTTGCAGTATGTCTAGCTGGCTTGAAAGGTTGTGCTTTCCCCCATTCATCTCTCCGTTGGGATAGACTGTTCAAACTTTGAGGCAAAATAATCCCTTCTACCTTTAAATTACCTTTCTCAGGTATTTTGTTAAAACAACAAAAGAAAAAACCAATTCAGTCAGTTGCCCTTCAAAATGTGTTATAAGCTGGGTGTGGTGGCACACACTTTTAATCCCAGCATTAGGGAGGCAGAGGCTGGGGGTTGTTTGAGTTTGAGGCCAGTCTGGTCTACAGAGTTCCAGGGCTGTTACACAGAAACCCTGTCTTGAAAAACAAATAAAATGTGTCATAATCCATCATTTTGATAATTGTGTTAGATGCACAAGCTGCTTTAAATTTGACCGCTGGGAGTCTTTTCAAGATGAATCCTGCGTCTTTTGGTCTTGTACCTCTATTACCTTTTAAACATATCCTTCTTTTCTGGGTGCAAAGCTATTCCCATTCCTAGAGCAAATTCCCAGGCCCTGGCCTAGAATCAGTTCTTTTTGCCATGGCAGTTAGAAACTGAGAGTTGTTTGCTTATTGCTGTTGGTGTTGTTTCTTGACTCTTTCAGCTGAGGAGGCCCTGGAGTTGGATATTGTTTACCTGTGTAGCTTCCTGCTGATGTTCACTGCCAAATACAGCTCTGAAGAGTTTTTCTTATGTAGTGGTTTCTTTATCTGTTATTGCACAGACCCTATCCCATGTATTTAGGTCCCAGAATTGGGGTATTGGTCTGTGCCAGTCTTTAGTCTGCACCCGCTGGGCCCAGCTCTGCAAACTGTTTAAAGTTTTAGAGGCTTTCAAGCTTTGAACATTTTGGCATTTTTAAGTAGTTGATGGTTGGGGTGGAATTAAAAGGTGAATTGAGTTGATAGGTTAGTTGGTAAAATGTTTGTTCGTATAGATATGAAGAACTGTGTTTGAATACGTAACATCTATGTGAAAACCTGGGTATGGTGTCAACATGTTATAATGCCAGAGCTATGAGGTGGGGACAGAGACAGGCCCCCTGACAATTGCTAGCCAGCCAGTTTATCCTATTGATGAGCTGTAGATTCAGATGGAGACTCTCTCAAAATCTATGTTGGAGAGCAACTTAGGAAAGCATTTGGTGTTAGCTATAGACGCACACATGTGCTTCCATGCACACAAAACATGAACTTTATTTCATGATGTGAGGAACTGCTTTCATGATAGTTAGTCTTTAGCCCCACAGGGAATACTGGGGAGGGTGTGGGGGGCATGGTGACCACAGATCAAATGGTTCTGAGGATTCAGGGCCAAAGGCACACTTGTATGACAGTTCACTCACTCTGAGCCCACCCTGGAGAATTGGCTTTGTTTCTAAGAGTCCCTTCACTTGTGAGCTTGGTTGTGTTAAAAAGAGCTACAGGCCTGGGATCCCAGAAATAGCTCGTCATTCTGCAGTCTGGGTCTGCTCTGTTGGTGGGGGTAGGGCATAGGGATAGGAGTTGGATGAAAGTCCCCATTGAAAGCGTGGTTAAAAGGATAAAAGAGCTTTGATGTAGACTGTTTCCAGCCATCCATTTAATTCTCAGTCCACAAGTGGAAAGAAAATAAACAACCATTCAAAAGTAATATTTATGTAACCTGCAGAAATCTCGGCCAGTCATGGGAAAGATGATGTGCTTTGACGTGCAGGATGGTCTCCCAAGTTCCCCCTGGCTGCAGGCTTCTGAGCAAAGCTAATGAGAGAAAGCAATCTCTGCTTCTGTTGGAGTCCTCTGAATCTTCTTCATAACATAGGAACATTTTTTAAATGGAAAAATGAGTTGTGCAGATTTACATTTAGGTCATTTTCATGGAATGTAGGTCACCCACACAGATGTAATGGTAAAATATATTGCTTTGACTTTTTTGGTATATATTCATGGTGTGTGTGTGTGTGTGTGTGTGTGTGTGTGTGTGTGTGTGTGTGTGTATGCGTACATGTATGTAAGTACATGTTTGCATGTGGGTTCAGAGGTCAGATGTTAGTTGTCTTTTCTCTGTTGATCTTTACCTTTATTGTATTTTACTTTTATAAAAATAGTCTTTTTTAAAAAAAGATATATTACTTACCTGTGAGTACATGCTGTATGTGAGGCCAGAAGAGCTAGAGTTACATATGGTTGTGAACTTTCCAGTGTGTATGCTGGGAACCCAGCTCTGGCCCTCCAGGGGAGCAATACAGGATAATTACCTGCCAAGCCGTCTTTCCAGCCCCTATACCTTTAATTTGGGGTATGAAACTCACTGAGCTTGGCTCGCTGGCTGCTCAGTCTTGAGTAGTCTACCCTTTTCTGCCTTTATACATTGCTTAGGTTAAAATCCTGTGCTACTGAATCTGGTGTTTTTTGCATGCATTTGGGGGATCTGAACTGAGGTCATCACTCATGCTTTGTACAGTGGGCACTGTACCCACTAAGACATAACCACATGTTGGATGTTTTAGATCCCCCAAAGAAGGGAATTATGGTGTGATTTAAAAGAATCTTGGAAGATAGATTGAACTAGTGTTGAGGATGAAGTGTCCTTCAAACAGGCCCAGGCTGGCTGGGCATGGTGGCTCACTTTTCTAATCCCAGCACTCAGGAGCCAAAACAGAAGGATTACTTCAGTTTGAGGCTAGACTGGGTTGCACAACAAGTTGTAGGTCAGTTAGGGCTGCACAAGAAGCAGCCTCAAAAGAAAAAAAAAACCAAAACAAACTTGGGTTGTTTTTATACTGCAAAGTTTTGACAGTTTTGGATGTGTGTGTGTGTGTGTGTGTGTGTGTGTGTGTGTGTGTGTGTGTTGTATACATACACACGTGAGTGTGTATGCATGCATGTATGCATGCTCATTTGTGTGCATGTGCATGTTTGCATCTGGGTATGTGACCAACAAAGCCTGGATATCTGCCCAGTAAAGCTAGAGGTTGATAGTCAGGTGTCTTCCTCAGTTGCTCTCTAATTTCATTTTAAAAGGCATGTTCCCTTAGTGAACCTAGAGTACCCTAATTAGTCTAGCTTGGCTGATTGGGGTTCCACTTGTTTCTGCCACCCCAGCACTAGAATAACTAGAACATACTATTCACCATAGTATCAGAACTCAGGTCCTCATAGCTTGTGTGGTGAGCAGTTTACACAACGAGCTATCTGTCCTCAGGTCCAGGGCAGTTTTTTAACTTGGGGTAGTTGTATCCCTCAGGGCCCTATGTCAGTATTCTTTTCAGTTATCATAAGTGTTGGGGGAGGGGTGCTTCTAGTCTCTGTTAGATGGAAGTCCAGAATGCTGTTGCAAGTCTACAGTGCCCTGTACTAGTCTCTACCTGACCCAGAATGACTTACTTCATACGTTTTTGCCACCAAACTGAATTTTGCAATTCCAATAAGATGTTTCTCTGCGTATTCCTTAGCCTACATGGCAAGGTTTCCCTAGCTGCAGCTTCATATGGAAATAGATAGGTAAAGATATAGGGGCTCCCCTGCAGACAGTGTCCCCTGTAAGCAGGAAGGCCCAGAACCATTGTTAGATGTTTTTTCACTCCTAAGTGTTTACAGGAAGGGTTTTCCCCTGTTTTTCTTCAGAAATGAGGTTTCAGAAGTGGGGAATATATTCACAGTACAAACCTCTTCTGTGTACCTGTAACAGAAGCCACTGGGAACAGAGTGTACTTTTCTTCCTCTGAAGAACCTCCAATCAGGCTGGAGAGTGGCTGAGGAATCTGTTGACACTCCAGTGCAGGGGACAGGTGGTGCATGTTCCAGGGACACTGAGCTGAGCTCTGTGTGGAGCAGGTACAGAGGAGGTAACAGGCGAGGCAGGTACTGTCCAAAAGTGGGGCAAGACCATGCTGGGCAGTGCTTGGGTGTTTGGAGGGAAGAAGAGATTGGGTCTCATCTGCGGTCAGGCAGGTGTTTTTGCATCATTCAAATGGAAGCGGTGTGGCCTGCAGGTTTGTGTTTGCTGTGTGCTTGTGCAGTTCAGGAATACCATTATACCTATTTTACACACATACTGTGTCAAAGAGGGAAACAGGATGAGAACCTAGAGAGCTTATGATTACCTTCTGGGTTCAGGTTCAGATGGGAATTGCTTGGGCTTGCATTCATGTCTTTTTTGTTGCTTCAACTGTAACCACTTATCTTCATACCATTTCCCACAAATTCTGAAGTGGAGAATGTGGACTGTCTGTAAAAATCCAAAAGCAAGTGGAGATGTGTAGATTTGATGAGCTCAAAGACAACTGTTCAGAAAGTATGAAGGGAAACATTGGCCCTTTCTCAGTGGGTTAGATGTTCGATCTGTAAGCATGAGGACCTGAATTGTAATCTTTAACACCTATGTAAAAAAGTGTTCACACGAAGGCATGGTGGTACACACCTGTAATACTACAAATCGGTAACACTGAAGCTTTGACAGGAGGATCAGAGTGGGGCTCATTGGATATCCACTCTAGCCAACCACTGAGCTCCTGGTTTATTGAGAGAAACACAGTCTCAGAAATTAAGGTCAACATCTGGCTTTCACATGCATGTGTGTACCCACGTGCACATGGAACAATGTTATGGCCTCCTGTTGTTAGTTCTGCAACTATTCTCTACTGGCATGACCATGAAGATGTGGTCCTTGCCCATTCCCACTAACAGCGAGTTTGTGTTTTAGTATGGGTTTAAAGGGCCTTTTTGCAGGTAGAATTTAAAGATTTTAAGATGTATAGGTGCTTTATTTGCATGCAGAGTAATGGCAAAAGTGCTTTGAGTAGAGAAGGATTGAGGAGGTTTAGAATCCAAGCCCTGAAAATTGGTTATCTTAACATCTGTGAAGTGGAAAACCCACTTCAGAAACAAGGGCTTTGCGTCTTACACTTTTCAGTATCTAGTAAGCACACATTGTGTGGTTTCATCAGCTGGGTTCATCAACAAGACACATTGCATGCATTTCAGTTTTTCATCACAGACCAGCTGAAAATCTGTGCTATGTACAAATATGACCATATTCCATAATATTTATTGTTCGGATGTAACTTGAATTAGAAAGCCATTCTCTGTTCTTACTAAGTTCAATTATGCTTTTATGCATTTGACAGGAGAAAGAGTGCATGTATGTTAAATCGCCTTACATCCCAGAGCAAATAATGGACTTTCAGGTTTTGAGAAATTGGTAGTCTTGAAGTTTTTGACTGTTCAGTAACAGTGTACCATGTATGTGGTGTTTGACATTTGCACATTCGTAATTCTGGCTTCAAAGGGCTTAGAGAACTTTAACAAAAGGAAACCATGTTTTGTTACTGGTTTAAAAATTAAAATTAGTATTGTTGTAGTTTATATATGTGTGTGAGCTCCTTGGTATAAATATAATAGTCAGAGAATAACTTGTGGAGGGTGACTCCTACCATGTGGGCTCCGGGGATTGAACACATGGCAGGTGCTTTAATCGGTGAGCCATCTCAACAGCCCCTTGTTTGTTTGTTTTGTTTTTATCCAGACAGGATTTCTCTGTATTGTTTTTAGAGGCTGTGCTGGAATTCACTCTGTAGACCAGGCTGGCCTTGAACTCCCTCTGCCTCCTGAGTGCTGGGATTAAAGGTATGCATCACCAAGTCTGGCTGAAGACAGGGTCTCACTATGTATCTGGGCCTGTCTTGGAAGTCTCGGCAATCCTCCTGCTTTAGTATTCCCAGTGTATGGGGCTTTGAGGCTTGCACCCCATGCCTCACTAAAAATGAGCTTTATTGAGGTATAATACACTGCAAAATTCACCTTTCTTAAAAATTATTTATGCATGTGAGTGCTTTATTTACATGTATGCCTGCATGACAGAAGTGAGCATTAGATTCCCTTATAGATGGTTGTGAATCACCATGTGGTTGCTGGGAATTGAACTCAGGACTCTGGAAGAGCAGCCAGTGCTCTTAACTGCCAAGTTATCTCTCCATCCCCCAGCAAAATTTGCCTTTTATATAAGTTCTATGATCCACTGACCTTGTGTGTGTGTGTGTGTGTGTGTGTGTGTGTGTGTGTGTGTGTGTGTGTGTGTGTGTGTGTGTGTAATTGAGTAGACACTGATATCTTGGTGAAACCATTAGCAACACATTGTGCTCCCTGGCAACCACTAATCCATTTGTGTTCATGGATTTGTATATTCTCACAGGTGTTTAATTAGCTTTATTTGCAGAACAGGGATCCCCACCCCCTGCCACCCCCAGTCTCCAATGGTAGCTAGATAACATTATTAGGCAATAATATCAGTTTAAAAAGAAATGTATGCAGAATCTTAAAAATTATACATGTTGGCACTCCTCAAGAAGGGGTGAGCATGGCTGGCAACAGCTCCTGTCTCAGTCACTCAGGAGTAGTTCAGTTGCTGTTTCTGTATTCCATGATTTTAAAGACTATTCTTGCATTTCTTTTTTTGGGGAGGGGTCCGTTTGAGACAGGGTTTCTCTGTGGCTTTGGAGGCTGTCCTGGAACTAGCTCTTGTAGACCAGGCTGGACTCAGACTCACAGAGATCCGCCTACCTCTGCTCCCAGAGTGCTGGGATTAAAGGCATGTACCACCACCCATCTATTATTGCATTTCTGTCTAAGTATGTAACATACATACTTATTTTTTGGGCTGTTTGCTTGAACATTTCAAAATTCTGTACATTGATCTTTCAGTATATACAGTAAAGCCCCCCCATTATAGAATTAATATTAGGATACCATATTTTAGTGATAAGCCAGACCTTAGGAGGATTAAGTGGATATGTTTCTGGTATTTTTACCTCTAGTTCATCTCTTTTTCATATGGTATGTCTGGAGGGTCGTACTATTTCTCTTAGTTCTACAAAATTCTCACCTAGAAGATCTACTTTAATTTGATATTTGTCTTTTCTGCCTACAGCATCCACAAATAATAATTCAGAGAAAAAAAATGGATCTTTTTTTCCAAGTAAGAAAAAGAACACCATTACTGTATGAAGATTTACTAAATCAGCTCAAGAAAATACCATCACCACTATCACTATTACACAGAAGCATTCCACATGGTCTAGAGTAGGGTCTTTATCTACAGATAAGATTGAGAGCAGGCATGACACTTGGAGCAGTAGTTGAGAGCTTACATCCTGTCACTAGCTGAAGGCAGAGAGAGCAGGCTACGTTTTAAATGACTGGGTTGTACGAGTCATATGTTCTTTTGTGTTTGACCTCCTTCATTCTGTAGAATTGGTTCTCCCCTCTCCCTCCCTCCCTCCCTCCCTCCCTCCCTCCCTCCCTCCCTCCTCCCTCCCTCCCTCCCTCCCTCCCTCCTCCCTCCCTCCCTCCCTCCCTCCCTCCCTCCCTCCCTCCATCCATCCCGTACTGTGGATTGAACCCAGAGCCTTGCCTCATGCTAGCATTCTACTATTGAATTATATCCCCAGCATTCTTTATGTCTCACTTTGAAACAGGGTCTTGCTGAGTTGCCCACGAAACTCATTGTAGTCCAGACACATCTGTTTCAGCCTCCTGAGTATCTGGGATAACAGGCCTGTGCCACTAGGCCCAGCTGCTATAATAGATCTAGGTTCATTCATATTGTGACATGGAAAGATGGTACATGGCTCACTGTACAGTTAAATTACACCCCATTATTATACTGTATTTTGTTTATTCATTGATCAAAACCTATGGTTTTGTTTATTGTTTCTTCACTTGATGGTCAGAGACTGCCTTTTGCTGTTGTGAATATAGATCGCTGCTATGATATGTCTTCATTGTCTTGGTTATATTCTTAGGAGCAAAATCATTGGATCATATGATGTTATGGTTTCAATGAGAACTGCCTCCCATAGACTGATGAACTTTGAGTACTGATGCTGTTTGGGAAGGTTGAGGAACCTTTAATGGGTATTGTCGCACAGAATAAACTGGGGTTAGGCCTTTACGCTCTACTATTCTGTCTCCTTTGGTTTCTTATCAGTATGACCAGCTGCTGCTACCTGCACCTTCCCTGCCATGGTGGACTATTATTTTAAAACTTTAAGCCCAAATAAATTCTTCTCTGAACTAATATGTTTGATCATAGCAACAGGGAAACAAATGTAAATCTTCAACTTTAAAAAATGTTTGAAAGTTATTTTATGTGTACGTCTATTTTGCCTACATACATGTCTTATGTACCATGTACATGCCTAGTGCTGATGGAGGCTGGAAGGGCACCAGATCATCTGAAACTGGAATTACAGAAGGTTGTAAGCCACCATGTTGTTGCTAGGAATCAAACCTGGGTTCTGGAAGAGCAGCCAGTGCTCTTAACAACTGAGACATCTCCAACTCCATTTTCAACTTTTCAAAGATAGGTTTGTCTTCTCTTTCTTTATGTGTGTGGTATGGACGCCAGAGGTCATTGTCAGATGTCTTCCTCTGTTGCCTTCTCCCTCTTTTTTCAAGACTAGGGACTCTCAGCAACTCTGGAGCTTGCTGGTTTTTGTTAGAGTGGCTCTTTACTATGCCACAGCATTCAACTCTCCACTGTGCCTGGCTTTTTTTTTTTTAAACATAGGTGTCAGGATTGGAATTCAGGCCAGGCCATGTGCTTGTGTGACAAGCATTTTACCAACCTCTCCCCAGCCTCAACCCTTTATTCTATACTTCAAAAGCACAGAGTGCAAAAATTCCTTGATTTCAAAGGTGTAGACCAAGCATGAGGCCAACTGAATGACGGGAGTTTTTTTCAGAATGGAAACTTTAATGCAGGGAACAAGATGGCATGACGTGAAACTCAAGATAAGATACCATGCGTGCCCCTGAGGGATTGTGAACAGAATTTTCAGGAAAGTAAGAACAAAATGTAAGTAGAGTGAAGTGAGTAGGGACAGCAGGGGGCACGACTACAGGAGGTGCTCACTCACTCTCATTTGGCCAGAGTGACAGGTGCCATTCTTTCATGTGAGCCACAGGGATGAGTTTTATGGATGCTTGTTTGAGGGGCAGCAAAGGACTGCAGATGTTATATTCTGCCCAAGACATAGAACTGGAGCTTCATAGTCATTGTGAAGTACAGAGCATTCTAACACAAAATGCTAGTTACTGTAAAATGGTGCCTATATTCTGTAGTGTGTACTCGGCAGCAAGAGGGAAGAGGTATATTAGTTTCCACTGGCTGCCATAACAATCTTCCTTCAATAAACTTGGGTGAGAAAATAGCACAGTTTTACTGTTTTAGAATTTGGAGGTTATCAGTCTGAAGTCAGCTTATTGGGCTAAAAGCAACATCGTGTTATATTCTAGAGGCTCAAGGGAACCCCCATATTGCCTTAACCCACAGCTACCACATCCCTTAGAACATAGTCCTTTCCTCTCTGAAAGGCAATAGAGATGGCTTGCTTTTTTTCCCCATGAAGGACACAAACATTGGCTCTTCTGTCCTCTTCCTTGTTTAAAGAACTCTTTTGAGAACACTGTCTAGGATAGTATTGGTTTGTGTGATGTGACCGGCTTTACAAGACTTATAGTGGGAGGGAAACTCATGTGCTTCTATTTAGCAAATACTCCCTCATATAATCCAGGATGATTTCTTTCTCTCTAAATGCTGTCAGCTCTTTAGCAACCTAATTTCTATCTGCAACTTTCATCCCTGTTAGTAATCATACATAGTTCCAGCTTGAGGGGTTTGAAGTGTGTGAAACTCTGATGGGGAAGAGGACATTATTTCACTTACTACAAATGGAATCTGCAGTAATGAATATAATTCTTGTGAATATCACTGGTCCCCATCTCCACCTCTTCTGGTGGCATAATAGGAAGCATGTGTCCAGGCGGTTGATGGATGGAACAAGTTTTGTTCGTTTTTCTCAGACAGTGATGTAACTGTTGGCATGTTTTTGAATGATGAGCTATGGTCAGATTTCTGCTTTAGAAAGAATTGTATGTTTTTGCAGAAGAATATATCAGGTGATACCAATTACTGTCACTGTGCAAAGACCACAGAGTATCAATTGAGAATGACAGTGCATGTGGAAAGATGAAATATTAAGGGTGCTATGTGGGTATAGTGATAGGACTTATGATTTGATGGAGAGAATGATGGGGAAGAGAGTCCAAGATGGCAACGACAGTGATTGGAGCATGGAATAAAAAGGCACCAGTTGGTAAGTCAGAACACTGAAGAGAACTTAAAGTCAGAGTAAGTTTACCCTTGATATAATGACTTCTGGGTACCAGACTGGGACCCAGGTGGAGACATGAATGAAGCCAGTGTTAGCTTTCTAGCAACTATCCTGTTGCTAGGAACAGACACCATGACTGTGCCAACTTTTTTTATTATTTATTTTTTTATTTAAATAAAATCTTATTTTGCATACCAATCTCAGTCCCTTCTCCATCTTGTCCTCCCATTTCCCCCACCATTTCCCCATCCCACCCCCCCCCATCTCCTCAGAAAGGGTGAGGCCTCCCATGGGGGATTCATCAAAGTCTATCACATCATTTGGGGCAGGACCAAGGCCCTCCCCTGTGTATCTAGGCTGAGAAAGTATCCCTCTATACAATCTACAACTGCAGAGAAGCTAGGCAACAAGGAAGACAGTAAAGAGAGACATCTATAGAGAGACATACATGAACTCCCCCTTACCCGAAGGGGAAAAGGATAAGATCTTCTGAGTAAAATGTGGCAAGTATAATAATAATAATAATAATAATAATAATAATAATAATAATAATACATTTAATTGGGACTTGCTTACAGTTTCAGCGTTGTCATCATGACAAGAAGCTTTGAATCATGTAGGCAGATACAGTGCTGGAGAAGTAGTTGTAAGTTCTCCATCCAGATCTGTAAGCAGCAGGAAGAGAAGCCATTGGGCCTGGCTTGGGCCTTTGAAACCTGCAAGCCCACCTCCCAGGGGCACTTCCCTAAACAAGGCCATACCTACTCCCAAAAGGCCACGCCTCCTAATCCTTCTCAAGTAGTGCTGTTTTCTGATGACTAATCATTCAAGTACATGAACCTATGGGGACCATTCTTACTCAAATGTTCCCATACTGACCAATTCATACTTGTTGACTGGGCCAAGCCGCAATGTAGCTTGGAATTGGGAATCCACATGCAAGGCTCCAGGGCTCTGCCTTTGAATGTGGTGGCTATTACATAAGGCAGTGATGGAGGCGGTTCTGACACTGCAATGCCAGATGGTTCTGGGAAGTGGGCAGGTCGAGGCTCATCGTTGCATCTGTAGAGTTTATTGAGGTTATTGTTTTAACACAGCAGATGTAGAAGGTTCCTTTGGTGATTCACATGGTTCTAATCTGGGGCCTCTTTTTCTCATTTATGTTGTCATATTTAAGAAGTCTTAGTGTCTGTGTAGAGACATGCCCAGGACTTGACTTTTCCTAGTTGGTCCAGTTATAATATAACCTCTACCATTTTGGTTATTGACCAAGTAAATCATATGGTGGTGGCTATGTGGTCCATCATCCAAATATAAACAAATTTGAAATAGAATTACTATTTAATAATAATGATACTTCTGTCATTAGTGCCAACCTCTGAAATGGCAGGACATTGTGACATCCATCTGTAATATTTCGAACACTCTACAGTATCATAAAGTATTGTTTCTCTAGTAAGCTTACTTATATTGGTGCCTCAGAGGCTGAGCTCTCAAGAATGTAAAGAAAGGATGTTCAGTTCTCAGAGTCACTACACTTCCAGTGTGTAGAATACTGAGTACATGTGTTTTTAAATTAAAGTTTGAGATGAATCCATACACATCAAATGACTTTAAGTACAGGACTTGAGATTCTAGAGGAAACAAAACAGACCCTCCTGGGGCTAGAGAGATATAGCTTAGTGGTTATGAACACTTCTGCTCTGACCTCTGTGGGCATATCCAGGCTCATACATGCAAAATAAAACCTAAAAACAAGAAGCACAAGAAACAGAAAGAAGGTAGAAGTTTGCTTTATTTTAGCCAGAACAGCAGAGAGGACATTTCATATCAAAATAGAAGTGGCATTGCCTTTTCTGTATTTGCTTGGTCAAAGGTACATAAGTCACTAGGATCTTAGAGAAGAGGACTCATTTAGTCACTGTCTTCACATAGATGAGGAAGGAGCACATACAAGGAAGAGCCTATTCAGGCAGGTGGCTCTTGGATAACCAGAGATACTACAATTCAAGTTTGGTGCTTCTGGTTCACATCTTGTAATGATCATGTTGCTAGACTGAAATGTTAGTCACAATTTTCTCATTATGACTTTTCCCTCAAATTCCCAACCCAAATTTATGTAAATGTTTTAGTGCTAGATGTTTCAAAAAATATTTCTCAAGAAATGTGGAAATTTTTATGTATCCATCAGCTATTGTTAATAATTGTCTCATAAGTGTGACCATTTTATAAATACTTCTCAGATATTTGTGTAATAAATGGAAAAATAGATTATTTAAACAGCATCCAGGAATATAATGTCATTGTATATTGTAATTTTGTTATTGGGTGAATTATGGTGGCTCATGATGGAACTTCAGCATTCAGCGGTAGAAAGTGAGAATGCTGGAAGTTGTAGGCCAGTGGTGGTCCACATAGCAAGTTCTGGGTCAATCAGAGCTATAAAAGGAAAACCTGTCTCAAAGTAAAGGAAAGGAAACAAATCAGCAGTTGCTGTTTGACTCAGTTGGTGGAATATGTCTAGCATGCAGCTAACTCTGGGTTTGTTCCTAGCACTGCATAAAGACATGCTAGTGCATGCCTAAAATGCTGGAACTCAGTAGTTGAAGGTAGGGGATAAGGAATTCAAGATTCTCCATGGCTGCTTAGAGAGTTCCAGGATACCCTGAGCCATACAGTGAAGGATCTGCTTTGAAAGAACAATAAAGAAAGATTTTTCAGTAAGTGGTAGAACAGTTTCCTAGCACATGTGGAGCCCTGGGTTCAATCTAGTACTATAATAAACAAATTTTAAAAATGGATGAATAAAAAATTTCTTAAATGGTTCTTGCTTTCATGTGTTTTTATAGCAAGTTGAAGGCTTTGAAGGTGATGGAAGACCCTGATCTAACCACATGAGTTACTAAACAACGGTTAAAAATAATATTATGGATACTTAACTGGCAGGGAGGGGAGATACCATGATCACGAAAGTGGTTTTCCCAGGGTGAGGCTTATCCATTGCACCCTGCATGTACTGACCACTATGAGTTCCCCAAATGTGGGACTGCATTCTCACTCTCCCCTTAAAAAAACATTATGGAACAGGTATAGTTATTAACACCAAAATGTGACTGCAAGATATGTAGCAAGGTGTTTCTGTAACCCCCAGGCCAGGGACAGGCAAGCCCTGTAAGTACTTCTGCAGTGTATTCTCCAAGTAAGCCAGGCTTTAGGGATCTGTACTGTAGCCACTCAGATTTTATTCGCTTAGCTACTTTTCTGTCTTGCCCAGTCAGCCAGGATTGAGGGTTATTTAAGAACCATTGCCTTTGTTTACTAAGCCTAGCCTAGTCCCACTTCAGAAAGTTTTCTTGCTGTGACCCATGGAAAAAATTTTATACATGCATAAAAAGTCTAAAAGTGCAATTTCTGATAGTCTTTACTATTGAATAAACACCTCATTCATTGTCTTCCCTTGGTAGATTCTTGAGAAACCAAGAATCAGGTCTGTTTCCTGTCCTCCTGGTACAAAGTTGTGCTCACTGGCAACCTTTGTACAGTGCCTTCATGTTGGCTTCAGCTCCATTTCCCTGCTGTGTTTACCTTCTATTTGCTCTGGTCCATCTTGTTATTTCATTTTTGCTATTTTGTATGTAATTGTGAGAGCCATTCTTTTTTTTTTTCCCTGGGTGGAGAAAGATAAGGATTTCACTGACTGAGACTGCTGTGGTTTCTTGGAGGTTGTTAGCTGGCAGTAGCTTTTGAATTCTGGTGTGTTAGCTGCATGCATCCTATTTTAATCTTGCTTCCTGTGGAAGTGCCTCGGGGACACAGTGTATTTCTAAATTTAGTGTGTGGAATACTGGATCACACAGCTTCTGCCAGACCCTAGGCAAAGCTTTGGAGGTCGTTCAGGTCTGCACATGAAGGATAAAGTTCTTCAAAAGTGGTTTATACAAGAAAGATCCCTAGTGACTAACAAAGAACCCAAATCATTGAATTTTACTGCAATTAAAAGGGTTTTGGGGGCTGGAGAGATGGTTAAGAGTACTTGGCTGCTCTTGCAGAGGGTCTAAGTTCTGTTCCCAGCACCATGTTACCATTCCTATAACTCTTAACTCTAGGGAATCTAATGCTCTTTTCTGGCCTCTGTGGCAAAAGCACACGCGCGCACACACACAAATAAATTCTTGGGTATTAGATTACCCATACCTAAGTTATTTTCTATCTCATTATAGTGTGACCTTTCTCTAAACTCCATTGAAATCTAGGCCTTAAATAGGCTACATGAAGTTTACAGAAAAAGCAGAAAATGAAAGTGAGGTATTAGAACTAAAGAAAGTTCGCAGGAACTGGATGGCTTGGTGGGTCAAGTGCTTGTCACACAAGTACAAGGACCAGAGTTCAGGTCTCCAGCACCCATGTACAAGCTGGATGTGTTAGTGTGCATATGTAACTTCATAGCTGGGGGTTATAGATACTTGGAAATTGTTGGTCAGGTAGTCTTGCCCAATTGCTGAGCTGCAGGTTCACTAAGAGACTGTGTCAAGCAAAACAAAACGTGGAAAGTAATACACAAAGATACCCCCCCTTCTGTAACATGCACATACCCTCAACCCTAAAAGCAAAGAAAATGTTACAAGTTCTTCAGTGTCTCCCATGAGTCAAATACAAGGAATTAGTACAGAAAGAACATTTTTCTTGATGTAAAAAGGGAAAGTTTGAAATAATATACTTTTTATCAGTTCAATATCTTTGATATTTCTTTTTTAAAACCCTATTTATTGATAGCTAATAACGATGCCTTTCAATTGCTTGCTTATTTACTTATTTTGGCTCATGGCCTATTTGTTTGTTTTGGCACATGGTCTTGCTCTGTATTCCAGGCTGTCCTCAAACTAGTGATCTTCTTGAGTGATGAGGTGACAGGTGTGTGCCACCAGTTTTGCAAACTGATAATATTGATGAGCTAGGAGCAGCACCACCATACATTTCCATGTATCTTTATCTCTCCTAGCATGTGGGCAATATAGGTGCCCCTCATTCTGTTTTAAGGGGAAGGTAGATGATGAGAGCCCGTTCACACATACCAGGTTTTGTCTGAGTAACCCAGTACTCAGACAAGGCTGTATGTTAGGAGCCTGTTTTCTCGCCATCCTGGTCCCAGAGCTGCGTCAATCCCAAAATACACAGAGATACTGCATTTGATATAATGCTCTTGGCCAGTTACTAGTTTTTTATTGGCTAGCTCTATCTTAAATATTAACCCATTTCTATTACTCTAAGTATTTCCACATGGTCTCGTCTTACCGGAGAGAGGACCTGGCATTCTTCTCTCAAGGTCCTACATCTTGAATCACCTCCCTACTATTTCCTCTTTCCTCTTTGTCTCCTAGTCCCGCCTATCTTGCTTTCCTATTGGCCAACAGTGCTTTATTCATTAACCAATAAGAGAAACATATTTACAGAATGACATCTCCCATCATCTCCTCTTTTCTGTCTAAAATAAAAAGAAGGGTTTTAACCTTAACATAGCAAAATATATAACAAAACAGTTATCAAATAAGAACCATTGGTAACAATATTTAGCTCAATAACATTTACCAAGATTTAAAGAAAATATTCTATTATCCTATATTTGTGAGTCTAAAGTCTTATATGTAACTTATCTTTAATCCTAACTTAGGAAAACTATAACCATAACTACCTGTCATCAACTCCATCAAAGACTACAGAAGGATAATATATAAACTCTAGAATTGACTGAGACATCTCACTGCCTGGTCAGTCACCCAACGTTCTTCTGTAATGTTCATCTTCAGCCTATAGGCCAAAGTGTGTCTGGCAGACTCCTCAGCAAAGCAGGAAACTTTAAATTGTTCATCTGTATTGGCAGTTTGTCAGCCACTTTTTTCTGTGTCCTGTAGACTATCTGGCAGACTCTTCACTGAAGCAGGAACCCTGCAGAAATGTCCATCTTACATCAGCAGTCACTTTCCTGTGGATCTTGCATGTCCAGTTTATACAGCATAAAGTCAAACAGTCCAGACAAGATCAATATCTTGCCTAAATGGCTAGTCTTGCTATATTGAAAGTAAACTCCATAATACACTTCTTTAATGTCCATCTTCCTTATCTCACTACAGCTGCAAATTCTTTGCATGTACTATGGAATTCAATCCCCAAACCAAATTTAGATATATGTCATTCTCAAGGGATTCTGTAGGCTGTTTAGTGCATGTGGTAGAGGCTGTCCCCTAACATTGTGTCATCCTTTAGGAAGTCATTACTGTATGTAGGCAAGGAACAGAAGGCCCTAAGCATTCTGAACTATGGGATGCTTAGCCAGCTGGTTCTGTCTCAGCTTCTCTGGCTTGTGCTCTTAATTCCTAGAGAGAATAGAATCATGGTCTGCTTCTTACCCAGAGATGACGACTCAAGAGACCATAGTGCTCCTTGAGGGTTCTTTTTAATTTTTAATCAAGGAACCAAAAGGGTGTATTCTACAAGGAATAAGTCTGGCAAGACAGGCCTGGGCTATGCAAAAGAAGCATAGGTGTAAAGGACAGAGGTGCTGCATGTCTCAACAGGTTAAGTAATTTTTCTCCAAGGGTAATAGGAAACCAGTTAGGAGACCTGCTTAGTACCTTGCACAAAGAATGAAGGGTGGGGTCTAGACATTTGACATTCATAAAACTGGTGAGCACAGAATACAAAGCTATGGATGAAAGAAATTTGCCATTTTGCTGATCAGGGAAAATCATTGCCTGTGTTCATTTATCTCCCTACCTTCCTCAGATAATAGCTACATGTTTGTGCCCTCTCAACCTCTTACACTGTCCACAGTGAATTGGACCATTCCAATACAATTAAAAATAGTTGCCCCTCACCCATGGGATATGTAGTGTAAGGTCTATAGTGGATTCCCAATGAAGCTTGTATTACATTTTCTTTTTCCTATGCCTACATATGTGTAATAAAACTGAATATATGTCACCACAGTAAGAGATTAACAACAATAACAAATAAAATAGTTGTAGCAGTATACTAGGGTAAGAACTATATGAATGTGAATTTCCCTCACAATATCATTATGTGGTACCCAATGTTCTTGTGATGCCTTTTGATGGAGTGAAATGAGATGGATAAGTAAATTTAGCATGACAGTTATTAAGTAAAAATAAATATTTGAATACATAAGCAATGTAGTGGTATGATAAGCCATATAATAACAGATGCCCTCTAATTGACCAATGTGGGAGAGCATGTATGGTATAGATGTGCTGAACCAAGGAATGAATCATACTTTGGATGATAACAGAAAGGGAAGCATCACAAGAATTCATACAAATCAGAATTGTGTACCATTTAAAACAAAGTAGTTGTCTAGTTGCAGCATTTTGCACTTAATATTTTTAGACCAGCATATAGCTGAAATCGGCACCTCAAATAAAGGAGGACTGCTGTATGTGATTGTAGGATTTTTAACAGCATTCCTAATCCCTACTATTCCACACCAAACACATTCTCAGTCTCAATTGCAGTAGCCACTGTGGACATTGCACTCATGTGCATTTGCAACACACATGCCTGATCATACAGAGAAATGCTCATATATTTACAATCTAAATAAGAGTACAATCCACTACACTGTGGCAGCAGTGGCAGTGACAGATTGAGCATGAGGTCTGCCCTCAGTGGCTTACTTCTATCAGGTATCTAAATGACTCTGTCCCCCTGCCTGGGGTGAGAGGAAGGCAAATGCCAAAGAGTTAGAACCCTCATTTTCCCTTTCTATTTGTCCTTGTCCCCTCAGTCATGGAGGCCCCATAGATTTCTCCTAGGATAAGGATATGCAGCCATGAAAACAGGATTGTCTTAACACACAGAAGACATAACGGATAAATGAATATTGATGGAGAATTATTCGTTAGGCATGGCTTCTTAGCCCTCTGTTTCTAGCTGCATTGGGAGCGAATGTAGTGATTGTAAGTTAGCTCAGCTTACACTGGAACATGTCTTGAGATATATAGCCCAGGCTAGTCTTGAACTTAAGATCCTCCAGTTTCTGCTTCCTGAATCCTGGGATTACAGTTCCATACCACTGCAGTCTGGCTATTTTAAGTTTATCTTGTGTCTTACTTTGACTTAAGAGAAAGATGTTCACTTTTCACTTGGTGCTATCTATCTATCTATCTATCTATCTATCTATCTATCTATCTATCTATCTATCTATCTATCTATCTATCCATCCACCCACCCACGCCAGAGGAGGTTGTGTTATCATTGAGAATGTTGCGGGGAGAGGGGGGAGGATTTCTATAGCTGAGAAATGTCATTTATGGGCTGCTCCTGAGCAGTCTGAGATCATGATAAACTCTGAGTGGGTTTGTGTAAACTCTCTGTGCTTTATGCAGAGTTACAGACATTAAATTAAGTTCATTGATGATGGCTGCCTGCCACATTATGTGGTTCTTAGTAGCAAAGCCACAGAGTGCTGTTACAGTATAGTGAGGGAGGAGTTCTTTAGAGGGTATGTTCTAAGTAATGCATCCTTAGATTTTGCTGGGTGCACATCCATAGACTACACACACTGGAGTAGCCTAGTTGTGATACCACTGGTGATGAAAGTATATGGATATGCTGTCTTCCATCTAGACCGTTGTCGGCTAATGCATCTACATGCAGGATTTACTGACTAGACTTGACTAAGTCACCTCTCTGCCCAGTAATAAGATGTTGACAATGTATACTTCAGCATGTATTGGTTGACATTTTTAACTTACTTTGGCTATTATTCATTAACAGGTAATTGAAGATAGAAGAGAAGTCTGAAGAAAAAGGAATTTGCCTGCATTGCTTCTGAGTAAGTGAAATGGCAAAACTGATTTCTCACTATGCAGTGAATTAACACATTAGCCTGCCTGTATTTCCTGAGCTTAAAAAAATAATGTGATAAGGATAACAAACATGGAGAGTGACCACAGTGTGTGTGCTTTTCAGTGGAGCATTACCTGCTGATTTCTTCTGCTATGTACATATGAACTTGTTATTTTGCTAGCCAATCGTGGCTTCTAAAAACAAATGGAAAGCATTTGGCTCTTGAATCCAGGACTTCCCCTGTCTTATATCCCCTCCTGAAATTAGTGTGAAAGTGAACTAAGCCTTGAAAGTCTGTGTGTGTCAGTCAGATATTTCCATAAACATCTTTTGGCTCCATTCTGAGGTAACATGGAAGATGCATGGCAGATGAATGGGGAAGCCACTAGGGAAGCATTTTTCATCAGTGCTATTCTGGGTGGTTTATCAGAATAGATGGAGGCAGCTTCTGGTAGAATGGGGTTTTTGGAGGCTGATATGCTAATTGCCTTTTGTCACTCAGTTTTTATTGAAAGCATCCATTTTAGGCACTATTTAGAAACAGATTCTCATTGCTGGCTGTCCTTGTGACTTGTTACTTCTGTTGTAGAGAATACTGAGATATATGAGGTATAGTTGAGTTCATTTGGAGTAAGAGTCACAGAGGTGAGCACAGGGTATGGTGCAGGCTGTGGTGTATCTGGGTGTGTACCCTTTGCTAAGCACTTGCCACCTGATGTTTATTGGTTCTTGGTAGCAGCTTTACTGAGATAGACAGTTCACCCATTTAATATACACAGTTTAGCAATTTTTACTATATTCAAAGCATCATATCCCCACCATCAAGTTTTATTGTTCCCTAAAGAAACTCTGTTAGTAGTTGCTCTCCATTTCTATCTTCTCCAGCTTGTGAGCACCATAAACTGGCTTTTTGTGCATGCATTTTCCTGGCTGTGGCCTTTGGTGTGTGGTGGTTTTCACTCTGCAGACTGTTCTCAAGGACTATATTGGGACTTAGTATAGATGTTTTGCTTTAGTAGACACAAATGCTATTCCATCATCTGCTCATTCATGCACCACACAGTCATTTTTGAAACCTTCTCTTCCTGTGGTTATGGATTCTACACTCAGGGCACTATGCACGCTTGGCCAGCGCTCTACCAACAAACTGTGTTCTCCAAGCCTCTGTATTTTTCTTATAAATAAAACACAGGGTCTCTCTGTGTTGCTTAGCCTGATTTCCATCTCTGGAGAGCAGGTCTTTACCATCATAGCTGCTCAAAACCTTTTACTTTGAAACCATCCTAGACTCACAGGGAATTATAAACATATTAATGTGATTTCCTGTCCTTAACCTTTTCTAGTAGTCATATTGTCTTATTGCCCTACAGGACAATCTGTCTGTATAGGAAGGAGGAGGGAGGGAGGTGTACTCACATGCGCTGGAGTGCACAAATAGAGGCCAGCTTCTTAGATGTCTGGTGAAGAGATTGCATATACAGAGTAAGACTTGAATGGTTGCAGTATTAGATGTACAATGCTTCAAGAAGGAATGACGTGCCCTTAGATCCCCTCATGTGTATGCTCTCAGTATAACTGAACATTGGCAAAATAATTACCATACTATGTTAGTTCATTCAGTGTGAACTAAAATGCTACCCTCCATACTCTTTCTCTTTAATTACAACATATACAGGCATCCAAAAAAATAACAAAATAAGCTAAAACAATAATAAACTGGAGTAGTACAAAACAGACTAGGAAAAGAAAAAGAGCCAAAAAAAAGTACAAGAAACATCTCAAGATACACACACACACACACACACACACACACACACACACACACTCACTCACTCACACTGGCTTATAATCCCATGAAAACACAACACAGAAGACTTATAAGGAGGAAAAGAGATAATGCCTAGTCAAAGTATTCTAATTTTAGCAAGGAATCTCCAAAAATACTATTGAGTTTGTTTTGTATTGGCCAACTACTGCTGGGCTTTGGGCTTGCCCTTTAGTGTGGTTTGTAGACTCAATGAGATGCAGTTGGACAAAACTAATGTTCCTTTAACAGTAGTTAACAATTTGAGATACAATTTGAGGTAGCATCTAGTTTAAGGATTGGGAATTTGTGTTCACTTTACTCAGCTCTAAGGACGCCATCTGATGCAGACCCTTGTATGCCTGGTGCATGTTCAATCTCTGGGTTTGTATGTTTGTCAGTCCTGTTGAATGTTTGGTGTCTTTCCTTGGTGTCTTCATCCTCACTGGTTCTTACAGTCCTTTTTGCCTCCTCTTCCACACTATTCCCTGACCCCTGAAGGGAGTCATTTAAGGTGAAGGCTCTAGGTGTAGGTACCAGCTTGACTTTTCTATGTTTGATAAGTTATAGCTTTGGTTATTGCCTGCATTGTTTAGGGGTGTCCATGGAGCCCCTTTGGTCAACAATTTGATTAGGTATTACTTATTCCTGGCACTGAAGGTTTCATTTGCTGCCGAGAAATGTCTGTCTAGTTGGGGCTTTCCCTCGTTGTTTGGTGATTCCATTTGGATTTCGTGCATACACACATATATATTTTAAGATGCTTCTGCTGTAATAGGTTTCCATATGATCCCTCAAATGGCCCTTAGTTTCAGCTGTCCCTCCCCATATTCCATCTGCTGCCCCCTTTTCCTTTTCATTCCCATTTGACACTCACTTTCTACACTTTGTCCCCATCCACTCATAACCATTTCCCTTTCCTAGGGAAAGCATCCCTCCCCTTTAGTCCCTTACTCTTAGGATCTAACCTCTGTGAGTCTATTGATTGTAGCCTACTTATTGGAGACTTAGAAGCTAACATCCACATATAAGTGAATATGTAGCATTTTTGTCTTTTGGGGTCTGTGCTACCTCACTCAGTATTATTTTTTTTTTGAATCCTAGCTCCATCTATGTGTGAATATCATTTTTTAATGCCTGAGTAATGTACCATCATGTAAACGTACCACTATTTCTTCTTTATATATATATTTTTTCTTATTTTACATATCGATCCCAGTTCCCAACCTCCTTCCCATGCCTCTGACCCTCCTCCCTCCCATGCCCCCAACCTCCCTCCCATCCCATTCCCCCCACCACTTCACAGGGAGGGTGATGCCTTCCAGGAAGGATCATCGAAATCTGTCATCTTCTGATTTTCCAGGTTCTGGCTATTCTGACTGAAGCAACAATGAGCATAGTTGAGCAAGTTTCCTTATGGTAGGATGGAGGATTCTTTGGGAATGTTACTAGGAGTGGTATAGCTGGACCTTGAGATAGATGGATTCCCATCTTCCCAAGTAAATAACACATGGATTTCCATAGTGGCTGAGTTACAGTCCCACCAACAATGGAGTAGTGATCTACTTAATCTACATCCTCACCAGCATGAGCTCCTACTAGTTTTATTAATCTTAGCCATTCTGACAGATGTAAAATGGAATCTCAAAATTGTTTTAATTTGCATTTCCTTTATGAACAATGATGTTGAACATTTCTTTAAGTGTTTGTCAGCCATTTGAGTTTTCTCTGTTGAGAATTGTGTGTTTATCCCTGTACCACCCACCTCCACCAACTCCCACCCCCCGAGACAGGGTTTCTCTGTATTGCTTTGGAACCTGTCCTGGAACTAGCTCTGTAGACCAGGCTGGACTCAAACTCACAGAGATTCTTGTGCCTCTGGCTCCCGAGTGCTGGGACTAAAGGTGTACATCACCAATGCCTCATTTTTTTTTTTTTAAATTGTGTTGTTTTCATGGTATACAGTTTTTAAGTTCTTTATATATTTTTTTATATTAGTCTGCTATTGGGTGTGTAGCTGGTAAAAAACCTTTTGCATTCTGTAGGCTGTCAGTTTGTCCAAATAGCAGTGTACTTTGCTGTAAAGCTCAGTTTCATGGGGTCCATTTATGAACTGTTGACCTTAGGGCCTGTGCTATTGGTGTTCTGTTCAGAATTTGTTTTTTTTTTCCTCTGTGTGTGCCCATTTTTCTATCTTTAAGAATGCCCACTAAAATTTATTGCTCATTTTAAAATCAGGTAATTTGTGCAAAGACTTACTTCAAAGATAGATCTGTTATGGCTGCACATGGTGACAGGAATTTGAGGTGGTGCATGCACTCTCATGGAAAATTCTATACTGCTTTTCTCAAAGGCTTCTTTCATAATTCACTTTCAAGGTTCTTTGCTACTGTTTTGGGACAAGTTCTATCTTTCTATACCCTTCACATTCCAAAGGAAAGAACACCAGAAGAATAAAAGCAACAGAAATGTCTCTAATAGTTCTTTCTGTTATTGTGCTGCAAGCATGATCTCATCTGCTGCCCTCTTTTCCTATGATGTTTGCCAGGACCCTCTGTTCAGGACTCAGTAGCAGTCCCCTGCCTGTCTTCCTTCTCTCTGACCCTAACCAGACTTTCTTCTTTCCACCCCATGTAAGGTTACGTCCATGCAGAGCTATAAACTTTGTCTCTGTGTGGATAAGTTGGCTCCTGCAGTCAGGGTGATGGAGTTTCATCTTCATGTGAAAGTGTTCCTGATTAGTACGGAAATGTGGTATCTACTTTTTAGGTCACATCTGAGTGGAACCCCAGCTCGATGCTTGCATCTGACTGAATTCCAGACTGTTATCAGTATTTGTAATTCCAGTGAGATTATGTTTACTGGCCAAGGGTGTCACTTTATGTTCATGGCATAATTGAAACAGATAGGGTGTCTCCTGCTCTTCATTCACTATTACTTTGCTGAGCATAGGATACCTCTTCTCCTGGACTGGGGAGATGGTACAGCTAGGAAAGTGCTTGCTTGATCCCTAGCATCCCTGTTTGAAAAGCTGTATGAGTCAAAGTGGAACCTGTAATATCAATGCTGGGGTGGGGGAACCAGGATGCCTAGTCTTCATTGGCTAGCCAGTCTAGCCAGTGGTGAGGTCGAGGTTTGATGAGAGATCCTATGTTGAAAAAAGTACAGTGTGGGTAAGGAAGACACCCAACATCTCTGGTCTCCACGGGCATGTTTGTGTGTGCGCGCACATGCACACACACACACACACACACACACACACACACACACACACACACACACACAAATATATACACAAAATACCTACCTTGTAGATACAGGCAAGGAATTGTAGCATATTTATGGTAACCCAGCTTTCATCTGACTCTTGGTTGAGGATGGACAATACATTGAAATAATGAAAGTAAGCTGCAGGGGTTGGGGAGATGTCTTGGGATAAAGCACTTGTGCAAACATGGGACTAGAGTTTGGATATTTATCATCCTCATATACATTAGCTAATGTATGACAGTTTACTGTAATCCCCAAGGTTTGGGAGATGGGATTCCCAGGGCAAGCTAGCTTGCTGAATAGTCAAACTGGCAAGCTTCAGTTTCAGTGAGAGACTTTGTAGTAGGAAAAAAGTGGAGAGTGATCCAGGAAGACACCTGACACCCATCCATTGCACATGTTCGCAGAGACACACACACATTGGCATACACATGTACCAGACACATGGAAGCACACATGCATATCACACATACACTTTTAAAAAATGAAATGATCTGTAATAGATTGTGGAGATAATGCACTATATGTTATCTCTGAGTGCTCTGCTGGCATTTTAAAGCACACTCCTGCCATCTGTTACAGTTACTAACTATTGTGAACTAACTAAAATACAGCTTTGCTGTCCCTTTCCTTCCTTAGATAACTAAAGAGAAGTCTTCATTTGTAATATATCCTCCCAGACAGATTTTTTTATGTTATCTACTGGGAGTCATAGAGATTTATTTTATATCACTGATTAGCTTTAATTATGGCTAAGAATTTATTTGATTTATATTTTTTTGGAAACATCATCGGCTGCTTTCATAGTTTTGTTTAAGAACCTCTGAATTAAAGGCAGCATATTTGGCAGCAGTGGAAGGCTTCTTTACATCCCCTTTAAAGTAAAGACATTTTCTCCTCTGTACGAACAACACTTCATTTACAGTATATGTGTATATCTGTGTCCAAAATAGCAGGCTTTAGTTGCACATGTCACCTTTTTGACTGGATCTTTCTGTAGGTTTAGTTACATGGATATTTGTTACTTTGCGCTTTGTGGATATTTGTCTTTGTCAATGAGTGGGGGGAGTTTATTAATCTTGTGTGACATTCAGATAAGCAGGGAACAGATGGATTTATGGCTTTGCAGTTGAGGCTGGTTGGTGAATTATAAATAAAGGAGTTTTGGGAAGGCTGGGAGATGGTTCAGTCAGTAAGGCACTTGGTGTATGGACATGAGGACCTGAGTTCCAACTTCAGAACCCATATTAACAAACAAAAACAAAACCCACAAAATTCAGGCATTGTATTGTAAGCTTGTTCCAACATTTAGAGTAGTCGAGGTCAGTGGACCTGTGACTTGCTGGACAGCCCGCCTGACCTACTTTGGTGATCTCTCCTCTCTAATACACAAGGTAGATAGCCATCCTTAGGCATGACACCTGAGGTTATCCTTTCACACATACCTTTCCTTCTCCATATGTAAAACTCTTAGCTGTCTCTAGTGAGCCTTGTACTGACCTTATTGGCCACAGACTATATCACCACATGCAGTGTATTCCTTGCCTTCTTGTTTTTGGTACTGTGGAGTTAAGTTAGTTTCTTTTTTTAGCAAAGAAAGAGTGGTGAGATGCCTTCATTTTGTGTAAGAATCGTAAATCTGTGCGTGAGCAGTCCCAGGTATTCCTTACCCTAAAGATGACTCTGGAATCCCCATACCAAAAGCAATTTTTAGTTTCCTTCTCCTGTAGCTTCCAGGTTAGGGCCCAGGAGGCCCAGGACAGAAAAGGGATTGTGTTCCCCCCCAACACATTTTATTAAATGAATTCCATATCATTCTGTATAGGCCTTACAACTTCCTGGAAAATATAGCACTGCAGGCAACAGATAGTGGAGTGTATTGCACTATGGAATTATTTCCAGCATGACAGCACAGTTCATGTATTTAGGAGGGCCTAAAAATCATCATGTCTTCTGGTGAGCCCAGCTAGGAAGATTTCGTATAATTAATGGATTTATGGACAGAGGAACTTTGCTTAAAAGGTTTAAACATGTTGTGTGTGGCATTTGTGTGACACCCCCCCCCCCGCCAGGAACAAACAGGAAGAAAAGGGGACTCTTGATAGAGCATGTAGAGACAAAATTTTATCTTCCATAAAATTTTGCCTCATGGATCCTGGAAATAAACAACTGAGCACCATATTCTTCTACTAACACTACTAACCTTCATTATAGTAAAGTGTCCCAGGCATCATTGTACCAAACCCCATTGGCCAGCTAGCTAGTCTGGCCAAATTGGTGAGCTCCATATTTAGTGACATAATTCTGTCAAAGAGACAAGGTAGAGGATGATAGGGATTCTTTGTGCTCCCTCCTAAAAGCAGAACATTATAGATGAAGCACGTAAAGATTTTAAGATAATTACAGCTTTAAACTTCTTGCACACCCCCACCCCAATTTCTTCCTGAGGAGTAGCATATGGGAGTTGTTCTCATCTCTGAAAGGTAACCCTTGGGTGTTGTTCCGGTTAGAATGTAGTAAAATGGCCTAGGTGACAGTTAATTATACAAGAATATGGTCTGTATCACTAATAAATCACTGTCCATGTGCCTCAGGTTTTGGTTCAGGGCATTTTAAGTACTAGCCACTCCAGAAGAGCAAGCTGAGATGACATCCATTAGAGAAGACTGAGTTGTACGATGAGATGAAGAGATTTATTCTGCAGGCCCAGACAGTATCCCTGGAAAAAAAAGGGGGGGGCGCTCCAGCCATTTTCTTTTCTCCTAAAGTTATCATTTTAGACCCAGCTTAGTATTTACCATGTTCATTATTTTAATTAATTACATATACATTATGTAAAGTGGCAAATAAATACCTTTTCTTTTGGCTTCCTGCTTATTTTTTTTAAACTGTGCTTCTTAAAATTCACAAGCTCCCCGGGCATTGGTGGTGCACAGCTTTAATCGCAGCACTCGGGAGGCAGAGGCGAGGCAGATGCAGATGGATCTCTGTGAGTTTGAGGCCAGTCTGGTCTACAGAGCTAGTTCCAGGACAGGTTCCAAAGCTACATAGAGAATCCCTGTCTTGAAAAATCAAAAAAAAAAAATTTTTTTATAAGCTCACCAAATACTAAATGATCAGTTTTTAGAAAATGATTCTGTGACATTTGAAACATTTATTTATTATTGTATTAGTGTGTGATTGTTAGTGTATAGATGCTATGACCTTCATGTAGAGGTTAGAGAACAACTTTTGGAGTTGGTTTTCTCCCTCCACTGTGGGCTCCAGGGATCAAACTCAGGTCATCAGGCTTGAGTAGCAAAGACACCTCATGATAGCCATGATGGCTAAGAAGCAGAGTGGGAGAAGAGGGGCCAAGGTCTTTTTATCTCCACAGGCACACCACTCAGTGACCTAAGTTCCTCCTATTTACATCTGTGTTTTAAAGCTTCCACTACCTCCTGGTAGTACCACCCTAGGGAACAAGACTTTATTTAACACATGAGCATTTGGAGAATATTTGCAGTGCTATTGACATGCAGTACACACAGAAGGTGGGGCTACACCTCTTGTTTCCATTTGGAGAAACCGCTTCATGCTGAGCAGGCTGGGCAGGATACCTATGATAAGATATGGATAAGCAGCCAATTCCTGTTTAATAAGCAAGGAGTCAAGGGATTCTGAATAAGGTCAGAACTCTGGCAGCATGCACAGGTAGGCTGGTAATGCTAGGTCTCAGACAGGAAGCCAGGCATCTTGACTGTTCTGTGGCTTCCCAGGCTCTCTCCTTTGCTGTTTTGATTTTATGCAAAATGAAAACTACAGATTTGATGTTGTATACTTGACTATTTTAAGGAATGTGTGGATGGGGGTTAGTTGGTAGGATGCTTGCCTAGCACTCAGTCCTCAGTCCCTCATAAAGCTGGGTGTAGTGATGCATATTAGAATCCTAACATGTGTTCCCATCACTTGGGAGGTGGAGGCAAGAGGTTATCTTTGGCCACGTGGCAAATTGTGAGATAGCATAAGTTATGCAAACACTTGCCCCCAAACAAAGCAAAGAAGCCTGGGGACAAGGCTCAGTGGATAAAGCACTTGAACAAATACAAGGACTAGTATTTGACTTCACATAGCTACAATAAACCTAAATACTGGGTGTGCATAAAAACAGCCCACCTGTGGGTTTAGCTCTCAGAAGGAAAAAAATGGCATCCTCAAAGCAAACTGGCTAGCTGAACTAGCTTATATTTTAGAGTTCTGGGCTCAACTGAGAGACACTGTTCCAATGAATAAAAAGTGCCATTCAGAGAGACACCCAATGTCAACCTCTAGCCTCCAAATTCATCAGCATACATGTGCAAATTCACCCCTGACAGGCGGCCATGCATACACATGTGCATGTATACCGCACATACATAAAGGTTTTCAAAACTACAGGTGAGTGTTCGAGGCAAGGCTAGAACAAGCCCCTAAGTCCTGCCTCTACAATTTGTTTTTTAATTTAGAAAGCTCAATCCTGGTGTTACCTTGGCCAAGTGAAAAGGGATAGCTAGCCACACCTGTGTGCTCTTGTCAGGTTCTTTAACAAACTTGACTTAGAAAACAACAGGAAAGTCAATTTGGTACACCAGTCTGGGCAATCTCTGAATACACAATTAATTGGCTCATGACAAAGAGACTTTGACTTGTTAAATTCTAAAAGAGAAGTTTTGAAGTTCCTATTGGTAATCCCCATCCCCTGCTGTTCAAGCACCCTGGAGGAGGTTTTGGCCTCTGGAGAAACACAAGTTGTAGATGTGGTCATTAATAATGCATGCAGGCCTAGGTGTTGGGATTGACATTCCCAGTTGTGCCAAGCTGGCACAGACAGAGTGAGCTTAGATCCAGAGAGGTAAAACAGTGCTTTGTTAATGCCATATAAAATTAGGCACTGTAATAAAACAAGTGACTCCCTGTGCACTAGTACAACTAGAACTCCTGTGGCAGAAGACAGGGTTGGCCTTGGCAAGGAGAATGCTTCTGGCATTGTCAGAGTTTCTTTGAGATATTGCACATTATTGTAGTGTTTCTCCTCCTGATGAAGGCAAAACACTTTGCCAAACAGACAACTCTGATAATAATTATACTAGAAGAAACCACAGTGCTTAGAAATGAAGCCCATTAGTGTACTGTTTGGCAGAAACTATAATGTAGCATATGACAAATATGTCAGCCAGGTAGTAAGATGGTTATGTGAGAATTTAAATTGAAATCATTGAGAAAATAAGCTTTCTGGAAAAACCACAAGTTCCCAGGAGATGTGAACATTGTTGAATGTGCAATTCCTTGAAGCAAACACCAGTGGTTTTATGTGTTCCTTACAGGTATACTTTCTTTCAAAATCAAGAATTTGACTTCTTTTGTTTTGTTTGTTTGTCTGTTTGGGTTTTTTTTTTTTTTTTTTTTTTTTTTTTAGACAGGGTTTCTCTGTGTAACAGTCTTGGCTGTCCTGGAACTCAATCTGTAGTCCCAGCTGGCCTTAAACTCACAGAGGTCCACCTATCTATGCCCTCCTGAGTGCTGGGATTAAAGATGTGTGCTGCCACCACCTGGTAAATTTGACTTTTTTTTTAATAATAGAAAGTTGAGGTAATCAAATGTTTTTTTCTGAATGCTCTCATATCAGGACAGAATCTGCTTGTTGGTAGCACAGATTGTTTCTGCATGCAAGAAAGGGACTCCAAACCCTAATCTATTTTCTTCTTAAGAGTTCTAAGGAGGAAACGATCAGAAAGCATTGACTGACATGCAGGTGACTTTTTCCTTTACAATGCACAAGGGCAACGTCAGTGTTGGAGTCCCAGGTCTGCACACTATGTGTCAGGAGTCTTTGTGTGCAAATGCTGAGGAAACTCTTTGTTTCACTGGCCATGTTGTGCAACAGCAAAGAGCTAAGTGCATGGTATGAGTTATTTGCTGTTTAATAGATAGGTGTTTCTCGAGCACAATAGCCTGCTCATTTGAGCATGTCACAGACACAGAAGTATCTCTTTCATATTGGATTTGGAGTGTTCTCCAACCACCTTGATGGAGAATAGGAACACGAAGGTAAAACTTGAAGGAGATACATACTATTAGAAAATGCTTTAAGAAGGTTCATGAGCCATATGTTCCTGTTTTGTTTCCTTCATTTTAAATTTGAGGTATATGTATACATGGGTGTGCATGTTCATGGGTGTGCAGGTACATATGTGCATGTGCATTTTGAGGCCAAAGGATAAACTTGCTAAGAAATAACAGGGTCTCATTGGCTTGGTGCTTTCCAAGGGGACACTTGGGATGGGACTTAGGTTCTCATGCTTACAAGGCAAGAACTTTACCAACTGAATCTCCTCACTCATGTTTGTAGTTTTGATGTGTGCTAAGAGCCTTTTGGGTCTGTCTAGGGTCCAGGAAGCTGGCTTACTAGGTAAAGGCACCTATTGCTAAACTTGAAGGAATACCTGAATTCTGGGACCCACATGGTGGAAGGAGAGAACCTAGTCCTGAAAGTTGTTCTTTTATTCACATATGCATACTCCCCCCCCACACACAAAATAAATGAGGAAAATTTAATTAAAAACTATAAAAACCCTCCTTAAGGTCTTGGAAGATGGGTAATTATGCTAGACTAATGTACACACATGAAAATTGAATTTTGATTTTAGCACCCATGTGAAAAGCTATGCATTGTTGTGCATGGCTGTACCCTGGTACTGTGGTAGTTAGAGACAGGAAGATTTTGGGTCTTGCTGTCTCTATTCTAGCTCTAGGTTCACTGAGAGATTCTGTCTCAAGGGAGAAAAGGAAAGAATAAGTCACCTGGAATCTTTCTGTGGTCTTTCTCTACACATAGCTCCACACGTGTATTCACCACACTCACATCCTCCTCCTGGACTCTTTCTCTAGTCTTTATGTGCACATAGCTCCACATGTGTGCCTACACCACACTTACATCCTTCTGCTCGCCTTAACCCTACTGTTAAAAACAAATATATGCTATGTATTTGTATTGCCTGTGTGTGAGTATGTGCCTGTGTATGCTGCTGCCAGTGGTGTCCAAAAGAGGGCATTGGGTTGCAGATGGTTGTGAGCCACCTCATGTGGGTTCTGGGAATTGAATGTTTTAGTGTGTGCTGTTAACCACTGGGCCATCCTTTGAGTTTCTTACCTGATCTGCTTTAAGTCCCTGTGAGTGTTTGTCTTGTTATAGCTGTTACCATTATTGAGAAATTAAGAATCATGAATCGTCACAACAACCAGGTGTCTAGAGATTGCCCATAACCAAGCTAAATCTTTAAAAAACTTTTTCAAATGCTGTATTTGTTCATAAGTAATTTCATTTTACCTTCTCCAAAGTTCATCTGAGTGAATCCCAATTTCCTTGTCTATCTGTACGTTCTCTTCTTATGGTCTGTATGTGGATGATTTATTGTGTTTCTTGAATTAAAAAGGGAACAGAAGCTTGGGCTTGGTGCCATATGTCTTAGTTCCAGCTCTTGAGGAGGCGGAGGCAGAGGAACAGTAATTCAAAGTCAGCCTCAGAGGGAGGCTGGTCAGGGTTATTGGAGACACTGTCTTAAAAATGGGTGAGTGACAGAGCTCATTGGATCCTGCAGAGATTGTACAAGCCAGAGGTGATGGAGGACACCAGGAGAACATGGTCCTCTGAATCAACTAAGCAAGGTGCATATGAACTCATAGAGACTGAAGCTGCAAGCATATAAGCTTTCAGCTTAGTATTTTTATGGGATCCCTGGCTATGAGAGTGAGTGGGTCTTTGATTCTTGTGCCAACCTCTTGTTGGGTTGTCATGTTCAACTCCAATATGATGTTTGTTATGCTTTGTTATCTCTCAGAAGCTTGTTCTTTTCTAACAAGAGACAGAGGGGAGGAACTGGCAGGAGTAGAGGAAGGGGAAAATGTAATCAGGATCTATTGTGTAAGAAAGACTCCATTTTCAATAAAAGAAATAGGTTGTCAGACATTATAGAATAAATACTAAGTTTGGGGGAAAACCTTGTTCTTTAAGTTATACACATTGTGGCCCTTTCAACTAAATTTTTTTTCAAATTTTTTATTCAAAAAATGAGTGAGTGAATAAATGGATGGATAAATAAAAATAAATGGGAAGTTAGTTTTCACTTGGTTTCAAATAGGACAGAATACTAGGACCTTGGCCTACAGGCCTATGAGGCTTCTTAGGAGTATGACACTCATGGAGGACATTGTGTCCTTCAATGGAATCTTGGCAAGGCCTACAAATACTTGTGGTTGTCACGTCTTTGAGGTGCTAAGGCAGTCTGGGTGCCTCTAAATAACCCTCCTGTGCATAAGGCAGACTTCAAGAACAGTGGGTGCTCTGCCAAATGCCAGGAGTAAGCATTAATGTCCTACAGTATTCTATACTGGCTCCCATGTTTCAGAAAGGTTTATCTTTTGGAATTTCACATTGGGGAGTGCCAAGACCCTGGCCTGGCCTGCTGAGCATGGAGGGGACAATGGAAATTGCCAATTTTGAAGCCCTGGCCAAGAACTAGGTGAGGTACCTGCTTTGGAAGCAGAAAGGATGTAAACCAATAGATATCAAGAAATTTTGTTAATTGAGCTGTACAGTCCATCCACTTAACACAGCATATATTTAAAAAGTGTACAGCTGGGTGGTGGTAGCCCATGCACGCCTTTAATCGATCCCAGTACTCGGGAGGCAGAGGCAGGTGGATCTCTGTGAGTCCGAGACCAGCTTGGTCTACAAGAGCTAGTTCCAGGACAGCTTCCAAAGTCACACAGAATCCACCCCACCCAAGAAAAGGGTGCAGTCATGCTTACATGAGATTATAGCAGAGTTCCCCCAATCAGTGGCAGTCACCCTCTATCCCATTGTCCCACCCCTGCCAACTTCACTTCTGTCCCTGTGTTTTTCTCCTTCAAGGACCATACATAAGCAGTTTCCTGCAGTTTTGTTTCCTTAGGTCAGACTTCTTTCACTGATGTGTTGTTGGAGTTCATCCATGTTGCAGTCCGTGTTTAAACCTCATTTCTCTTTATTACACACTGCTCTTCTTCTGTTATGTGTATAGGCCACATTTTGCCTGTTTATGTTTGCCTGACATTTCAATATGCTTTTTGACTAATGGGAGGGAGGGGGGATAAGGGCAAAGAGGGGGTCAAAGATATGTTGTTGAGGGAATCATGGGGAGAAAAGTGATAGATAAGCTTATGGCCTGACATTTACCTGTTGGGGTGGTGGATCCAGAACAGATTCCCCCAATCAGAACTGATAGTGATTTTGACCTCAGGAATCTGTTTTGTTCACAGGAATCTTACTTTATCTTCTGTGAGGCCCCCTGCCCCAGAGCCAGCTACAATTTAAGGAAGATAGGGGACTACTGACAAGGTGAATGGTTGTTTCAAATCATTTTTACTCTTCCTTCATCTAGATGTAAAATATTAAATCAATGTCTAGTTCTGTCCTATTATGTTTTCTTCCCCCCATCTCCTTTCTCTTTTCCTTCTGATCACCCCAGCCTCCTCCTGTTCCCTGTTGAGAACAGGCTTTCCTCCTCTCCCTTCCCAGTTCTTTTATTCTTTCCCTGCTTTTCTTGTTGTTGATGGAACCTAACACTTGTCACTTGCTAGCCACACGCCTAGACCCCAATTTTATTTTTCTGTCTTGAATTATTTATAAGCTGGTTTATCCTTTCACAAACTGACAGTTGACATTTATCTTCTCCTGTGGTGCCTATTGGCTTTAGGAAGCATCCTGTGGATACCAGAGCCACAGGTGTGTGAGATCTGTATGTGAAGTGATGTGATATGTTCATATAACCCATGCACATCTGCCTGTATGCAGATGCCTAGATGCCTTAACAATTCCTAATACTGTCTGTATTGAAAAGTGCTCTGAAGAAAGTTGTTAATGGTAGTGTTTATGGGAATATTTGAGAGTTTACGTGTCTACCAGACATTTTTTCCCCTGTAGTCTTTTATCAGAATGCAGGGACCCCCACGGATAGAAAGGTAAGAAAGTCATTTTAGGGTTTTTTACTTATATCTTTTCATGAGTTCTAACTTGAACTCTTTGAAGAATTTGAAAAATTCTACTTCATCCTTGCAATCTGCTATCTCCCAATAAGGGGGCCCATAGTTAGAAAACTTTCTAAAAGTTACAGTGAAATAAAGGCATTGGAGGCCTGAGTCTCAGGCTTTTTGAGCCACATCAAAGAAAGCTGTAGCTGACCCTGTCCCTGTCTCCCTTCTCCTTTGTCTTCCCACACTGTTCTTTCCTTTTGTAGAAAAGATGATTTAGACCTTGTCTGGCATAGCAAGCACTGCTAGCAATGTGGGGACTGGAATTCTGATCTTCCCCAAGGAAGACAGGAACACAGTTAGCAGAGCCATCTCAAAGGCTGTAAGATGGCCTCCTTCAGATCAGCCTTGGAATTCCTAATCCTGTGTGACTGATGACCAAGGCTGTGCCAAACATATACATGTATCGGCTCTCCCAAAGCCACCATATGAAGTATGAAAGAGTCTAAAAACTCAAATTGGAAAGATTTTTCCCTTGTGAATCTGGTTAAATCAATGTGATGTGTGGTGTATTTGGAGATGGGGCACTGAATAGGAGATAAATGATCATGTTCCACATGTGAATACATCTTTGTCCAGATGCTAGTCTTGTTTAGGTTTCTAAGTATGGGGCTTTCACATGGGAAACAGTGGTTTCCAGAGAGCCTGCTCAAAGACCAAAGATGAAAAGAAAGCCTGACTTGGCCTTTAGCAGCTGTTAATGATTACCGCACCCCATGCAAACCACCATAGCTTTAAATCTAACTCATGTTTATCTTTTTAAATGGACCAATGACCTGAATTGGTTTGTTAGGAGCTGTACCACTGAGAAATAGCAGATTGTCCACTCTGGTACTTAAAACTGACATTTTGGCAACAATATTGAACAAATATGAATGAGTAGAATAAAGCTGTGTTTCATAATGTGATTCATTTAAAATAATACTCCACCATGAATTAGGGTTAAAGAAGGCATTCTGGTTGTGGGTTCTTATGTTCTACCTCATTTGAGACAGGGTCTTTTTTGCTGTTCACTGTGCTGCAAGCTGACAAGACTCAGAAAATATTGAACTAAAGATGGTTTGTCTATACCTCCTTCCTTCCAGTTACTCAAGCCTGCTAGGCAAAATCAAGAGTTATAATTAACACCTAGGTCAGCTCTCCTAATTCCCTACAAAATGAGGGGTCAACTGGATTGACCATTCTATAAAAAAAATCTTGAGGGATGTTTTGCTCCCTGGAGGACTTTAGTTGATGGTCATGATTCAGGGAATCATGATTCGGGCCAAGTGTTGTAAAAAAAAAAGTGTCCTGCAATACACTGGACAGTTCTTCATGTAAAATAATACCCCCCCAACAATTTCATAAGCACTATGCCACTGTGCTTCCTTTCATATGACAAAAATCTTTCCAGACATTACATAATGCTCCCTCAGGGAAGGGGAAGATAATTACCTCCAGTTTGAAACCACCCCTCTGAACTCCAAGGCTGTAAAATCAACTGTTAGTTCCCTTCTCCTGAGTTCAGGTAAGTTAAACTACATTGCCAGTTGCCTTGGTTTTTGTAGGAACAGAAACCAAATTCCAGAGCTTTCTGCTTATTCTCTTTAAATGTCATGGTCTACCACTATGGCAAAATAACCTAACACAGACAAATTCTTTACAAAGAAGAAGATTCAATTGGGGGTAGGAGTATGATTTAGTCAGTAAAGTTTCTGTTGCTTAAGGGTGCAGACCCAAGTTTGAACCCCAACACCTATGTAAAAGCCAGACACTTGTCGTCCAAATGCAGGATGGAGTACTGCTGGGGCTTGCTGGCCAGTGTATTCAAATTGGCAGTCTCCATATTCAGTTAGCAATTCTGCCTCAAATAGTAAGGCAGAGAGTGAGGAAGACACTGATTGTCAACCTATGGTCTCTATATGCACACATACACGCACGTGCACACCACAATGGGGGCAGCATGGAGATTTATTTGGGCTCATAGTTTCAGAGATGTTAGTTTATGGTTATCTGGTCAATTGTTCTGAGTTGAGGTAGGTAGAACATTGGTGGTGAAAGGGTATGGAGGAGCAGAGCTGCTCACCACATGGTTGCCAGAAGAGAGTGGGATGCTAAGTCTTCAGGGACAAGGTATATCCTTTAGTGGCAGTGTCCTAGTGACCTCCTTCCTCTAGCTAAACCATACCTCTTAAAATTTCCACCATCTCCTAATAATACCATTTATCAACAGATTACCTCATTGTTGAGGGGTTAGCTTGCATGATCTAGCTATTTTGTCAAGCTGACATTTGCACACTGTTACACACCCAAGTTTTCAACATCTATCGGATCCATGACAGCCACCCACAGAGTCAGTTCTTAAAGCAGTTTGTTATCTCTAGAGATGCTCCAGTTAAGATCCAAGGGAGCCTTTCTGAGCAAGAATAAGTTCAGAAATAAAATAGGTTGTATGGTTTTCAGGGTGTAACCATGTGTTGTGTGGCAAATTCTTCAAACCTTCCATCTTGGTGCGATCCTCAAGATACAGAATATTCTCAGGGGAAGTAAACATTCCATCCTGCTTGGAAGCTCTTTAAGCCCATAAAGTAAACAACTCACAGGCATTAGGAACTTCCTGAAACTGATCAGATTAGGTAGGTCTCTGCCTCAAGCCTATATAAGCAGTAAGGCCTGCTAAAAGCCACTTTCAGACAAGCTGAGCCACCTAGAAGAGGCTCAGACTGGCTGAGCTACCTGTCTGTAGCTTGTGTGTGCTGTGTGCTCCAGGTTTCCGGCTTTCTGGGCTGTCACTGATACTGGGGTAGGCTTTTAATGGTACAGCTGTTTTTAGTCATTTCTGTTCCTGTAAGTAGGCCTTCACCTATATTCATTTTTTTAAGATTTATTTTTTATGTATACAGTATTCTGGGAGATGGTTGTGAGCCACCATGTGGTTGTTGGGAATTGTACTCAGGACCTCTGGAAGAGCAGCCAGTGCTCTTAACCTCTGAGCCATCTCTCCAGGTCCCCATCACCCATATTCTTAAAAGTAACCCCAATAAAACTTACTGGTTTACCAGTATGGAATTTGATAGTATCTATTTGGTCTGTTGTTGATTCCCTATCTGGATTTCATTGACACTGTTTATGTTTCCCCAGGATTAGTGTCAGACAGCACCACAAAAGCAGGCTGGGCAATGTTCAGGGTAGCTCAGATTGTCTTGTGATCATACAAAACAAAATGTGTATTAGAGAATGTCCCTCAGTAGTAAAGTAACTGTGTGTTACATGTAAAAGGCCTTGGCTGGGTTTCAGGTAAAGATAGACTGGGAGGAGTGGGGTGGGGATTATTTGTTTAGCTTTATTGTATTTGAGATAGGCCATCCTCAGTCTGGTTCTGTAGCTAAGGCCAATCTGCTAATTCTTTGTAATGGTAACAGGGTCTGGAGTATCTAGTTAGTAGTGATTGGGCTGAGGTAATAAATTTTTGGTATTGGTTCTCAAATGTCTATGAAGCCTAGAACATAATGAGTGGAATGAGGAGGGAAGAGAACTGAGACCCAAGTGGGTAGAAGACTTGGGATTAGACATGTTAGAAATAAGAGTTAACAGTGGTAGTAAAGAAGATGGGTGTGATGGTGCATTTTATAATCCCAACACAGAATGTGGAAGCAAGATGAAATAGAAATCTAGGTTAGCCCTGGCTGTATAGTAAAACAGATTTTAAGTATATTCACATACTGTTTTGTTTGTTTGTTTGTTTGTTTTAATATGGGAAACAGGGTTGGGGGAGTTACACGAATGAAGACATGAGTTCTCTCCTCAGAATCAGTTTAAAAAAAAGCTTGGTACAATACCAGCACGGAAGAGGCAAAGACAGGCAGATCCCCGAAGATCATTGACCATCTATCCACCTTAGCATGCCCGCTTTTGCCTGCTATATTTTATTCATTTCCTTTTGTAGGGCTGGGGGTGAAGCCCAGTTATCCATGTGTTTTAGGCAAGAAAACCACTGGGTACTCTACCTCTACCCCCCTTTTTTTGTATTAGAGTATTATGTTTAAAAGACTGGAATTGTGGCCCTGTGAATCTCCTGTTGCCCTCCCCTGTGAAATTCTGCAAGTATTTTTCCTTTCAAAGATATTAATTTAGAGCAGTCTTGAATGCCATTTTGAAAGCCTTTAACACCCATCACCACCATGACACATATAACCAATTTCCCACAAGGCAAAATTTATTCTAAATGCTGAATGATACAGACATGGATAGAATGGCTTCTCAAAATAGAATCTCTCATATATATGAAAAGGTTGACATCCATCCAGCAGACTTCAAGCCATGGTTTTCAGGAGTGCTTCTGTAGCTTAGTTTTTGGAATACCTAGTCATTGGGAGTGGACTTTCTGATAGCTTCCTGAAATGCAAGTCCTGTCTTTAATTATTCAAGACAGGTACTCTTCAACTTACAATGGGGCTCAGATTCAATCAACCCTTTGTAAGTTGAGATATTTTAAAGGCATGCATTTAGTTCAACTAGCCTACCAAACATAGCAGGATGTCTTAGTGTGTTTGGACTGTTATTATAAAATACCAGGCTGGGTAGCTTACACAGGAGATTATTTCTTTGCGGATGGGAAGTTCATCATTACAGCATAGCAGATTGGTATCTGGCGATGGTTGCTTCCTGGTTCATTGATAGCTCCTTCTTACTGTATCTTCACAAGCAAGGGTTCAAAGCGCTTTCTGGGATCTCTTTGAAAACACACTAACCTCTACCCATAAGACTCCACACTTGTGACCTCTGCACTTCCCAAAGCCCAATCCTTTTAAAAGTGTATCACCTTGGGGTGGGGATTTAACATAGGAATTTGGCCAGGTTTGGAGAGATTGTGATCATGAAACATGGCTTCATAGATTAAAATGAGTGCCATACAGAATAGCATTTTCTCTTTACAACAGAAACATGCATACCTCTCATCTTCGATCACATCAGTAAGCACGTTTGTGACCCAGATGGTCTCTTTAGAAATACTTCTTTACAAAGTGGTAAAACAGAGTCATTGCTAAGTATTATGTCACTGTAGCCAACCCAGGCTGAGTACTGTAGGTGCTTTGCTGGATCCAGGAGGGAAAATGATGAATGAATAGTGGGAGGAATCAGCCTAAGCACCAACACATCTCTCAATACAACCCTACTGAATTAATCAGTGTATAACCCAGTGTCTCAGGAGCCAGAAGGACTGAGGAAGAGTCTGAAGGAAGGCAGCAGGTTTGTAGTGAAGCCGTCAAGAAAACTTAGAATCTTTCTTACCCAGGGGTAAAGGATTAGGATAGAACAAGACAGTCCAGGGCATGCTCTGCATTCTGCATGTGTGTCCCAAAGCACTGTTATATGGAGAATAATACATGAAATCTAGGTCTCTGGCTGAACAAATAAATCCATTCAGGCAGAATTCAGTGGATGAAGGGAAGGGGAATGGCACTAAGTCTGCCACTACCATTGTCCTTCACAGATAATCCTGCCCTCATAGTATGAGCACGTCAATCTCCAAAGAGGGGTTCTTGCGGCCATGTGGGTAGTACCCCATAATGGTCTTCAGAAGGTGCAGTGGCCTGAGAGCTGGAATCTCCTCAGGAGGCTATATCCCTTGGGCTCCAGTTGGCTGTGTGTGTGTGTGTGTGTGTGTGTGTGTGTGTGTGTGTGTGTGTGTGTGTGTGTGTGTGTACACACATGTGTTTGCTGATGTGTGTGGATACATAGCTGTACACACATGCGCGCACACACACACACACACACACACACACACACACACACACACACACACGTAATCACATCATATTCTCTCTCCCTTTTCCTCCTTCAATTACCCCAGTCCTTGCTCTTCTGTCTTTCAAACTCATGCATGCATGCATGGTCTTATTTTCTTTAGCTGTTGTTACACATACATACATATATACATATGTGTGTGTGTAAACACATGCAGATATAGATATTTATTCCTAAATACATAAATATGACCTCAGTCTGTATAATAATCACTTACATGTGTGGTTTCAGGGCAGATCATTTGATATTGGTGTGCTCTTTCTTGGAAGACTTTCTATTTCACTTTAAGTTTTCCTCAGTTGCCTATGGTTCTTTGTCTGGGATTGAGGCTTGTGGGCATTTCTCCTTCTACTATAACAGGCCTGTTGATGTTGTCTCTTTTCAGGTTATCCTTAAGCCGCAATTTTAGCAAGACTTCATGGCTTTAATTTCTGAAATTTCTAGGTGACACAATCTCACAGCAAAACTTCCTGATCCACTGACTCTCACAATCTTTCAGCACCCCTTTCACAAATGTTGCCTGAGCCTTAGGTATGGGAGTTGTATTGTGCGTCTATCATTTGGGACTGAGCTCCATAACTCTGTATGTTTTTTTGTTGTACTGGACTCTACATACATATATTTTAATGGAAGCCTCTCCCAGTAAATTGAAGATGTATACTTCATTTTTCCACTTAGTATTTACTGAGTATTGTGGTGGAGCTGACAAAAATTTCTCCATCTTCTCCCCATGTACAAGTTCACTGCATTTCAGTTATTAGGAGAGAACTGAATGTATATTTGTTAGATTTCCTTCATTGAAATAAATAATACAAAATAAGTCAGTTTATAAAGAGGACAAATTTATTTCAGAGTTCTTCAGTTCCTTGACAGTTACTTTAGACAAAGCCTATTGGATGGAACAAAATGGAGCAAAACCATGTACCTAATAGCAGCCAGAGGAGAGTCAGGAAGAGATTGAGGTCCCATTATCCCCTCGGGGCATGCATCTAAAGGTCTTACTTCCCCTCCATTCCACCTCTTAAAGGCTTTTTTTTTTTTAAAAAGCACCCCTTACTTTAGCACCACAGTCTGAAGGCCAGCTTTTGACACATGGCATTTGGGAAACATGGAGATAAAAACTACAATGTATATACTTAGCACACATGATATAATGGGTTTAATACCTTTTGCAAATGCCAGGAAAGCTTTAGTCACCCTAAAGTATTAGCATTTTCATAATACTTTACCCAGAAGCAGTAGAGCCCAGAAACTCTTAACCACAAACCCAGGCTCAATCTTGATGCAGTACTGAATGTCTGTCTTTGTCCATGTGGCCTTGGTGTGCTTAGATCTGTTTTTGTAGATGAGAAGCCCCAGTGAGAGCTCTCTGATGATGCAGTGGACAGTTCTCCCAGTTGATAAGAATTTGTTCATCTTTTAGACCTCCCAAAAGGTGGCATGAAAATAGGTTCCTACCTTTTGCCATACCTTCTACTTTAGAAGGCATTTCAACTTTTTATAGTACTTTATTTTGGTACTTCTGGGCTTCAGGTCCAGAGCTTTGCACATGCTAGGCAAGCACTTTGCCACCAAGCTACATCCCTAAGTTCTCAGAATTTTGTCTGTGCCTGTGTGTGTGTGTGTGTGTGTGTGTGTGTGTGTGTGTATGTATGTATGTATGTATGTATGTATGTGAATATGGAGATGATGTTGGTGTGAATGTCTTCTTTGATTACTCTCCACGTCTTTCATTGAGACAGGCTCTCTCAGTTGAATCCAGAGCTCCTCAGTTTGGCTAGTCTAGCCACTGATGTTGCCCTGGGGACTTCACATCTCTGTCTCCAGGGTGCTGGGAACTGCAGGTGAGCTTCCATGCCTCCTGGCATTTATATAGATCTAAACTGAAGTCTTTGGGACTGTGTGGCAAGCACCTGTCCCTCATCAGTTTCTTTTTGTTGACCTGAAACCTACTTTTAAGAATAATTTAAGTTTTAAAGAACAGTACTGATAACAAACTGAATACAAAGATGTATGTATATAGCTGTGGGTGCCAGGACTCTGAAAATGAATACTAGGATGGTGTATATTAGAATCTGTTAAAACAAGATGCTTATATATGTGCATTGAAGTCACTAAAATGCCGAATTCATAATTTGGTATCAAGTTCCCAGCAGCACATGGATAGTGGCTCTATAGCTGTGGTTCTCAATCTTCCTAAGGCTGCTACCCTTTAATACAGTTGCTCATGTTGTGGTGAGCCCCCTACACCATCATATTATTTTCAATGCTACTTTATAACTAATTTTGTTATTGTTAGGAATTGTGGTATAAATATCTGATATGCAGTATATTTAATATGTGACCTCTGAGAAAGGGTCCCTTGACCCTCAGAGAGGTCACAACGCACAGGTCGAGAATCACTACTTTAGTAGATCATGGATAATCTAGTAGAATCACTAGAGATCATGGATGAGCTTGTGCAACAGTAAGCACCAGTCCAGGTCCGGGTCCGAGATTAAGCCCCCCAGAAGGTCTATTTACTATCTGCAGATTCACTGTGTGAGTGGGCTCGAAGCATATTGTGTTTGTAGTTGTTTTAAATCCCCAGGGTTGCTGTCATATTGTAGCCCAGACTGGAATAATTTAGAACATAATTTGTCTCCCCTTTCTGCAGGCCACAGGTTAAATATGTCATTGGGTCCATAGGGAAAAATAAACTTCTTCCTGAGTGTCTTCCTTTCTGTTACCATTTTAAGAGGATACCATACACACTAGATTGAAGGCTTTGCTTTCTGCCGTCTAACCTCATCTTCTAGATCACTACCCTTGAATGCCTCCTGATCCTCCTATTTACTCCCTCAGTGCTGGAATTTTTACAGGCATATACCAGTATGCTCGGCATAATTCAGTTCCATTTACTATGCTTTATGAATGAGTGTTTTGTGTGTGCGTGCGTGCGTGCGTGCGTGTGTGTGTGTGTGTGTGTGTGTGTGTGTGTGTGTGTGTGTGTGTGTATGTATGTGCCTAGTACCTGTGGTGGTCAAGAGGTGGAACTGGAGTTAGAGATGATTGTGAGCTGCCATATGGGTGCTTTGAACTGAAGCTGGGTCTGGAAGAACAAATACTCTTAACCATCTTTTTTTAAAGTTGAGGTCAGATCACGGGAGTCTGCAGATTAGAACATGCCATTTTGGGGGACCCAGTCCAGCCCATAACACTTGTCACATATCACCCCTTCTAACCCTATCTTTTTTGTGGATTTCTATGCTGCCCACAAGACACTTACAGAGCAGCCAAAGGAATCCAGGCAGGTCATATTCTGTCTTTGTAGTGAGCATGTACACAGAGCAAGTTTTTTTTACTCAAGTGAAATGCCCCCTAAACGTTTGTTTCTACACCCAAGAGTAGGAGCCAAGCAGCAAGGTTCAAAGCCAAACACAGAAGCTGGAATTGAAGTTTGTGGCCGCCTCAACCATTCCACCAGTGTTGTGGGTGGCCAGTATTCTGGATGGTATCTTACTGAATGAAGGTCACATTTTGAGTCAGCAAGATGTGAGTTCATCTGTGATGTTGTTAAGTTATCACTCTCTGGGCTTTTTAGAGAAATCTTCCATGGTTATATGCACTAGGTGGATTTTGGTCCAGGTAGCTTAACAGGAGGAATGCAGTGAGCTCTGGTATAGGCATGGGTTTAGCGCCCACTTATTTCTAGCCCACATCAGTACTTGGGTCACATCCAGCCGTTTTTCAGGCCTTCAGCTACTTGTGGGGGTGGGGTACTCTCTGAGACTAGTGACTTTGGATAAAGCTGTGATCCTTTTCTAGTGATGGGTATAGAGGGGGAGTAGAAGCACTTTTGCTGACTCCAAAGGCCCTTTCATAGAGTACTATGCAGTTTTCTCCAAGAGAACTGATCCTTGGAGTCTTGGGTGCTAAGCTCAACATCTTTCAGTACTCTTAGCTCTTTTCAGGAAAGTATGTTATACAAACAGATGGCCTGCTGAGAAATGCTCTATGTTTGGAAGTCTTGGAACAAAGCAGGGGAAGCCTTGACCACTAGTTTCCTTTTAGTGTTGGCTTCAAATGTAAACAAGTTACCTTGGTGATGTATCATCAGCCATCAAGCTCTTCTACAGACTGGCAAGCCCTAGAGACTCAGATTTCAGTAGCAGTGTTATAGGTGGGGGATGCACCTTGTATCTTGCATTCTTGTTTCATAAGGGGAGTTCAAGGCAGTGGGTGGGTGTGTAGTCATTGATTTTTGTGATGCTAGAGACCATGACCAAACAGCTTAGAAGTGTGGTTTGCAGGGAAGTCCCAATTCTGCTTCGTGATACAGCATGAGTCTTGAATCTTTAAACCCACAAAAGCAGGTTTTCTTTTCCAGGGGTCTGTTCTTCTTTTTGAAATGTAGGACAAGTGAATACCTTCTTTTGCCTGCTTGCTCTCATTCTTGCTGGCAAGTCCGTCTGTCTTGTTGCTGCAGCATCTTCACCAATTTAGAACCAATTTCTTTGTCTTTCCAGTGTAGATTGGAGACTAGCAACTCTGTAGGAATCATCTATGTTTTCAGCACCTGGAACTCCTGAGACATCCAGTCCTGTGGACTGAACAACTACTAGTAGATTCTCAGTGTGAGACATTGTTGGATTATGCAGACCTTACCCTGTCTACATCTTGAGACACAGGCAGCAGAAGGAGACTGTGCCACAGTAGGCGTAACTTGAGTATATGTGACCTCAGAGCCCACTCCCACAGTGACACACTTCCTCCAACAAGGCCACACCTGCTAATAGTGCCACTCCCTATGGGCTAAGCATTCAAACACAGGAGTCTGTTGGGGCCACTTCTATTCTAACTACCACATTGGGCTGGTGGTTCTGTATGATATACTTGTACTTGGAGGGTGGCTACTCCATGAATCACAAATGGTAGTACAGTGGTGTCTTAAGAGCTTACCTGGAGGGCTGATTCACAGAGGTGCTCTGTTCATCAAAGCATAAGCAAAACTGGTAGTTGTAACAAAAACTGCACATAGATGCTCCCTTTAACTACTTTAAATTTACTAGCTACATATCAGCCTTTTCAGAGCTTGACAATTATTCCATAAATGTTCTTTTCTAGTTTGAGGATCACATCTGGGAAACCTTGTGTCCTGGGTCCTCCTGTCCTTTTATTCTGTTTGTCTATGGCAGTTTTTCAAACTTGCCTTGTGTGTGTTGACCTTGAGAGTTTAAAGGAGGCCTGGTGCTATGTTCAATTGGAATTGGTCTGATGTTATTTAGGTGATTAGAATGGGATAGTGTATTTTGGGGGTACCCTGGAGGTGAAATATCCCATTGTTTTCTCCTATCAAAGGGGTATATAGTCAATACAACATGCTATTGATGTTCACTTTTGCCTTCCTGAAGTTATGGGAGCTAAATGTGTACGGCATGAATTTAATCCTTTTGCCTTGTATACAGTTCATTCAAAGCACACACTGGGATTGATGTAATAAATTTCACTTTCTGGAGGTATTTAGCTTATGTTTTACATGAAAATATATCTGTTCACTAATCTCTCCATGGAAAGTATTGGGGTTTCTTTGAAAATGTTATCAGGGCAGGGGGTGTTTCTCTGTATTTTAGCTTGGACATCAATTATGGTTAAGTCCATAAGAAAGCATTCAAATGGGTTTCACTGAAAAAAAAATGCATGTGTTCTGGTAGCTCATGAATTTATGTAATATTACTTTTCATAGATGCACCAATAAAGTAATTCCACTTGGCAGGAGCAAGTCTGGAGACAGTCTGCAGTTGGGTGTTTCTATTTAGTTCCATTGAACCAATTCTCATGGAATTCTAGGGCTGTTGTAAAGGACTGGCAGTCTGATGCTGTGGGCAGTTGGTAGACCCTCTGCAAAAGAATACCTCCATTAATTCAGCAAGAAGTTTAAGCAGAGATCTCATTAAGTCCATATCTTTCTCCACTGTGTATTTTTAGAAGCAGCAAATATCAACCATAAATATTTAATGCTGTGTTTATAGATTTTAGCATCACAAAAGTACAAAAAAAGGTGACTGTGAGGAAGCTAGTTGCAGAAATGGGAGAAAAACTATTCTAGAACCTTCCATGTACAAGGAAATTAACTCCAACATCCATAGGAAAGGAGGCAAATAGTTCATTTTAAGGAAGTTACAGAGAAAGTGTCAGTAATGAATTTACTCTTTGAGTACTAGGCTCTTTAAGAGGCTTTGCTAGCCATAAAAGTAAATGAATGAGTGAATGAATGAATTAACTCAGTCAGTTCTCTGTCAGCAATTTGGAAAATAAAATTAAACATGTGAAGACATGGATACACACATCCATAGAAATTTCCCCAACCTTCTTCTGCATGTTTATGGGTATGCAACTGGCTTATCTAGCTTTGAAATGTGTATCTTACTTTTATATTGCTGTGAAGTGACACCATAGCAAAGGAAAGATTTAATTTGGGTACTCATGGTTCCAAAGGGTTAGGGTCCACAATCATCACTATCACAGTAGGGAGCATGATGGCAGGCAGGCAAGGCATTGGAGCTGTAGCTAAGGGCTCATATCTGATCCACAAGTTAGAATCCAAGAAAAAACTAACTGGGAATGATAAGTTGCATTTCAGAATTTCAGAAGTCCACCCCTAGTGACACACTTCCAATTAGGGCACATCTCCTTATTTTTCCCATTTATTTCTGCCAACTGTGAGCCAGCATTCAAATGTATGAGCCTATGGGGGTGGGGCATTCTCATTTTGACAACCACAGTATCTTCCCATTAAACTTGGAGAAAATGCACGTGGACTGAAAAGACATGCCTGAATCTCGTTTGTCAAGTAACAGTTTATGATTTATTTAGCACACGTGCTTGCATTTTAGACTGCTTCCGGTTTTTGCTTTAGGGGAGACTGCTGGAAATAGAAGTGTAGGGCTCTTGAGACAGATTATCAGATTGCTTTCTTGAAATGTCAAGGGACTGGAATGGAACCATGTGGGGGTCAGAGGGGTTGGAGGAATAGAGTGGAAAGGGGTTGTAGTTAGATAAGACCACTTACATGCTCACAGTTAACTAAGCCAAGCATTTAAGCCAAGCATGCCTGGCACTCTGCGTTTGCATTTCCCCATTATGTTTTTTTTTTTTTTTTTTTTTTTGGAAAAGGGATGGGATATTGGTCTTCCATTTGCATTTCTTTCCCTGTACTTGAAAACTCTGGGGTTCTCTTGAGCTATACACTCTGGGTTTCCTGTCAGCTGTTTTCAAGGACTGCACTGTCAGATTTTCGTCTAAAGGCACCCTACCTGACTTTAGTTGGTACATTAGTCTCTGGACTTAAGCCAAATGCTAACTCAAAAGTATTCGAGCTGAATATTAAAGACTCAGTGTGCTAAGATTGGACACAGAACCTAAGTGTCAATTATGACACATACTGAAAAGTCAGTGCTATATACCACAGTTTCAATTGGTTGTTCATGGTAATTGATATACTTGCAGCTCCCAACTCCTAGCTTTAGTATCTAGTCCTAAATTGGTAGAGTATTTTTAAGGGTGTGTGTGGGGGTGGGGTAGAGGCTTGGTTGCTAAACTGCCTTCCATATAAGGACATGAGTTCAAAACCCCAAGGCCCATGTAAAAAGCCAGGTACTACAGTACTCTTCTGTCACTCCAATGGTGAGGTAAGGAAACCACTGGAGTTGCTGGACAGGTAGTCTTGCCAATCAATGAGCTTTTGATTTAGTGAGGGAACTTACCATAAAATCAAGGTGAAGGAAGCCGGGTGTGGTGGTGCATGCCTTTAATCCCATCACTTGTGAGACAGTTGCAGACTTTGTGAGTTCAAAGCCAGCCTGGTCTACAAAGGAATTTCCAGGACAGCCAAGACTACACAGGGAAACCCTGTCCTGAAAATCAAGGAAAAAAAGTCGGGAGCTATGGAAGAAATAGCTAACACTGACAGTTTCCTTCCTTGAATACCCACACACGTGTATACAAACACAAACAATACTTAGCTATACATACACAGAGAATAAAGATACTGTTCATTTATAGATTGACAGTTGTGGAACTTGTATAAACTCTTAGGATATTAGGCAATAAAATACTGTTTTAAAATTTAGGTGTGATTTAACAAACTTGTAGTTTGTTTCTGCTGTTCAGAGTTCAGTATTTCTGAGTTCAGAGTTTCTGCTTAGCCAGAGTTCAGTGTTTCTGAGAATGCATATGAGTTGACATGTCTTGAGTTACATACAAGTTAACCGAGTATTTTGATGTGGCAGGCTGCACACTGTCTTAGAAGCACTAAGATAGCTTATAAATGGAGAAAAGAACTTGGCTTCTGTATTTCTTTGGAGTCATCATTCAGAGGAGTGTGTGTGTGTGTGTGTGTGTGTGTGTGTGTGTGTGTGTGTGTGTGTGTGTGTGTGTGTGTCTTGTGACTGTGTCTGTGTAAAATTGTCCATGTGGTAACCAGTTGGAGGCCAGAAGGTATATTTGGGTATTGGTTTTCTCTACCTTATTTGAGAGTAAGTCTGTCTTATTTGTAGTTTCATACTCTAGGCTAGCAGCATCCCTTAATTCTCCTGTTTCTACAGTTTCTACCTCTTGTCTCCTGGTAGGGGTATGCTGGCATCACTGAGGCTTGTGGTACCAGAGTTCTGGGGGTTCTGAATTCAGATCCACATGCTTGTGTGTCAGCACTTCCCCACCAAGCCCTCTCACTTGAACAATTATGTTAGCTTTCAGCTACCAGATTTCCTTTTATGGATTTGGAACATCACAATGTTCAATAGCATAAGTAGTATCTACTCTAGCCTTTCCCTGAGCAGAGTTATTTATTTAAGCTTCTTCTGAAGAAAGCATCTCAAACCTTGAAGTGAAATAGAATAGAGGCGAGGAAAACGATGATTGAGAAATTACTGCTGGGTTGCTCTGATAATTTTGGAGTAGATGCTCTGTGTTTTGCAGATTTAACTTTTTGATGATGCTCACATATTTTTGCTCAAAAGCATGCTGACTGGGAAAGGCAGGTTTCTAGTGAATCATTTCCTGCCAGGTTCAATACAGTTTGAGCTAATCCATAGATATGTGGCTTGTGATCCTTTTTTTTTTTTAATCAATAGGAATTTACATGCCACCTTGTGTAGTCAGCATAGACATTGGTCAGGGAGAGGGATGCTACACTTACTCACACCTTCCTTTCAGAATGTGTCTCCTGGTGGATGATAACCACTGCCAGTTTCCTCTAAGAACAAACAACTCATGAACAAATGAACCCAAAAGCAAATCTCCTTGTGCATTGTAATTTCCATCTCATGAAGAGAACCACTACATACTTGTTACATATATCTGTTGTGTGATAGATTAGTTCAGTTTTAAATTTTCCTTGTTTTCACAAGTGCCCCCAAGTAGTTTGACTTGTCACTATGAATTTAGTGTAGCTATTCAATAGTGCATACCCCAGCATTTAAAGACATTTGTTCCTTTGTGCTTTTGGGTTTTTTTTTGAAAATAGATTTTTTTCGTACAATATATTCTGATTATGATTTTCCCTCCCCCACTCCTCTCAGATGCTCCTCATTTTCTCACCCACCCAAATCTATAGCTTTTCTTTCTCATTAAAAAACAAATAGGCTACTAAAAATAATAATTAATAAGACAAAGCTAACAGAAAAAAAGCGAAAGTAAAAGTGCAAGAAATAAATAGGTACAGAGAGACACATACTCACACATATAGAAACTCATAAAAACAAAATCAGAAGCCACCTATATAAGCAAAAGACCTGTAAGTTTCTTTTAAAGTACCCAGACAAAGCATTATGAGCCAAATATACCAGTCTGCTTCATTTGTGACCCCATTCTCTCACTCTGTGTGTGTTTGTATGTACACACATACCTCTCTCCCCGCAGACACACAGGTGCAGGTTTAAGTGTCAGTGGGGAGGGCCAGCAGTTGACATCTTGCACTTTCCTGGATTGCTCTCCACACAATTTGTTGAGGTATTCTCTCAGTTGAACTCATGGCTTGCCAGTATGGCTATTCTTGCTAGCCACTTTGCTTTGTGGAGTATCCCCCTCTCTTTGCCCTTGGGTCTCCAGAATTAGAGATAGGCCAGCTTACCTACCCCCTTTTTTTTGAGTGCTGGAAATTTGAAGGCCTGTCCCCATGCTTTCATGACAAGCCTTTCATCCTCTAAGTCATCTCTACAGGTCCTCCTGTGTTTTTAAGGAGTAAGGTTTGATTAAATTTTGAAAGAACAGCTGAGAAATGTCAGCAACAGGATGTACTGTCTGAAAGAGGATTTAATAAGACAAGAATAACTACAGTAACCAAGAGTGGTCCAAGGTGGAACATTTTAGTGGGAGTCACCCAACAAAATTTGAGACTTGACTAGTGCAGCTGAAGACAAACCCATTGCCTTCTCTGGCATCTGTTAGGAAGGCTGTACATTGTGTCACTGTTAGGTCCAGATTTCAGAGTCTCCACAAATTTCAACAAGGAGACCGAATCCCATATGTTAATGCAAAGAGCTTTCATTCAAGTTCAAATTTGGACTCTCCATGTATCCATCCCAATATGGGGGTGGGGGTTTTATGATAGTAGAGATTGGGGTGGAGATGTTTAGGGTTCAGGACCTCTGATTGGCTCACATTTGTCTAGGTGAAAGGTGTCTAGGTGTGTGCGGGCCTGAGGGACATCCTGTAATCCTACTTACATTGGTTGGGATGTTCGGGACTTTCCCCCTGGATGGTATCTTGGTTGTCCCAGTTTGTAGTCTTTCCTGGAGTCAGGCATTGCCTTAGGGTAAATGGAAACTTCAGACCTACTTTCTGGTTGGACTCTATTGAGTCTGCCATGGCAGGTGTATACCAAGCTGCTATAGGCCCTACAATCACAGGAGTATTGTTGTAGATATTCTTATATACAGGCAAGGGAACCCTACACAGGTGGAGTGAATCCTTCCTCATCGTGTATTCGCAGCTCACCTTGCTGCCTGTTAGAGCAATAGCGAAGATATGTAAAGGTCAAAGAGCTCAAAGGTGGAAGGTGGCTGTCAGCTCAGTGCAGGAACCACTTGCCCATGACATTTTATTCTGACTCCCATAGCTTCTACCTGCAGCTTGATCTAGTGTCTAAGGAAACTTATAATAGTTTAGTGTATTAAAAATAACTTTAGAGAAAACTGCCATTTTTTATTTTTCCTTAGGGATGACTTATCTTCTGCCAGAACACTGAGATTATTAATGTGTTTCAAACTGGCCAAGGAGACAAAAGGATGCTGAGAGCATAGAACTAAAACCATGATTATATAGCCCTGAAAACATTCACCTCTGAAGACTGAGGAGATGGTTCAGTGGGTAAAAATGCCTGTGACACCTGAACTGTGGGGGTAAAGAGGATCACAGGGGGGATTTTTGGCTTCCAGCCCAGTTCCAACATCAGTGAAAGATTGCTGCAAGGGAATAAGGCCAAAAGTGATAGAGTAGCACACTTGGTGTCCTCCTCTGCCCTCTATGCACATTTGGGAACATGCATACATACTTACACATAGACTGGACACACAAATTTCAAGTGTCTCTTCATTTCCAGCTACCATTAGCATGTTTCAGAGCCTAAAGAAAGTCTCCATGAACTCACTATTTTCTTTACCCAATAGGAATTGAAAACAAGCTACAAATGAATAAGTAAAGAAACTAGTAAATTTGCATTCTAATATCTGGCCCTATGTTAATATTGAAGCTTCTTTTCATATATAACACCATTACTTTGAACGTTGCCTAGAGGCTGGAGGGATGTCTCTGCAGTCAAGATCATGTGCTGCCTTGCAGATGACCCAAGTTTGGTTTCTAGCACCCAGCATGGCAGTTCACACATTGTGACTCCAGTTCAGGGGGTATGACACCCTCTTTTGGCCTTAGCGGTCACTGGGTACATGGCATTTACATGGCAGGAGAAGCGCCATGTAAAAAAATAAATCTTAAAAAGAATTAGTGGGACTGGAGTGAGCTGTTTAAGATCACTGGCTGCTCTTGTAGAGGATCTGCGTTCCAGTCCTAGAACTTACATGGCAGCTTATACACCATAACTCCAGTTTCAGGCAATCTGACACCCTTTTCTGGCCTCTGTAGGCACTACACATACATGGTGCACATACATACATGCAAGTAAAATTATACTTATACAAAAAAATCAAATGCACCTGGTGTATGTAGAGTAATGTGATTTCTATAGATGTTCCTTGTATTATCCATGTGAACAATGTATGGAGTTTGCATGTCATTTTGGTTGCATGCCTACAATTACTGAGGTGTTCTGTTCAGGGTTTGAAGCTCTCTGGCTCCTTTTTGAAACTAGGCAAACCAACTCATAAAATGGAAAATACTTCTCAAGTGGAAAGTTGCTCTATTTTTAGGCAGGGGTTAGTGTTAAACTAGGACAAGTTTGTGGTTATTAATGGATTTGGAAATGGTTCAGGAAGAAAAATGCTGTAGACATGTAATTTAAAAATTTGTGTGTGAACCAATTAGAGAAGTATTCCTTGACCGAAAAATTCCCTTTTTCAAAAGTGTGCATTTTATGAGCTTCTAGTCACACACTTTCAGTGAAAATTTTACATCCAAGTTGAGATTTGGTGAATGTAAAAAATGAAGACACTCTTATTAGTTTTGGAGCTTGAGTAGTAGGAAAAAGAAATGTAATAGGCCTTAATATTTTGGCTACTTTTGATGTTGAGACGAGGTCTTACTATGTAGCCCAGGCATCCCTCAAACTTGAGAGCCTCCTGCCTCAGCCTTCTGGATGCTGGGATTATGTCTGTGCATGGCTTCAGAAAGTAAATTTGTATAGGAAATAGAGTGAGAAAAATCTGATTTTGGCTGCAGAGACATGAGACAGCTGGCTACCTTGCATCCAAACTCAGGAAACAGAGAGAGATGAAGGCAGTGGCTCAGCTCATTTTCTCCTTTCTATTCAGTCCTGTATCATTTAATGGTGCCACTCAGATCCAGGGTGAGTCTTCCACCTGTGTTAACTTAATCTGGATAATCCTTCAGACATTCCAAGAGGCTTGTCTCTAGGAGATTCTAGATTTTATCAAATTGACAATCACTATTAACCATCACACATACTGTGACTCACTCTTTGCTTAATAGCTATACATATTGATTCCTGATGGACATGATGTTCTTTGATATGTCCTCACTTCATCACTCAGCTTAACAGATTGCACAACCCAGTGACTATTCATTGGGCAGTTACTGGGTGAAATGCAGGGAAGGTAGCAATGAACAAAGCAGGCAAAAACACCTTGAATCCTACTAGGTAAAAGCATATGATATGCATAACACTCGCCATGTCATGAGGCTAAGAGAAAAAACACAATAAAACCAGTGTGGTATTTGCATTTTATTGTGACAGTGTTCACCAAAGAAGCATACAGCTTGCTAAAATACTGTTGGAATGAGGATAGAACCCAGTGTCTTGAGCACAGGATGTGAGCACTCTACCACTGAGCTGTACTCCTGGCCATTGCTGAACATAATTTATAGTATTATTTTGGTATGCTTGGAGCGTTACAGTTTTGACCTGCATAATTTTAAGAAATCTGTAGAATGTCATTTGTCTGTTCTCAGTCATAGAAAAGAACATTCTTCAGGGTCTCTCTGCCAGTTAAAAAGATCCCAAAGAGAAATTGGTTTTTCCTTTAGTTGCTACAATAATTAGAAAATGCCATGTTTTGTCTACATGTTATCACATCTAAAATATGGCCTGCTCCATCCATATAATGTTTATGTGTGCTTTCAGGGCTGACCATTTGACACTGGACCAAAAAAAAAAAAAGTCATGTGTTTTTGTGTTCACTCATATATATGTACTCACGTAACAGATAAAAAGAGGCAATCATATTGAGTGGATTATATAAGGAAACACTGAGCAAAACGGCAACCAACACTCTACATGGCTTGTATTTCAGTTTTTGTCTTCAGGTTTCTGCTTTGAGTTCTTGCCTACTTGCCTCAATAATAAATTGAACCTGGGGGCTGTAAACTGAAATAAACCCATTCATCCCCAAGTTGCTTTGGTCATTGTGTTTTATCTCAGCAATAGGAAATCTAACTAAGACATATATATATATATATATCTAGCCAATTTCATATCTTGGCTGTTATTACCACTGTATAAGTAAGCATGGATGTTTAAGTGTTTGTTATTTGCGCTTAGATTAAAGGTTCATTTTTCAAATACACTCTAATGTAACCATATGCCATGTTATCTAATATAGATTTAACCCCACTATGACCTATATATATCAGGATACATAGAGTTTCTCTGAAACTCAGAATTTTTTGTTCATGGTTGAAGCCTTACATACATATACATATATATACACACACATATGCATATACATATATATACACACACATATGCATATATATATATATATATAGCCAATTTCATATCTTGGCTGTTATTACCACTGTATAAGTAAGCATGGATGTTTTAAGTGTTTCTGTTATTTGCACTTAGATTAAAGGTTCATTTTTCAAATACACTCTAATGTAACCATATGCCATGTTATCTAATACAGATTTAACCCCACTATGACCTATATATATCAGGATACATACAGTTTCTCTGAAACTCAGAATTTTTTGTTCATGGTTGAAGCCTTACTGGAACTTGGCTCTGCACATTGATTTTTATATTGAATGTGACTATTTGGTAAAAATAGCAGAATAGAGAGGTGATAGCAAAGGCCATGTAGCCTCGGGCTGTTTTTGCTCTATCCTCTAAGAATAAATTTGAGGCAGATGCCTATAATCCCAGCACTCACCAGGCCAAAAGCAGACAAATCCATAGTTCCAGACTATTTCAGACCTGCATAACCAGTTCGAGGCCTTGCCTTAGAATAGAAATAAAAAAATGTGTGGGGCAGAGAGTGTTAACTGGCTAACCCAAGTTACACACTCACATACATGTCTGTTCACTGGTACACCCATCCATCTGCAAGAATCAGTTGTATTTTTAAGACTCCAGAGGGATAGGTATTTTTAAAAGTTTAAGTCAGTCTTGAGTTTTCCTCATTTCTGATGTATGCCTCTTTTTACTTGGGATTCCACAACTTAGCTTCTTCACATTTCTGTTAAGCAGCTGTGTATTCTCACTGAATTGGAGATATGTCTCAAAATCATGAAGGTACTCAATTTGTGAAGATTCTCCAAAATTCTGTCCTTGTTCATGCTCAATTTGGGAACAAGGTTCATCTCCAACTAAGAGTTACTAACTTTTCTTTTAATTAACCCATAATCTGTAAAATGGTATAGTCATTCTGAGAAATCTAAGATGGTTTTCACACTGGGATATTTAGAAGAACATATATTCCCTCTTCGAATGATGTCCTCAAAATGACATTTTATATTTTATTAGTTTTACATTTTGTTTATGTGTGTAATGTCTGATGTGTGTATTTGTGTTTAAATATGCGCCTGCCGTGGTATACATTTGAGGTCAGAGGACAGCCTCAGTTGACCATTGCATTCTACATTTTTTTGAGACAGTTTCTTGTTGGCTGCTACATATTCCAGGCTAGTTGGCTTATGATTTGCTGTTTCCTCTTCCCGTCTCTGTGTAAATTTGCTGGGATTATAGCCATAATGCTGCAGCTGGCTCGCTGTGGGTCCTGTGGATCCAAATTCAGATCTTTGTGGCCAGGGCTTTACCCACTACCATCTCCCCAACCCTCCAAATGGCCCTGTAGGATCACACTTTGTGTTTGGTTTCTTGTCAGGAATATCAACCCCAACTGCCATACCTGTATCTATGTAGCTTAAGCATATTGTTTTGTTTAAATCTGTCTTAGGACCTGAGACAAATTTTGACCGGCTCAAAGTTAAATAAGTTGCAAAAAATATACAGCACATTTGGAATTTAGTTTTTATAGGAAATGGGGCATGTGTGTACTTTCCCTTTTCTGAAACTGCATTTGGATATTTTATTTGTATGAGAGACTCTTTTGCCTGGGAAAGAGGAGAGGAGTAAAAAAGAGAAAGGTGGGCAGATAAAATCATCTGGGAAACCAGTCTGGAGAACTGTTCAGGGAACCATTCATATAGTCAGATTGGCAAGGCACACACAAATTGAATTTGAGAGTTAGTGAAAATTTTAGTGTTCTTCCAGAAGCAAAATCTGCTAGCATTTTTTTTTCCTATTTGGTTCTTTTTGTCTTGCTAAAACCCACTTGATTCTTTCAAAAAAGCTGTTACAATTAGTTTACACAGAGGACAGATTCTTTCCCTTATGTGGTCAGTTTATGTATACCTTCAAAAGTTGTGGTGTTCCATCCTTGCTAGAGTTCTAGTTCTTGGAAAGGGGGGAGGCAGGGTAGTCTGGGTTTAATAGAGAGAACATGGAGAGAGATCTGTGAAGGTTCTTAATGTCAGCCTCTGACCACCACATGCATCTGTGCCTACATTCATGGTGAACATGCATCCAGATATATACCACATAGATTCACATGAAAGAAAATCTCACAACATTCTGGTGATGTGTGTGCAGTTATCGTCATTGTGTTTTTACTACATGTGTGGCTTTACCTGCATTGCAGCATATTATGTAGTAGATGTTGAGAGTCCTTTGCTCCACCTCGTTTGAAGCAGAAACTCTCTCTTACTGTTTCTGCCATGCTTGCTCTTCTGGGATGTCTGACCTTTGAGCCAATGACTGATTTCTCATATTTTCTGTTTGCTTCTTGCCAGAAGCAGTTCTGGGATTAACAATTGTTCATCTCCACATCTGGCATCTTACATGGTTCTGGAGATGGAACTTGCTTGGTCAGGCTCTGCAGGATTAGTGTTTTCACCCCACTGAACCATCTCCTTGGCCCTCTTCATCTTTTTTTGAGTTATTCAAGGCATTTAGATACAGGCCATGTGGTATAATGGAATGTTGATGGAATGCCATGTCAGTGACCTATGGTCAGATTTTCTTGGATATGACTGTGGGGGTCAGATTTTCCTGAAAGTCTTAACATGAGATGTGTCTTTGCTTCTGTATATCTTTGAAGTACATGGTACTTGGCATACTATTGATCTTTCAAATAAAGTTCATTGTATTTGTGTTGTCTTTAGTACTTCATACCCAGACTAGTGGGGCGAGCAGTGAGGAAAGGATATGGGAACTCTGCTCCCCTACTGAGAAAGACATTAAATGGGCAGGCATTTAAAGATATTTTAATGCCTGTTTTGAGCTTCTTTGGGTCTTTTAGATGAGAACAAAACTTATCTTTTGAAAGATGTATTTGGCCCTGCTATACTTCTAGAGTTTTCTTCTGTTTAATTAAAATTTTTATTTATTATTATTATTGTCAGAGAAGAGAGAGGACAGGTGGGGGAGAGGAGAGGTGGCAGAAACAAGAGTAAACACAAGTGCCTGAAGTGTGAATATAGGCATAGATGTGCCACAGTATGAGAATAGAGGTCAGAAAAAACTTACAGGAATCAGTTCTTTTCTAAGTAGCTCCTGGAGGTTGAACTCAGGCTGTCAGGCTTTTGTGGCAAATCCTTTAGCTTGGATCCATTATCTCACATGATGTGTGCACATTAGTGTGCAGTGCTCACAATACAGCATTCGTAATACCTTGTATCTTGTGAGATATATGTCAACCACTTCATTGTGATGAACATGGCTTTTATAAAAGTGACAGGCTTCTTGCTTTGTGTGAAGTGTCTGTTGTCCCAGTGGTCTCACACCGTAAACCATCTCAGCTTTATCTTCCATCTCCAAGAATAAGAGGTATCCCTGTTCTCTTCATTTACAACAAAGGCAATCGGTAAAATTGTACCAGCAACCATGTCACTAGTGTTATCTGAGAGAACCATACTGCATGTGTTTTGGGGGTTGGGGATATTCTGCTTTTTACTGGTTTAGTGTTTTCCACACACTGAATCCACTCTAGTTAGAAACACCACGGTAAGAAAGGGATCAGTTCTTGCAAAAGATCTGTTTATGTTGGGAATTGAAAAATACTTGTCTTCAGAATAACTGGAAGATTTTGCAAGGCTAATCATGTTTTGATGAAGCCTCATCAAAACATAGGTTGGTATTCCTAAGGTGCAATTCCCAGGAATCAGAATTCAGGGCCATGGCCCCTCTTGTGTTCCTTTCCTCTTTACTGATATATTCCTCAGTGACAGAAAGCAGACCTGTGTTAACCCTGGAATGATATGCAGTCTTTCCAGACACAGAGTGCAATGTCTGTGTTCACCCTGATGACAGCTATAGATTATTTACTTTAACTTTTTCCATGTGTCTGCAGTGCATGGATTAACCAGGTCCTGGTCATACTGCTTCATGGTCAGGAAACTATTGCCCATAAGACCACTCAGTCATAGTTTGTCTTTGTGGGTAGAGATGTCTTTGGACATGCCCTCATCTATCTATTTGCTTTTTACTAGATCTGCTCCCACTTATACAATACTTGCCTTGATGGCATAGTCACAGCATCCATGATACCCTAATGAGATGTACATTTTTATCTACATTGATTATGTTACGGACTTCCTGTGTACTTATAATATGAACCAGTGACTTTATTATTAAAATGCCTAGCTGAGGAGCATAGCTTGAACGATACAGAACATTGTCATTTTCTTTGATTATGAAAAATGAGAACAACACTCACATAGTAGCAGTTGTATATATATTCTGCTACCCAGCCCTGTCTATCTCCTGTAAGATTCTGCAGGTTCTCCTGCCTCACTATAAAGAGTGCAAAGATTACAAATACTCAGGAGTATGGATGAGGGAACTGGTGCTGACATGTAAAACAAGCTTGTTTCAAATTTAAATAAAAAATATTAACAAAAATCCCCCAAATAAACACTTTTGTATCTGGCTTTACATGGGTTCTGGGAATCTGTACTCCAATTCTCCTGTTTTTAAAGCAAGCGCTATATTCACCACGCCATCTTCCTAGTCACTATTGTCTTTATTTTTAAAGTACTTTCTCCAGACTCCATAAGGAAATAAAAAAAGTAACAAAGCACAAGATGATAAATTGAATATAATACATGTGTGTATTCAGAGCTAATATTGGTATTAACTCTTTTTGTTGTTGCTGTGGTAAAATACTCTGACAAAAAATAACTTGAGGGAGGTGCTAGAGAGATGGCTCTACAGTTAAGAGCACTCTTTCTCTTCCAGAGGACACAGGTTCAGGTCCTAGCATCCACATGACAACTTATAAACTGTAACTCCATATTTAGGAAATCTGACACCCTCTTCTGACCTCTGAGGGTGCCAGGCATGCCTGAGATATACAGACATTCATGCAAGGGGCAGAACATTCACACACATATAATAAACAAGTTTTAAAGTCAACTTGAAGATGTAAAGACTTTTTCTGGCTCATTGTTCAAAGTTACAGTCCATCGTGATAAGGAAATCAAAGGTACAGAAACTTGGGTCAGTTGATTACTTTACATCTATCATCAGGAAGCTGAGATGAGTTAGTTTTCTCCTTTTTTATACAATTCAAGATCACAGCCCAGATCATAACAGATGTTTCCTACTTCAATTAACCTGGTCAACATAATTCATTACAGGCATGCCCAAAGGTCAAATAATCTCTCACAGGTTTGCTTGGAGGCTTTTCTCCCAGGTGACTCCAGAGCCTGTCAGGCTGAGAATTAACATTAACTACCACATAGGTTAATATTAATGTGTGTGAATTTATTGATATAATAAGCATGTGAATATAGGTAATTAATATATAAAGATTCTCAATGACAAGGTCATCACAATAAGTGTGACATGTATCATCATATACATTTATCATCAGGACACACATGCACACACATTGTGTTTGTTATAGATAACACAATACACCCAGTTGTATTATTTCAACACAGCACTCAATACTGGCCATTCACTTTGTATTTCTTCTACATTTCCTGTGTTTGTTTCTCCCTTTTCTGCCCTTTGATTAGCTGTATTCTCTCTGTCTCTCTTTCTCTCTGCCGTGTGACTCTAATGTTTATAGTCATCATCTTTGTTATCCTCTATATCTGTTGACATTGCTGTATCATGTTAGAACATCACAATATCTATCTCTAGTCCTGAACTATTGTCACATTTCATGTGTATGCATGTTATAAACACTGACTATTGACTCCTGCAGTTAGTTTCTTTTTTAATGAATATTAACCCAAGTTAAGAAGATAATGGTGGGAAATTCTGCATTTATTTTCCTGTGCTTATAAATTGGTCTTGACTTCCTGTACCATGCAGACTTGGGTTACCAAGAAAGCACTTGCCCATTTGTAGGTGTCATGTGGAATATTGAACACTTGTGGAAAGTATTATCAGCAGCAGTTAGCAGTACCTGCTACCTTACTATGCAAACCCAGTAAGTAATAGTAGCATTAAAAAAAATCTTTATTTTATTTTTACTTACATGGGTGTTTTACTTTCCCTTTGAATGTACTTCTGAGCACCACAGGCATGTCAGGAACTGGAATTCTACGTGGCTCTGAGCCACCTTGTGAGTGCTATGAATTGAAACCAAGTCCGTTGGAAGAATAGCCAGTGCTCTTAACGACTGAGCCATCCCTCCAGTCTCCATTTTGCCTATCTTAAATATATGTCAAACATATTGCTGAGACCCTGTCATATCCTGTAGAGTATTCCTTCCACATGTTAAGGAAAAAGTGATGACATAAGTCAAGAATGCCACTTGCAGATAATAACACCACTGAAATGTTACCCCTGGTTCCAGAGACACTCAGACTGCAATTCAGCCTGTAGTTATGGAACAGGAATTTTGTCATTTTACCTGTACTATTTTTAAATTAAAATTTTCTTAATGATCTTTGGTTTAAATTTATAAATGTGTATTGTGTTTATGCTATATAGGCTAGTTTTTGAAGGATGCTAAGTTCAGGCCCTCAGAATTGCTATACAAAATTAATTAGAGTTAAGAAAGGCAGTACCATACATATAGTCTATAAATCTAATTTTAAAAGGAAGGGATTTCTTGTATATTGTGTCTTCACATTTATGTACAACAATGACAAAAATACTGTGCTGAAATCAAGGCTTTTGTTGTATTTCTGCTTATAAAACCTTTTTGCCCAAGTAAGTTTTATACAATCTTGCATATATAGGAAATACAAAACATTTACTGATGATAAATCATAAAAAAAAATCTATTCCAAGTAAGTTCTTTGGTACAGCTTTGTCATCGACAAGAATGCAGATTTGCATACTAATAAGATGGATGCACTGATTTTTATATAAAGATTTAAGTCATGATATGGTAGGATCTAGAGCATCTTCATTGGTTTTTCAAAGTTGATCAATATTTTGAATTCATAATCTTCAGTGCCAAGAATGCCACTTTGTATAAAAAATACATAGCACAAAAATATTTAAGGCCATTTCAGAAATTTTTGGAAATTCTGTCCTAAGCCAAAGTCTTATTATTTTATCATTACTTTAATGTACCTGATGTCAGATCTTTGGAGATGGCTCAGTGATCAAAACACTTGCCTGGCAAGTGTGAGGACTTGAGTTTGGATTTCTATCTTGGGAAGATAGAGACCTAGAATTTCCCAGAGCAAGCTGGTTTGCAGGACTAGCCATATCAGTGACTTCATTGAGAGCCTATCCCAGTGTGTTGGTGGAAGAGAAATCAGGGTGATTCTTAGATATACCTCAAAGCTACACACACACACACACACACACACACACACACACACACACACACACACACGCACACACACGCATATACACATGTACAACATACATGAAAACAGGGAAGAAGGGAGAAACTCAATTCAGCAATTCAGGCATCAATTCATAAGATCAGACATCCAAAAATACACTAACTTGATACTAGTATGCTGAGCAATGAAGAAAAATATGAAGTCTTTGCTTTTTATAATTAAGCCATTCAGTTTCTGTAAGAGCAGAAGTCTGTATACTCAGAACTACGGATCATAACATATAACAGTCTCAGTTCTGGGAGTGTGGTGAGGACATGGGTAGTACATGTGTTATATGTGGAGAACCAAGGTTGCAGTAAAGTTACACATGCAGCATGGGTAAGCCCTACTGGGAGCCCCTTGTATTCTTTACAGGTTTGAATTGATTCTTGCTTGTGCTTTCAGAAACCTTGGACTATTGCCAATGATTTTTGGTAAGCCCCTCCATTTGGTTGCATGATCACCATATGGGATCATACCTACAGTTTAAGAAGCTGTGGTCTGAAGGAAGGGTATTCCTAAGTAAGGCGATCTGATGAGGAAATAATTCAGATATTGTCAGTTTTCACCTTCCTGTGCCAGTTGTCATAGTTTTAAGAGTAAAAAGAAAATTGGAGATGGTGGCCTGATTTTAATTCCCAGTGGATAAAAGTTCATGGAGACCTGCCCTACTTCTCGGCACTATTATTATACTTATTTTTTAAGTCATTAGCATCTTGGCATACTTCTGTTTCAGTCAAATGCTATCATAGATTTCAGGTATCCAGAACCTTTTGGGAATTACTAAGTTTTCTATTTCTTTTGGAGCACACATGTACCGTGTGTGTGTGTGCATTTGTTTCTCACACTGTCTTGGGATTCACCTCCACTTGGTCTCTTTATCCTGACATTGCTTGATTGCCCCTGGATGGGATATCACTTAACAAGAAACTGAGTTGAGTACTTGGTGTGGATGGAAGAGCTTTGGAAACGCGGTCAGTGCAAGAAGCCAGATACAAGTGGTCACTGTGTGATGTATATTTATGTGAAATGTGCAGAGTAGGCAAATGCATGGGCATGAACATACAACTAGCAGTTCTCATACTCCCAAGAGGAGGGGTAGAATGTCTGTGAATAGATGGAAAGGTTTCCTTTGGTATGAAGGAAGTGCTTTGTGGGTAGTTTTTCCTTAAGATGTCATTGTACTAAATACCACCGAAGTGTACATTTTCAAAATGGTTAATTTTTATGTTAAGTGATTTCATTTTACTTCAACTAAAAACGAAGAAGAATGTTGAGACTGATGGGGTATATTTAACGATAGAGAGGTCAAATTAGAATGTTCTTGTCTTGGGATAAAAAATCTTGAAGGCAGGATTTCTTATGAGGAAAATATTTTTAAATTTGACACCATTTTTAAAGAGGATTCTTTAAAATTGCTAATGCTGTTCTGATAGGCTAAGAATGTAATTTCCCTAAATGACTGCTTATGAAGAACAATTTTAGATATCACTTACTGCTTATCTATATCGTTTCTTTATGCAGTTTAAAAGTTTGATGTGATTAGACTTGGCTTAGTGGATGAACCACTTGCTATAGAAGGATGAGGACCCAGCTTTGGATCCCCAGAACCTACAGAAAAGTCTACCTAGAGCCCAGTGCAGGAGATTGAGGCATCCTTGGAGTAAACTATCTAGTTAGATTAGCTCAACAGGTGAGCTCTCAGTTCAATGAGGGACTGACTGCTTCTGTAAATAAGGATCAGAGCAATTAAAGAAGCCACTGATAACCAACCTCTGGCTTACACACAGGCATGCACACTCAGATGCAAAATACTAAAATGTTTATGCATGGACTGCTGCTATGTTAGGTGCTATCATGTATGCCTTTAATCTCAGAGCTCACTATGCGTCCAGTACCTTCACCAGAAATCTCAGTGGTATTCTATAGTCCATGTGTTCTCAAAGCTTACTTGTAATCCAGGCACTGATTTGTAATCCTGAGTACTCCCCCAATCCCTGCATTCCTGTCTATTCCCAGCACATTCACTGTAACTCCAGGATCCAACATCTTCACACAGACATACATGCAGGCAAAACACAAATGCACATTGCAAAAGCAACTAAAAACTCTTTAGAGTAGTTTTCAAATATGCAGAGCTCTTCTGAAGCAGTGTAAAGGTGATTGACAGGATTTATAACAAAGTGGAAATGAAGAAACCTTCTTGTTTGACTTTAGAATGACTTTTAGCAAGGTATTTCTGAGTTTGGGCATTTGGCTAGATATGTGGAATAGTAACTGGATTTGGAGGGTAGAGAAGTTGGTTAACACTGGATCGGGAGCATTCAAATAGGACATGAGTGTGCTGAGAATGTCACATCAGTGTTGTGTAGGGGTATTTACTTAAAATCCTGCAACCTAATCATTAAGGAGACTGAGGCAGAAGGATATAATTTCTAAGGCTACTCTTAAAGAGATGCTGTCCTCAAAAATAGGATAGAGCAGGGATACTACTCAGTAGTAAAGAACTTGCTTAGCATGTGCAAGTCCCTGGATTCCAACCCACACAGGAAGAATTCCAAAGAAATCTTTCTGAACTCTAAGTGTCCTTGTGAAAATATTTTAACTTCCTTCTGGTATTTTGCAATAAAGATAGACAGGAAGAAAACAAATGTGGCAGAGAGACTGTGTAATTATAGTGTTAATATGTTATCAGATACTGCAAAGTTCTGTGACCATATATGGTCCATCCATACTCCACTCTCTTCCCCTCCCTCACCCTCCTTTGGACTACATTTACAGTATATACTGTGCATCCAACCTAGAGTCCAGAAATCAACATGGGATGGTATTTTCCTATTATCAGGGGGCGTAGAAATGATGTTTTGGATAACATAACAGAAGGAAATACAGTATAGAATGGAGGAAGGAAGGTTGGGGGATACCTTATGCCCCAGGACTTTTGTGTTCAATTTAGGGAATTTAGCTAAGCTGTAAAAATGTAGTGAGTTTTTTAGTTATTTTTCTATTGCTCTTATAAAAGACCATGACCAAGTCAAACTTGTACTAAACCTGGAGCTCATTGATTGGCTAAACTGTCTGGTCAGTGAGCGCCAATGATCTGATTGTCCCTACCCTACAACATTAGGGATGCAGATGTCCAGTGCCATGCTCAGGTTTTATATGGGTTCTGGGGATCTGAACTCAGGTCCTCATGCTTGCTAAGCAAGCACTTTACTCCCCAGTCCTAAGAATACCAACTATTGATGATGCTTCTGTTTATGGTGCTGAGGGAAATTAGTCTAAGCCAGCTATTAGAAGGATTGATTTCTTGTTTTAATTTACTGTTTTCAGCAATCAACTAATTATTTTTGACAGGTTGTGTAACCAGAAAAATGTTATTAACCAAAGTCATAATCAATCTCTCTCTCTCCCCCTCTCTCTCTCTCTCTCTCTCTCTCTCTCTCTCTCTCTCTCTCTCTCTCTCTCTCTCTCTCTCTCTCTCGTGTGTGTGTGTGTGTGTGTGTAACACACAGATGATAAAATCAATTAGGCTTACAGAGTTTTACAACATATATGAAAGATAGTCTTCAGTTTTGAAACTCTGATTTGTGAGTTACCATCTGTTTTGGACCAAGGAAAATAGGAATTCACTTCTAAAGTTTTTTTTTCTGAACAGCTTGTAATAAGAACTGTTAGTATATTAATTGCTTATTGAATTACTATAGGGTTTAATCTTTTAATTTACAGGCAATTTGGAGCTTATTGTGGTGACAGCTGCTTATATTTTGATCCTTTGTAGCATTTAGCTATTTCATCATAAGGCTTATCCCCCACCCCATAATTTACATCTTACCCTGAGTAGTCATTTCCTTCCCCTTCAGTTTCCTTCAAAGAGTTTGCCCTTTTTCCACCACATTTTTTCTTTTAAAAAAAATTTGCTCATTTTTATTTGATATATATGAGTGTTTGACTGCATGAGTATGTAGGTATCTCATGCAGATGCAGTACCAGAGGAAGCCAGTATTCTCAGGAAATAGAGCTATAGATAATTGGAGCTGCCATGTGGGTGCTGGGAACTGACCTCAGTCCTCTGCAAGTGAGCAGAGGACTCTTTAACTACTGAGCCATCTCTCCAGCCCCTCTTTCTCACTGCATTTTTTCATAACAAATTTTGTTTTTATTAGCATATTCCTTTGTGCCTGGATCATTTTGGTTTGGTACCTTTTAATTTCCATTCAGAGATATTTTTTTTGTAGGTGAATTTTTTTTATCACTCTTTCATTTCAAAAAATCCTTATGATTTCTTTCTTTTTTAATGTTGAATGAAACTTGGAGGTCAAAAATCTTTCATTTCCTTCTTTTAAACAGTGGAACTATAAACATAACTCTGTAGGACTGATGTGTTTGAATTTCCTGAAAACAGTTTATGGTGGGTTATAAGGAGCACTGTCCCTCACAGCTTCACTGGTGGCTTTGAGGTACACCAAACCTGCACCTTCCACCTATTGTTCAAGATGACTGAGTAAGAATTTGAGAGGCAGGAATTTAATTTCCTTGGGTCTTGTATTTTTCAATGATTTTTTAATAGTTTGAACTCTAGGAGTGGGATTCATTCATAAGTAAAAAAAAATAAAAAATTGTAGAAGACTAGGAGTGCATCTCATTGGGCAACTGATGATTAGCTGATTTGTGTTCCTAATTACTGAAAAATAACAATTAAAAATAGTTTTTTAAAGTTTTATGTGTATGTGTGAATTTCTGCTTGTATGTATGTGCACCACATTCATGCATCGTGCCTATAGAGACCAGAGAGTATTGGATCTCCTGGAACAGGAGTTACAGTTATAAGCCAGCTCACCATATGGCATTTGGAAACTGAATCTGGGTATTCTGCAGGAGCAGCCAGTGCTCTTAACCACTGAGCCGTCTTTCCAACCCCTTAAAGCAATTTTTGGTATGATGTTTTCTTGATCTAGAAGCCTAGAGTCTTCGAAATTACTTCAGGGTCCGGCAAGATGGCTCAGAGGGCAAGCTTGTTGACTAGCCTTAGTTTGATCCAAGGACACACAAGGTGGAAAGAGAGCTGACTTTGTAGCATTTTGTTGTGTGTGCCTTAAGTGCACACACAGATATACTTTAAATAAATAAATAAATATGCATGTAGGTAAAAATAGAGAAATAAATTCAGGCAAAACTCTTTGAAATTGCAGTTCATAAAAACACCACTCCAAAGGTTGAAATGAAGCTGGGGTGTGATTCAGTGGTCATACTCTTGCCTGCCTCCTGCAAGACTCTAAGTCTTACCCCTAGCACTGAGGGAAACAAAAGAATAGAGGAACCAAAGATATGATATGAGCAGGTATGGCCAGTGCACCAACAAGCATGGTAGATTTACTCTAAATATTATGCATGTCTTTACCTGAGGGTGTGCACAGGTTGTTGGTCGCATAGAGCACTCTTCTAATAACTAAGAGCCTCCTAGGACATGATTAAAGTGATAGCAACAGTAGCAGAATCTATGTTAGTAATGATTTTATTATGTCAGAAGGGCTACATGTATAATAATGCTTGACCAGCTATTTTAATACCTATTTCATTTTGTATCCTTTTCATCTAGAATCTGTATCTTTATACAGAAGGTGAGGACAAAAATAATGAGCGAATAAAATGTGTAAAATTTGACTTAGGATAAGGCTTCCTAATGGAACGTAGAGGTGAGAAGGGGATATGCCTTCATGGGTTTTTATAAAATTTTTTCACAAGTCTTTCTGTTTCTCTGCAGGGTGGTCCTTGTCTTTTTGGGCACCTCTCAAGGTCTGTGATTGGATGCTGGGTGGCCCACTGCTCCAGAGATCTACACATGCACTCACTGTGACGGTAAGCAGCATCCTTCCATGGGGTCCCTCCATTTTGTGCCTGCCATCCATTTGAGAAGCAGGTCTGCATTCTGCAAAGCTCTGCAGTTGTTGTCAAATTATGTTTTTAGGAAGAAGTTGCAGGTCTTTCTGCTGAAATTGAAGGAGGGAGGGAGGGAAGGAAGGATGGAAAGAAAGAACATCAGAAACCTATTATAGCTTCCATGGTTACTTTTCACCTTTTATGACCCTCTAAGAGTTTTGGATCTTGGCTGAGCTAAAATAAACTTCTCCAAGTGTCTCTGTGTGGAGACAGCACCTTCAAAAAAAATCAATCTTCCTTGACAATATCAGGAGCTACATGGAAGCTGCAACTTTTATTAAAATGGGACACAGGAATATAGCTTTTATTTGGATCCCACATGTGAATTCTCTGCTTCATTAGTTTGTGAATATGATTTGTAATTGTCTGCAGATCGACTTGCTGCCTGACTTTGAAATTTTGTAGGAAGTCATACAGATTATTCTGCATATATTTAGTCACAGACAAGAATTTACCAGACAGCAGACAGTAGTGTGCGTGCCAACTAATCACTTGAAATGCACATCCAAAATAACACTGATGCTGTGAAGTGAGGGTCTTACCTTGGAGTTAGGGGTGCACCTCAGTTCTAGAGCATTCACTTCTCATACATGAATCCCTGGGCTTCATCCCTAGCACTGTAGTAAAATAAACAAACAAATAAGTAAATGAATAGTTGTCTCTTTTGATTTTAGAGTTTTGTTGTATTTATATATTTTATATGTTCAGCTTCATTTTAAATAAGTTTTTAAGTAACTCTGATTCACTTCCAAAACCCCACAAAGCTTTCCTAATTTTAAACACAAACTGGGACACTTAGGAACCAACAAAATGGCCCACTTGGTAAAGTACTTGCCTTGCAAGCTTAAGGACCTGAATTCAGAACCCATGTAAGAGCCTCGAGAGGCAGCTGTGTTTATAACTCCACATGAGTTTGACCTCTTACCACCATGTGCTCATACACAGATCCACATGTGTAGACCCCACAGACCCATGCACTAAATAGACCGTTGAAAATTTTTGCTATGTCATTTTCAGAAGATAAAGCAGAACTAGTGAAAATGGGTTTAACTTTTACTAAAATGAGATCCATAATATTTCAGGCATTTTTGGATTTACTTTTCTGCTTTTATCAGTTGATGGGTATCTTTTGTCTGCTCTGGAAAATGAGGTCCTAAACACTTGAATAAAAGTGTTTCTGTGGACATGCTTTGTTTCTTTGGTGTATTTATTTCAGGGTAGATTCTCTGAACCATATGGTAACTTCCAGATCTGAAATAGTGGAGAATTACTCTTCTTTTTTAGAGTGGTTGCTGTGTCCATCAATACTGGAAGCTTTAAATTTTTTCTTCTAAATTTTATTATGTGTAGGGATGTTTTGCCTGCATGTATGTCTGTGTAACACGTGTGTCACTGGAACCCACCAGAAGAAGATATTAGATATCCTGGAACTAGAGTTACAGATTGTGAGCTGCCATGTGGGTGCTGGGAATAGAACTGCAGAGCCATCTCTCCAATTCCCGCTATTGGAACCTTTGAACTGTATTTTGAGTAGTCAAAGGAAAGATGGGAGAAGGGGAACCATTCTGCCTCAGTGTTTTGACTGGGTGTTGGAGTGAGTATGTAGTGATTAGCATCCCTTGTTTATAGGCCTTTCTTGGACCTCTTGTTCAAATAGTTGGGTGTGTTTGTGAGGTATATTCACTGACAGATGCCCCTGTAAACATCATCAGGCAGGGTGGGCCAAAGTAGTTGTTTTCTATAGTAGAAATGGGAAAACCTGCCTTAGACTAGGAAAGACCAAGAGAGATCAGGGGTTCATTGCTTTAGTCTGTATTTTGTTAGTAAAAGGAAATGTGTGAGATGGGCTACTTACTAAAATATAGAGGTTTGTTTAGCTCTCAATTTTGGAACCTTAAAGTCCAAATAGCATAGGTCTGGCTCATGTAAGGGCTCCTGTAACTGTACTAACTTCATGGTTATTAAATCACACTGGTAAGAATCCATGCAAGAGGGATTACATTACAAGACCAGGAGACAGAGGAAGAGGAGGAGCCAGCCTTTGACCTCAAGAGGGCTTGCCTCTTAAATGTCCACTATCACACTGCTTCCAGCATCTGAAACCTTGGGTGTACACTCAAACCATTGTATTAAGTCCATCGTAGTCAGCAAACATCTTCTGATGGTTTTATGTTTTGTGGGCCAGAGAATCTTTGCTGAAACCATTTGAACTTGCTGAATGCCAGTCAGCTTGTGTATGTAATATACTCTGGCGATGGGCTATGGGTTGCTAACTTGAAGCTAGAACACAATGGTTTCTTACCTATTTTAGCAATAGCCCTTTAAGTTGGATCTAAAATCTTCACTCTCAGGGACAGGCTCCACAAGGCCCTCAGTAGGAATAACTTACAACAAAAAGGCTCTGCCTTCTGGTATCAGGACTAAGATTGAGGAACCCTGCTCACTGCTGCTGTTGCCTTTTTATTTCATTTTGCATTTCAGATATTATCAGTCTTGGGGCTGGGGAGATGGCTCTGATGGTAAAGTGCCTGTCAGGTAAGCATAAGGACCCTAATACCCAAGTAAATATTGGGTGCAGTTGAATACTGACTATAGCAGTTTGAGTGTGCCCCCAAGGATTCAGATACTAGCAGCAGTGTGGTAGTGGACATTTAAGAGACAAGGCCTACCAAGGAAACAAGCTGGCCCCTTCCCACCCCGTCCTGTCTCCTGGTCTTGTGATGGTCTTGTGTGCTCAGTTGTAAACCTTGTGCTGAGGCAGGGGGAGACTGGTAGATCCTAGAGGCCCACTGGCCAGCCAGTCTACCCCAAATGGCAACCTCCAGATTCAGTGAGATACCCTGTGCAAAAAATTAAGGCAGAGAACAATACAGACTGACATCCATTCTCTATGTGTGGCTTCTGAATCTGCACGCATGTGCATCCCTATATCCTCATATGTGCCTACACATATACTCCACTCAGATACCACACAAACTGGTATCAGTCTTGAACCAGGTATGGTGATGCATTCCCTTAACCTCAGGACTCAGGAAGCTGAGGTAGGAAAATTGTGTATATAACAGCCTGGTGTGTATAACAAGACCCTGCCTTAAAAAAAAGCAATAAAATAAAACCACAAAAATGTAAACAGTCCTTAGACTGTGGAATTTAAACTGCTAAACACTTAATCACAAAATTTAGTGTCATTGCATGCAGGTATAGAGAAGAGGCTCTTCAGATGTTACGATGTGAATGCCCCAATAGGTTCATGTGCTTGAACACTTGGTCCCCAGATAGTGGAACTTATGAGAAGTTGTGGCCATTTTAGGAAGTGAGGCTTAGGTAGAGGAGGTAGGTCACTGGGGCCAAGCCTCAACAATTATAGCTGAGCCTGGTTCCCAGACAGGCTTATGTCTGTCTGTTGGTATCTTCCAAGCCTCCTGATTTGCCAGTCGTGGGGGACAGGAATCTGTGTTTAGAAGAGAAGATTTTAAGAAAATCTTGCTGCTTGGCTTGTGCACATCCTCCACTAGTGGTGAAGTGGACTTCCTTAGCAGATGTCTGCTCTTACCAGGTAAACATGTCCAAGAATGTTGCTTTCTGGGTCTGCCTCCTGCATGCCTTTTGTGTAACATTAGCATCTGTCATGGGTGTGTACATGGGGTCTAGTGGAAAATCTTGGGAGGGCAAATTTTAATTAACCTAATAAGGCAGCCAAGCACAATGCAACCCTTTTTGGCATGCCTTTTGGTGAGGGTAATCTTATGTGAAAAGCAGAGTTCTTTTTCTAACAGAAGACTCCTTTCTCTCCTTTCTCAACCCTGTACTTAATCTTTGCTGGATTTTAATTATATTTTAATAAGTATAAAACAGTTCATGTTTATAATAGAAAATGGAAAATACAAAAAGCACACACAGAGATGTAAATTCAACATAACTATCCCTAGAGCTATTTATGAATGAAGAAGAGGGTGTAAACACACAAAACAAAATGTAGTACCATGCACACACCTCCTTTTTTGTTGATTGACTGATTTGTGGGGGTGGGGGTAGGGTATGTAGGTGTGCATCCATGTCTGAGGGTGTGCTTACCCATATAAGCAGGCTTTTGTAAAAGCCAGAGGTTACATGTCAGGTACTGCTTTTCCCACTGAGCCACCTCTCCAACCCACACCTACTTTTTAATTCTGCACAACACTAGCACAGTCATTTTCTCTTAAATATTGTTTTAATGACTGCATCTTATTCCACTGTGTTATTTTTTCTTAACCTTTTCTCATTTGCATATTTTCTGCAATTGGGATCAAACTATAAAGTGTATATTGGCCACATTTTTGGTCTTATCTCCTTTCCTTCTCCCATTGTTACTCTGATGTACAAACAATGAAGCATCTACAGTAGAACAGAAGAGACACAGAGAGAGGACCTCAAGGGTCATTATATTAATCTGTTTTTGTGGCCATTAGAAAATTCTAAAGGCCAGCTACTTATAATTAAGAGTTTTGTCTTAATGTACTACTGATTATGAAATGAACATAAAGAAGCCAGGGAGTTAAGAGCTGCTGAGACTAATACAGCAGAGAAGAGTACTCTTATGAAAAGTCATTTAGTATCCATATGTGCATGGAAAGCATTTGGATTCCCTGACCTTGATGGAAGGGGTACTTTGAGACCATTTTCCATCCTCTGGTTGTCTGTCTTGAGTCCTTGTGGAAACAGGACCCTAAGTCTGCCTCTCAGTAGATCCTTTGTACTACAGATTCTTCTAGCATAAAGAACAGCAGACTAATAGCAAGAACAAGACACTTTCTTACCTCCCTGAGAAAAACACAGGCAGTTTGTCATGGCCACCAAAGTTCTCTGCATCATGGGACAAACTGTGAAAGATTTTTTTGCTATATAATGACATATCAGATTTATCATCGACACTAAATTGTGAGCACCTTGCACATCTCCACTTCAGAACAAGGTTGCCCTCTTGCGGCAAGTAATGAATTTGTTCTCTGTGTTCTTACAGCAGCACCATCTCTCTGGGTCTCCAGTTTCCATTTTTAAAGATATTATATAGCAATTTAGAGCTTGTTGATTTTGAGCAATCCTCTTGTTTCCCCAATATTAATAGCTGTTAAATACTGTTAAGCACACCTGAAAACTGGTAATTAAGTAAATCACTTAGCAGTCTGTGGATACTGAATCTTGACCTGTTTTGTGAAGGAACAGGAACTTCTGCAACCTTAAAGTCTTGAAAAGAAGACAGACAAACAAAAACAGTAGGTATAATGTTCTCTTAATTTCTTGAAATCTTTAACCCCAAATTACTATTTCTGTTGATACTTCTCTCTAGTACAGGAGGGTCAGAAATGCCACCAACCTTAATGCCATTTTCGTTTTTCTTTTGTTTTGCAGGGCAGGAAAGGGGGGAGAGGGGATTGATGTAGTTGTGGATTCATCTCCAAATCAAATTTGTTTTTGTTTTTGTTTTTTTAATTTCCTTTCCTGTACAATCCCAACTCCAAAGACCTTATATAAACCACTTGAAGTTGTCTCTATTGAAAACTAGTTCAGGCAAGAAAATAAACTCAGATGAAACACTCTTGTCTTCCCCATTCTGTTTGGGGATGGGTATAACTATGAATGTAGTAAATGTTCTCTTTTATTTGTAACTAGGAGGGTTACAGAAAGTTTCCTGGAGCCTCTCAGAGCTCCAGGATGAAGTAGGTGCCATCCTACTAACTAGTCGAGTCTTAAATGAGAGCTGGGTTTCCACTTGTAAGTGGCCGGATACCAGATGGCCAGCATGGGTCTCTGCACTGCTGCGTTCTTTGCTGGGCTTTGTCAGCCTCGCCTTTCCTGTGTGATAATCACTGGTATGAACTGTTACTAGGAAACGGGGCCTGAGTCTACGTGATGACTGTGGTATGTTTTCGTTTCCTGACTCATTCATGTGGACCTTTGGGTAATTTTAGCAACATTTTCAGAGTTGTCAGATAAGAATACTGGCTAACGTAAACGGAATACCTATCATATACCCTCTATCCCCAAGACTCAGAGAATATTGCAGAAGAAGAGATGCAAAAACTGTAAGTGCCAGTGGTTGGGGGACTACTGCAAAATAGTATCTTCTGGACATGACCATTGAACTTAACTTCACTTGTTGCCTATGAAAGATCAAGCCAGTCATCATTCCAGCATGGGTAGGAGAGAGACTCACAAGGCCCCACCTGTAGTTGAGGAGCTATTAACAGTTGATGGCTACTAGGTGAGAAAGAATCAGTTCTCTTTAAGGGTAGGTTGCTTATGTGCCAATGGATGTTTCCATACCCTTGCATAGATGAGCAGCACTAACTGTATGAACTCTGTGGTATAAAAAGAGGACATGGGGCTGGACAATGACATACATGCAGGCAATATACCCTATGCATATATTTTAATTGAAAAAAAAAAGAGGATTTGGGGGTGGGACAGATAGCCCAGCAGTTAAGAGCACTTGTTGCTCTTGCAGAGGACTCAGATTCTCTTCCAAGCATCTAAATTGAGCTGCTCACAAGCCTATAAATGTAGTGCCAGAGGCTGTGATGCCCCTTGCAGACCTCTTCAGGTACTGCATGCACCTGGTACACATACCTATATGCAAGACAAAGCACTCATACACCTAAAATAGAAATAAGTATTTTTTAAAAATAAAAAGGGGCAATGAGGTTGGGATTCTGGAGTTGGAGTTATAGGTAGTTGTGAGCTGCCTAGCATGGGTGCTAACATAAGCAGTGCATACTCTTAACCACTGAAAAATCTCTCCAGCCCCGTTTTCTATTTTTGAGATGACCATTCTTAAGAGGATGTATTTCAGAATCTCCCTTTTATCACCTTCCACAAATGTATAGCTAGCCTGCAGAATAGTACTAAAACATACTTGTTTTGGTAAAAACCAATTTTTCAAATTTCTGTCATTCTAGTAACCCAATGTGACCTCTGCCCTTCTATTACCTTGTTGGTAAAAAAAAGTCAGAGGTTTGCAGCTGTGTGGGAGGTAGAGAAACCCTGAGACTGTTATCATTATGACAATGCTCAGGCCCCAGTGTTTCCTATACACATTATTGCCTTGTCTAATTTCTATAAGTTATATTTTTGTTGGGTTACACTGTGAATTTATAGCTATGTACTTAGTCTCTATTTTCCCCCCCCCCCCAAGGCTTTAAATAGAAATCTTAGGTCAATTTTTTTGTGGCAGTGCTTGCACAAATACATTACTATCACCTAAGGAAGATAAGCATTTTTTAAAAATATATTTTATTTTCATTGGTTCTTTGACAATTTCATACATGCATTCAATGTATTTTCTTCTCAGTAATTCATCATTCTTAACAGACTGATGCAGCTGAGTATGTTTCCATGGGATTCTCTCTGGCCCCCATGTTCCCTGCACTGCACCTCTTTACCTGGAGCCCTGACACAGAAATGATGTCAAACTGACATGTGTAAACTACTCAGTCCCACACCTGTTCAACATCTCTGGGGCTGCTCATAACCTGTAGGTAGAGTGACCTTTAGATGTGTGGCACAGACCCCTTTAAAGTTACTCAGGGAAAGGCACTGTGATGTATAATTTCTCCAGGACCACACCATCATTTTCCTAAGGAAGGCTTGACATTATACTCAGGTGTCTTTTGTGTGGGAAAATGATTAGTGCCTTACACAGCCACATCTGCCCATGTCTGGTCAGGGTTCCATTACCAAGCACATTCTTGAATTATGCATTGCAGTTTCACTGAATACAACGTCAGCTGATTGTGCACTCTCTTGACCCTGAATCTGGCTTCCTTAGTGTATGGTTTATATTTTAGTAAGTCCAGACCTTAAAATTTATGCCAGCTTTACTCTTTTGGAGGAAAAATATCTTACCTGGGCTATGTGTACATGCGCACACGTGTGAGTACACACACACACACACACACACACACACACACACACACACACACACACACACACTCACTCACACACTCTACTAGTTGCATTTCTGTTCTGTGGCAAGAGAGAAAGGGATTGTTGAGCTTACAATGTCATGATACAGTCCACTGGAAGTCAAGGCAGGAACTTGAAGTGGCTAGTCCATAGGAAGAGCAATGAGAATTTGAATGTGAGCATGTGCTCAGCTTGCATTTTCTTTATTCCTACACTCAGGCTCTATCCCCACCTGGGTGCCACTCATAGTGGGCTGGGCTTTCCCTCATCAGTTAACACAAGAAAGACACTTTCACAGACATACCCATAGGCCAGCCTGATCTATGGTCCTTCATTGAGACTCTCCTCCCAAGCCACTAGTTGTTGTATATCTGTCTTGTATAATATGATGGTAATTGGTCAGCCTATAATATGTATATGATGATGTAATATATAATAGTAAATGCAGTGTTTAGTATTGTTATCTGTATGCAACTTATATTTACATATAGCTACTCTCTTTCTGTGTGTGTACGTGTTTTGGTGGAAATCAACCAGGGCCATAGGTAGGCTAGGTCCCGAGGTACAATGAAATTTTTATATAATTACAAAATACAATGTGGATCAGTCATTAATTTCTATTGTGTATGAAAGTATGAACATTATTTAAATATCATAGGGGTATAGTTAAGTGGTAGAGCATTTGCCTAATAGATATAGGGCCCTGAACCTATCCATAGCACTCCCCCCAACGCACACACACACATTCAGAAGGTAAATACACACAGTGTATTCAAAACAGTATTTTTGGTGTTTTTCTAACAGAGGGTGGCTCCCACTTGATAGAGACGAAGACCTCATCGCCGCAAGGTGAGGCTAAGATGAGCATTACCAGCGACGAGGTGAATTTTCTGGTATATCGCTACCTCCAGGAATCAGGTAACCAGCTTGCTTTTCTGAAGGAAGTTCATTTTAAATGTGCCTTGAGCAGATTGGTTGACCACCAATGCAAGCCATGCTATAAGATTATCAAAAAGACCAAAGGACACCCTTTGTAAGAGTATTAAGAATGAAGGTGTGGGGGGTGAGTAACTCCATTCCTGGATTGGAATGTAGGAGAACGATCTTTGTTCTCATAACAGAGGAAATCAGATTGAAATTACTATTGAGCAGTTGAGCCAGTCATGATGACACATGTGCCTTCAATCCTAGCACTTAGGAGACAGACCATGGATCTTTGTGAGTTCAAGGCCAGGCTGATGGACATATTGAGTAAGACGTTTGTCAAAATGTTGCTTCATGATATATAGTTAAAAGACTAGACACATATGTCTCCTAATGACAAAACAGGCCATGTGGGTAGCAGTAGGTGTGATCAGAGAGCCTCATGTGGGACAAAATTCTATTGTCATGTCAATGTGATTTATGTTCTGATTTTAGGTCTTAAGCAAAATAATTTTTAATTCTTACAACTTCAAGATATTTAAGACCTATGAATGCTGGGCGTTGGTGGCACACGCCTTTAATCCCAGCATTCGGGAGGCAGGTGTATTTTTGGGAGTTTGAGGCCAGCCCGGTCTACAAAGAGAGTGCCAGACCAGGCTCCAAAGCAATACAGAGAAACCCTGTCTCGAAAAACAAAAACAAGAAAAAGACCTATGAAATAATACTAATGAAAAGCAATCCTAGTACCTACCCTTGCAGCCCATGCAACAAGCCACTTCAGTCCAGTAGGGAACCCTCAATATTCATTTTCCTTGTGGAGAGTGGGAGTATCTGGCGAAGCTGGTGTTAAGTATCTGTTTCTGAGGACTTTGTGGCAGTCGGTTCCATGTCTCTCCTGACTTTAGTGGCGTTTTGGCAACCTTTGGCATCCCCTGATTTAAAGCTACATCACCTTGGTCCTGGTGTATTTTCCTTTCGCAAAGAAAAAGGTTATATCGGTGTGGATCTGTGGGTCATGACTCCCAACAGCCCTTTCACAGGGGTCACCCAAGACCATCAGAAAACACAGATATTTACATTATAGTTCATAACAGTAGCAAAGTTTTAGTTGTGAAGTAGCAATGAATTAATTTTATGGTTGGGGGGGGTCACCACATCATGAAGAACAGCATTAAAGGGTCACAACATTAGGAAGGTTGAGAACCACTGTCCTGGGGTCTCAACACACTTGTTTTAATATATTATACCTACAATGAACCTTTTTTCAAATGGTCACACTCTTGAAATACACTGTATTTCTACCTTCCAGAGTTGCATGTGTAGTTCTGTTAGATTTCTTTCATCAGGACGAACTATCTAAAGCAAAGCAAATTAAAGGAGGAAATGGTTACTCTGGCTTTCAGAAGCCTTAGTCCATGGTTGCTTTGGTCCCAGTGCTTTTGGGTCTGAGGTGTGGGAGAACATTATGGTGGGAGTGTGTGGCATGGCAAAATTACCTCCTGGCAGCCAGGAAGCAAAGAGAGAAAGATGGGAAGGGGTAGGGGAGTGCCCAGTGTTCCTTTAAAGGTCACACCTGATGACTTCTGATTATATCCCACTTCTGTTTTTTTTCTATTTTTATTAGTAATATAATTTAAAAGTTTTACATGTGGATCCCAGTTTCCTCTCCCTTCCTCCAACCCTCCTTCCCTCCCTCTTACCCTCTTTCCCCTGTGACATGTATCCTGGCCACCCTCCCCTCCCATCCCCCCACCCCCATTCCACTTGTAGGGCTATGCTATCCAGGTGGGGTCATGAAAATCTGTCAAGTCATTTGACGTAGGGACTAGGACTTCTCTCCTATCTCTAGTTTAAGGGAGTATCCCTCCATGGGGGATGTGTCCACAAGGTCTTTTGTGCATCCTGGTTCCACTGTCTGAAGTCCCCCAGACTACTCAGTCCTTCTAGCTGAGACCCATGTTCAGGGGGTCTGAGTCAGTCCCTTGCTGGATTCTTAGCTAGCAATCTGGGGTGGGTATTCCCCACTTCTTAAAGGCTCCATTACCACCCAGTTGTCCCACTGGCTGTCACTCAACCCTTTAGCATAATGGGCCTTTGGGGGACATGTCACAGCTAAACCATAGTACGTGTCTTGGTATAAGGGACAGTTAACTCCCATTAAACCCATCTTAAATTGAAAATTCATTTAAGGGCTGGAGAGATAGTCCAGTGGGTACAGTGCTTATTGTGCAAAGATTTAGATCTCTGTTTTATTCTCCACCACCCATGTAAAAGCCAAGCTTTGCCATCAGAGGCTATTTCTAATCACACACCAGTATCATTCCTCTCTTCTTCTGTGTTTCCTATTCTCCTGCCTGCTCAATCCTAATTCAGAAGCTGAACTTCCATTCTGTAGCCACTTGGTACACACAGTTCCATGTTCACCTCTCCAGCCCATACCTCCATCCTTACATTACTCTCACCTACCTCCACTTCCCTCTTCCTGAAGGTTTTTCCCACTCCGCCTTCACGTTTGGGATCGAAAGCCACATTAGCCAGTCCAACATCAATGGGACACTAGTGCCACCGGCTGCCCTCATCTCCATTCTTCAGAAGGGACTGCAGTATGTGGAGGCGGAGATCAGCATCAATGAGGTATGTTCATTCCTGACAACATGGCAGAGTTCCAGCCTCCCCCTAGCAGATCTCTGGGGAATGTATATGCTTCTAATATATAGATCTGGCATGCATTCTAAGGTACCTGGGGTAAAAGTGGAGGCTACAGACAGGCTGTTGCACCATTTGTAAGCTTTGTTTGCCTCCTTGTGTGGGTTTGAAGAATCAGAAGGTATTGGCTGATAACAATCAATTCATTCTACTTATAGACTTTCATCTACTCTGGCCCAGCACTTTACATGAGCAGACATACTCTCTTTCTGATTTCCCAGGACAGATTTGCCAAACAGGCCCCTTATTGGCTACTCATGGAGAGTCTATATTTTGTGTGAAACTCACAGGGGGTATAACCAAAGGGAAATTTGGACAGCAGTTTTTCTGCTGTCCTCTTAATACCTGACTCTCCTCTTAATATTCTTTCTCTGTCCCCCTCCTTCTTTCATGTTCCCTGACTGATCCTTGGAACAAGTAATAAAGATGTCCCATTTAAAGCTATATATTCAATGGGCATTTATTTTCAGCACTTACCAGTTATAAGTCTCCGTAGTATCACCCACCACTGCAAAGCTAATAAGAGCACTAATCTATGTCTTTAAACATAAATATTTAGAATTTGATAAGCACATCAGGTCCATTTAGCAAAACCATAACAGTGTCTTCCCCAGCCACAGGCTTTTGGCTAACTTTACAATATTAGACATGAACTCCCACTTGAGGAGGAGGTCTCAAATCCAATCAGAAAGCAGTTAATTACCCTTAATAACAGTCAGGCCACTGTTGAATCAATGGACACATCTTGCCTGGCAGGTTGATGGTATAAAGTATGTGGAGTTCACAGCTGAATAGCAATGCTTTCTCAGCAGCTTTTATAGTATTTTCCAGTCTTCTGAAAGACAACCTATAGGAAGATGCTTCCAGATCAGTTCCTGCTTGGTTTGCATCTTGCATCTTAAAGACAAGCAATAGAGTCTTAGTAACTAGTCTTGGTGGAAAATAGACAGCAGTGGCAAAAGCCTATATTATTTGGTTCTTAGAACCTTTCAGACTAGTGACCTATAGAGAGTTAGCTCACCTCTAGCAGGTATTTTGTTTTAATAGTCTTTGGCTTCTGGGAACAGCTTTAGCTATGCATGCAGGATACCTCTGTTCATACGTTGTTTTGTTTTTTACCTTATAAAAGAGCAAGTTTCCTTACTACTTTTTCCATACATACTTCAGTTAGCCCATTCCAACACATGACACCGTCTCCTTCCCTAAACCTGATCCCACCCTTTGTTGCTGTATCCTCTTTTAACTTTAAAAATTGTCCTTCAGAACACAAAAGTAATGTCTAATTTCTATTTCTCTTGTCTTTCAAGAGACTTTTGTTTGTCTTGGGGTAGATAATCTTTGTCACATGTATCCAGGCATTAAAAAAAAAAAAACCTCCAACCATGTATTTTAAGTGTGGCAGTATTTTTATTATGTTGACAGTGACCTCTTTTTTTAATGCATTAGTTAGTTTTTATTTTATGTGTATGTGTGTTTAGCCTGTATCCATGTCTGTGCACCACTGGGTTTCTGATGCCTGCAACTGCCAGAAAAGGGCATGGGGTTGCATGAAATTGGCATTATAAATGCCTGTGAGCCACAATGCGGTGCTGGGAACTGAACCTGGGTTTTCTTGAAGAGCAGCTAGTGCTCTCAACCACTTACACATCTCTGCAGCCGCATGACCATGGTTTGTTACCCAATAACTTGTTTGCTGTGGCTCTCTATGAAAGAAGAAAGTAATATGGAAGGTTAAAGACTGGCCAGTCTGGGTCACTCATGGCCAGAATCCAGGGCCAGGTGACTAATGGGTGACATTGTACTACTTTGCATCATTTTTCTTTTCACATTGTATTATAATTAAAAAAAAAACAAATAGAAAACTGTCCTGGGGCAGTATGTTGTTTAGATAGTATTCAACTGAAACTTGTACTTCTCTGTTTCCGGGATAATTAAAGTTCAAAGCATATGTGAACATGGTTATTCATCCTGCAGGCAGCCTGGAGGTATGTGGAGATTCGTGATTCAAATATCTAGCGTGTTTCCTGAGGGAAGAACTTCTCTGTGTTTAAGAATGTGTGGAAATGTTTGTGTGACAGATAGAAACTAGATAAAGGACAGTAAATCGGCATTAGGATCAAGTGAACCTGTTGCCTGGTGAATTATTGTGATATTTCATCTCTACGCTGAGCCCAGGGAGTCATTGTCGAGCACATCCAGTGCTCATTAATTCACATGGATCAGGAGTCCTATTCTGAGTGGCGCAGTTGTCTTTAAATGGACTTATTCCTCCTCCATTGTTCATGGTTGCCATTGTAGAGATGCCCATTCTGATGGTAGCTTAAGGTTGGGTTTTCTACCAGTTTCTGCACTATGCCTTTGTGGCCCAGGGTTGCCATCCATCTCAGCACTACACCTTTGTGACTCAGGGTTGCCATCAATCTCAATGCTTCATCTTTGTGGCTGTGATGCTCAGAGGAGGGATTTCTAGTGCATTTGAGGATGGTGAGCAGCATATCCTGCCTCTACCCACTGGATGGTGATACAAAGTCATGATCCCAGTGTTGATGACTGAAAATGACTCCCCGACATGGAGATTTATCCTACAAGGTTGAATAATCACTACATTGGTGGTAGCAGCTTTTGTCATAGACTAAAAGGAAACCTGTTAAGATGTCTTTAATGCCAAAATTCGGCTTGACATCTATCAAATCTCCACTAAGGGTGATCTTCACTGCTATCTCTCCATGAATGGTCCTCCTCATCCACTTCCCTTTTTCTCTTTGCCCTTAAACCCTGTCCTACCACAAGAATCTTTTGTATCTTATTCCTCGTTCATGCCAACTCCTCTGGTCCATAGTAGCTGATGGGTAACTTGTCTTGTTTTCCTAGGATGGCACGGTATTTGATGGGCGTCCCATTGAGTCCCTATCGTTGATTGATGCTGTAATGCCCGATGTGGTTCAGACAAGACAGCAAGCCTTTCGGGAGAAGCTCGCTCAGCAGCAAGCCAATGCAGCGGCTGCAGCGGCGGCGGCTGCCGCAGCCACAGCCACAACCACAGCAGCTACAACACCAGCAGCTGCTGCTCAGCAAAACCCACCAAAGAATGGAGAAGCCACCGTGAATGGGGAAGAGAATGGAGCCCATGCAATAAGTAAGTGGAAAGCTCTTTGATCCTCAAGAGACTTGGTTTTATTTTTCCTCTTGAATCTATGTGGGAAAGTTTAAATTGCTGCCTACTGCCAATCTGTTAAATTGCTTTCTGGTCTTTGCTTCCTATCTGTCCACAAGATCTACATCTTCTACAAGGTCATTCAAATCCCTTGGTTTTAGGAAGTTTTGTTCCTCTGTATTTGTCCACATTACAAGGGGAGCTTCTATAAGTAATTCACACAACATAAAAGTGTATCATTTGTGGTAGCCTTCAATTCCAGCACCCCCCCCCCCAGCGGTGTCCCATGCTAAGGGATAAACTGTTATAGTCAGCAAGTTGAGGTGATTTCAAGGGCTACAGACTCCGACATGGGTCATTATATCGATTGGTTTTTGCAAACCCTCAGTAGTTTAATCCCCTAGTGGGTTCCTGTCTAAGAGTATTTATTTCTAAAGTCAGAACAGGAAACATGATAGAGCAGAGGTGACTACATATCTATGCACACTGGCAGCTCACACGTGCAGAGGGTTAGTTTTGTAAGTTCCCACAGCTCTGATGGCTATTCATGCTACTTCCTGAAGGCGCACCCTACTGCCTCACTGTTCCTTATTCCTTGGGCCTGGTGCACCTGGGGTGCCAACTCTGGAATTTGTAGTCTGCTCTTTTCTTACTACTGCAAGGTAGCTTCTGCAAGTAGTGCTAACAGGTTATGGTCAGAGGACAACATTCAAGAGTTGGCTCTCTTTCTTCAACAAGGATTTGGGGCTTTGAACTCAGGTCTTCAGTCATCAGTCCTCCAGGACTAGTATTCTGGCTGAGCTGAATCATTGGTCTCCTTAAATGATTCTCTTGAGAGTGGCAGTGTGAGTTAGCTTTGTGTTCCTGTAATGTGACATATCTGAGGCAGCTAGTTTAGAAGGAGAAAAGACTTAATGTCAGCTCACAGACAATGAGGTGGAAACACAAGATGGAAGCACATTATGGGAGACAAAGAAGTCAGAGCAGAATGGCTAACAGTCACTTTCCACTAGATACCACCTGCTATTGTGTCCACATGTAGACACCAAGCTTCCAGTACATGAACACTTTGTGGACAAATGTACAGCATAGCATTTCAAAACAGAAACACAAAATGTGCACCAAATTGTAGAAATGCTGACTTTTGTAGTCATCAGTTGTATCTTGACTTTGATACATCAAAACAAATCTTTAAAAATTGCCTAAGGATGCAATTTCTTAATGGGTTGGTGACCCATGTATGTTTTTGTGTTTGCTTGGCAGATAATCACTCAAAACCAATGGAAATAGATGGGGACGTTGAAATTCCACCAAGCAAAGCGACAGTTCTTCGAGGCCATGAGTCTGAGGTGTTCATTTGTGCCTGGAATCCTGTTAGTGACCTGCTTGCTTCTGGGTAAGAATTTGTGACAGGAATGCATCTGGATCTGGTGGATGGGAGCGGGCTCCCTCTTCCCTGAAGTAATGCCTTGAGAAAGCATACATGTTTGTCATATCTTCCCAGTGTGTGCAGATTGAGGAACATGCTGGTTTGTGTATCTTATACTATGGTAAAGCCAGTGGTGCCAAACATTTCTCTGTGGGGTGGGTAGCAAGGCAGATACATCTCAAGTCAGTAAGCAGAGGGGGTGAAGAAGAAAACTGAACAAGAGGGGCCAAAAAAACAAGAGCACATGCTAACGATAGGAGACCTAGCCACACATCAGTCACATTTCCCCATTGAACCAGAATCAAACACTCCATGTTGATTTTGCAGATCTGGAGACTCCACTGCACGAATATGGAACCTTAATGAGAACAGCAATGGGGGCTCCACACAGCTTGTGCTGAGGCACTGTATACGTGAAGGCGGACATGACGTTCCCAGTAATAAGGATGTCACCTCACTGGACTGGAACGTAAGCAGCTTTTGCCATCCACATGTTTAGATGATTGCACAGTTGCCCTCCTGATGAAACATACACAAACCGACAGTTCTGTTTTTCCCAGCACCTTGGGGTGCCAGTACCAGGGGCTCATGATCATGTCCTAGTATGCAGACAGCAGTCTGGGAATGGGAAGTTGTCCTCATCATTGTGTGCTTGTATTACCTGTGAGAGGGTTGGCTCTCTCACACAACTCCATGAGCAGAAGGAGGCCCAGGAAATCATACAGATACTGATGTGTTTTGTCTTTTTTCTGTCCTCCAGAGTGATGGAACACTGTTGGCAACAGGTTCCTATGATGGTTTTGCAAGAATATGGACAGAAGATGGTAAGTTCTGCATCTCTGGTGTGTTGAGTAAGATGCACTATATGCATCATCCTAGATGGAGTGAACAGTTGTTAACTGTGAAGTCACCATGTCTGTGTTTTCACATCTCAGGTAATCTCGCCAGCACCTTAGGTCAACATAAAGGCCCCATCTTTGCCTTGAAATGGAACAAAAAGGGGAATTATATTTTGAGTGCTGGTGTGGATAAGGTGAGTATCAACTTTAAATTCATCCTTTTCATCTTTGGGTATGGATTTATTTTTAGCCTCTTGGCTTCTTTGGCAAAATAACTCATTGAGATTCAGATGTTTCTCTGGTTTGATTTTACTGTTTACCTTGAGCAAGGCATCACCCCATAATACATTTACCTCTGTAGACCTTCATGCAGAATAAGCTCTCAGCCCAGTGATGAAAAGAGAAAAAAAATCTCCCAATGGAGTTCTCTACTCCAGCAAGCAGTATGCTTTTGTAGATGTTTCTGTGTTGACTTTCATCCCAGGAGCAATTCTTAATTACAGACTCTTTCCTTCCCTTGGCTTCATCTTTCCTCACCGGATAAGCTGCTGCTTCCCATTATAGATGGCAGAATTCTCTGAGACCTGGTACAGGGGTAAATTTCACAGAAACTCATGGAGCTGACTTAGTTTGATTTTTCTCAATCCATACTTTGAATTTTTATGGCGGTTCCATCTGTTCTCCCAGTTCATGGAGTGATGCAGGTTGTTGGAAATGTTCATTCCTGCAGCACTTTACTTTGGAACAATGTCCAAAAGACATGCGGGTGTGTCTTCTTACCTGTTATGTAATGGTATTCTAGGTTTGAAAGCTGAGGGGAAATTACCATCAATTTTAGTAGATTTCCCAAATACATTGGTAAAGTCTACTGTATACCAGTTGCTCTCATTAATGGTGGCATCCATATTACTGAATGTAAAATTCACAATGAACATTATAGATTTAGGTCAGAAATATAGAAATGACATATAGGTATTTTACACTATTGTATGTATAAATGGTATCAGTTTGACTATATATAGGGGTAAAATAAACTATGTTATTAAATTAATTTCTTAGAAGGAAAGGGGGCTGGTTGTCTTTTCTGGTACAAGACATTTTTCTAGATAATTCTTTGAGAAAAATAGTAACTAATTTTTTCCTGTTTGCGGAGTATAGACAACAATAATTTGGGATGCCCATACAGGAGAAGCCAAACAGCAGTTTCCTTTTCATTCAGGTAGGTTTGTGGTTGGGGTTACACAGAGGCAGTCCCAGGAATTTCTTTTTTTTTATTTAAATGTACATGATATTATATAAGAGCAGAAATGTGTCAAGAACCTTGGGACTACTGTGAAACAAAGTATTGGCAATAGGAAATTGGTGGCCTAGCAAAAAAAATAGCTGGTACCTCCCTCTTACACATAACTAGGCCTGTCCCTATGGGTTTTTCCATTTTGTAGAAAGGTGGGGGTTTCTCTCCAGGGGCATCTTAATGCTTGTAAATTGGAAGGAGAGTGTTTTTAGGGTCTTTGAAAAATGGTTTCCTTGGTTTCAGTAGAGCTGATTCACACTAGGGCTGGTATTCATGGTCACTAGACAAGACTCCTGGATGATGATTTTGTCTGCATCGTTGAGCTCTGTATTCAATTAATAAGGCAAATCTCCTCTCTTTCCTCCTGCCTTGTAGCACCTGCCCTTGATGTGGACTGGCAGAACAACACTACCTTTGCCTCATGCAGCACAGACATGTGCATTCATGTGTGCAGACTTAGCTGTGACCGCCCGGTCAAAACCTTCCAAGGACATACTGTAAGTGGCAGTTCTGATGCTCAGAGTTGGGAATTATAACAGCCATATTTTATTGCCTGCATTAAAAGTTAACTGTATAAGGGGAGCTCTCTTGATCTGCCATGCTTTGCTGTTTAGAGCCTCTGTGTCTACCCTGGTAAAAGCTCTGTGGCTGCCTTGGTGAGGGCTCTGTGACCACCCGGAGTGATGGAATTAACCCAACTGAGGTGTCAGTAGTCCTGGGAATATCTGCTAACCCTCTCTGTTCGGTCCTGAAGCTGTCACTCTTCTAAGTCCGATCTGTTTCCCAGCTTTTAATAGGGGGCACACGTTTTATGTCTGATTTCTATTGTTAGCTCTCTCACATTCTGCCTCCCAGTTCCATAAATGATTGTCACTGATGCTAAGTGCTCTGACCAGAGTTCTACCTGTATGGGTCCTGAACCTGCTGCTTCCCAAGACCTGTATGCAGGTTCTACTTTCTTCCCTGGAAGTTTGACTTAAGATGCAAAAGGATGGCAAGAGGAATTTGCTCCCAGGAAGGAATTTGTGCCTCCATGGGGAATTGTGGATGGGTCAGCTGGAGATAGGCAGGGCATGGAGAGGTCTGCCTGTGAGTTTTCTCTGTAGCTGCAGTTGGAGATATGCACACTGCCTCATTTATAGTTGGGCTCACAGATAGGCACAAACTGACACATAAACCCTCTACACTGCTCTGTAGTCACACCCTGCCTCTCCTCTTTGGTCTGGTCACAGTGAGTCTTGATCCTTGGATTCACAGCTTCTTCTGATTTCACACCCTTCAAAACATGGTGTTCTTACAAAGACAATCAACCACAACATTTAGAAGTGTGAAATTATTTAAAAAATAATCTGGTGTGTGAAGTTGGTTGTTAGGATGAGCCAGCTGGCTTGGGAGAGGAGGCAATTAATGACAGTAGTGTTCCCAAGACCCCTCTGAAGAAACCCCCGAACAGAATATTCCAATATGTGGCCCTTTATATAACCACATTCCCTTCTTCCTTCTGTACCAAAAGCCTTTCTCCTCCAGTCTTGGGGTCTCTGTTACTCAGAAACCAAGAAAACCTGACAGTTCCCTAGTTGCATGGCTCCCAAATCCAGCTCAATGAAGCAATGAGTTTTACTGGGGTTGCTTACAAGAATCTGGGTGAGGGGTTACTTATAGAAGTAAAAATGACTCAAAGACACTGCACCATCAAAGCCCACCCCAGTATGGATGACAGACACAGCTCATGAAAGCTGACATCCTGGATCTCACTGAACAGCCACAGGCCTTCCTTTCTGTGTGGCTCAAATGGTCAGGCAGCTTATCTTGTCTGTTTCTTCTAGGCAGTTCAGCTGACCTCTGCTTCTTCCAGCACCCATGTTTGTCTAAGAGTGACTCAGCAGTCTTTTCTGCATATACACACTCTTGTGGGAGTTTGAGGAGCTAGTGAATCTGGTCAGTTTCAGGGACCTCTTGTTCTTTTGAGTTGCTCATTTCCCTTCTTAATGAGATTCCTTGTAATATTTCACCCGACTCTTAGAAATCCCTGAAAACATCCTGTCTTGAGAATATTTCCCTTCAAAGTGGAAGTTTCATCTCAGAGGAAACTGCTACACAACACAAATTCACAGGGGGGTGGATTTATTTTTCAGTGCCTTTTCCTGTCTGTAGCCTCTGGATGTGGTTTCCCTGCACACATGAATTGCTTGTGTGTGTCTTTGTGCTTTTTGGGTGGTAAGTGGCTCTGCTGTGTTTGTTTTACCTAAACCTTTGTCTACCTCTACCTTGTCCAACAAGTTACAGGTATTTCAACAGAATGATGAAGAGGAGCTAGTATATTTAAAGCACATAGGAAAGTGATGATCAAAGTCCTCTTTAAAAATAACTACTTTTAACCTGGTGGTGGTAGTTCAGACCTTTAATCTTAGCACTCAGGAGAAAGAGACAGCTGATCTGTGAATTCAAGGCCAGACTGGTCTACAGAGGAAGTTCCAAGACAACTAGGGCTGTTAAACAGAGAAACTCTGTCTTGAAAAACCAATGAATGAATGAATCAGTGAATGAATGAAAGATAAAAAAAGAAACTAGTTTTTAGCTCTGCTTGATGTTACATGCCTGCAATTCTAATACTCAGGAGGCTGACAGGATAGTTCCAGGCCATCCATCCTGGGATATATAAGGAGCTCCTGGCTAGCCTGTGCTGCATATTAAGTTCCTGTCTCAAGCAGCCATAAATAATAACTGATTGAATTAGCTATGCTTGTTATATGCAAATTCTTCCTTTGGCTTCCTTAATAAGGAAAATTTCCATCAAGAAATATGGATGAAAGTATGGCTTGTCCTTTATAATATGTGGCAGTAGTTTTTGATGAGTAAAAAGCAAACTGAGGAAAGAAAAATTGTGTGGGTGGGTTCTTGTGCTGTGTTCCTTGATAACCTGTGAACTCCCAAAAGGCCCTCTACACTGCAGCACTGGCAGTATGCTCCTGCCCCCTGGTGGATGCCAGCCTTTCTGCACAAAGGCTCTGATTTTCTGAAATGCCATTTTCTCTTGCAGAATGAGGTCAATGCTATCAAATGGGATCCTTCTGGAATGTTGCTAGCCTCCTGCTCTGATGACATGACATTAAAGGTAATGTTGGTTCTTAAGGGGATATCTTTTCTCCGTGATTTTCCTGGTTTCTAAAGTTTTGTTCTTCCATGGAATTTTGACATCTGGGGCACAGTTCCCACTACGGGACCTAGACTTCCTGTGGCCTATCCACCAGCATCCTTGTAGACTCAGCTTACCTCTGTTCTTTGCCACTTCCTTGCAGCCACCTGCTAATGTGCCTGGTGGACTCCTTGCTGGATTGTGAACCTGTCCCAGACATGCCACCTAAGCAGTAATATCTTAGGTGCACTGGAATGAAAGATGCTGAGTCATTCTCAATTATAGGCACGGTTTTAGCTCACACTGTTGCCAATGCTTCTTCCAGATCTGGAGTATGAAGCAGGATGCTTGTGTTCATGACCTCCAAGCTCACAGCAAAGAGATATATACCATCAAGTGGAGTCCCACAGGACCAGCCACCAGCAACCCAAACTCCAACATCATGTTAGCAAGGTAAGGCAGGGCAGCCTCACAGCTCTGTTGTTCTTCCTGAGCACAGCTTCACTACCTCACAGCTGTCTCCTCCCTTTGTGTAGCTTTGTTCCCTGTTGCTTAGTGAGTGACTCAGCTGGGAAGACAGACTCACTCCTAGAAATTGCAGGGCTGAAACCCTTCCAAACTGAACAAAATGGGAACTCACTGTGAAGGGGGCCAACGAGTTGGAAGTAAAACTCCCTCAGTATCCATGGAGATGTTTCTGGGATCCCCTGTGGGTACCAGAATCCATGGATGCTTAATCTCCTTTGCCTACAAACTCTGAATGCATTCCCCTGTACTTTAAATCATTTCTAAACAGCCTGTAATACACATACAGTGAGAGTGCTGTCAGGATAGTTCTTAGACTGTGTTCTTTAGATAACAGTGTCAAGCAAAAGAGTCAGCATATGTTCAATACAATTGTGTGTGTGTGTGTGTGTGTGTGTGTGTGGTTTTTGTCTGTTTTGTTTGAGATGGGGTCTTATTTGTAATGATTAGGGAGATACTTCCATCTGTCATATAGTAATATCAGGGACAAATATATTAACCCCCTTACAAGAGCAAAAGGACAACATTGAGCCTTGAAACCTTATGGAGATACAGAAAGCCAGGCAGTGACAGCCCTGTGATATGTACTGCTCTTTTAAATCTGAAAATAATTAAATTATGTAACCCTTGTCAGTGTGATTGTATATGCACATGAGGGTTTAGAATTTCTCAGGTGTAAGTACATCTTCACTACTTTTTTTTTTCCAGTCATAAATAGGTGGATTTATAGTTGTTCAAGTGGGTATATTATAAACAATGATAGTATTTTAGAAAAGTTAGTTGAATAGTACACAAAAGCATTTTGTGTTCAGAGATGAGGGAACTGGAGAAAGAAAATAACACATTGGCCAAGTGGGAAAGCACCTACCTGGCTTGTGCAGAGTCCTGGGTTCTGGCTGGTGGCAGCTTTACTTTTCTCTAGAAAGAAAGTGCTCACCAGAATATTCTCTTGAAGCAAATTCAAGTATATTTCAAATATAGCTAAAAGACAGTTCACATGAGATACATCATAGAGATCTTGAAAAACCAACCCATTTCTGTGGTTGTTTTCCCTGCTGTCTTCTTAGTGCTTCATTTGATTCTACTGTTCGACTGTGGGATGTGGAGCGCGGCGTTTGCATCCACACTCTGACCAAGCATCAGGAGCCTGTCTACAGTGTGGCGTTCAGCCCTGATGGGAAATATTTGGCCAGTGGGTCCTTTGACAAGTGTGTCCATATCTGGAATACTCAGGTAATTCCTGTGGTGGAATTGTTCCTGTGAAAGGCATGTTTTCAGTTCCTGGGCTGACATGAGGTTTGGGGAAATGAGTTATTTATCTCAGGAGTGAGTAGAGCCTCCCTATGGAAATGGTAGATGCTGTTTGACCTGCTGTGTGTACCCAATGATGTGGGGTCTTACGGGACTGAAGTCCTCTGGACTATTTCCATCTGACCTCCAGCCAGAACTTTCAGCTTGTCATCTTGGGAGAATTCTCCCTTGGAGGAACCACTGTGTTCAGCTGTATTAGCCTGGCATGGACCCAAGTGCTAGAGAAAAAGCAAGACCTAGTTTTCTCACCTTAGAAATGTTGCTGTTTGTAGGCAGATCTGTAGATGGCCTTTCATAAAACCTTCCCAGGAAGATACTGTAGGACAGCCAACATGATCTTTCTCCTGTTCACTGCGAAGCAATTCAGAGCATAAAGGAATAGGAGGCTTGAAATTTTCACATTTGATACAAGCTCTATGAATACTAGATTATCATTTCAGCAGGGACTGAAAAGGGAAGGTTGGAGTCAATATAGCCTTACAGGGTTGAGAGAGTTCTATCAAGAGTAGATGTAGATGAGAACTAGTGGGGTAGACTGGGAGGAAGTATTGCATTGGGCAGTTCTTTGTTTTCTTTTTGGTGCTGGGAATGTGACATAGATCCTTGGAGGTGGCAGACCCTGAGCTACAGCTCAGCCCTTGGTCATCATTTCAATTGGGAAGTAGTCAGGGTACTGGGTACATTGCTAAAAACAAGGAGACAATTTGTTGGTCCTCAGGAGGATTCAGTGCACCACATTCATGTAATTCACTTTCTCATTCTTTCTTCATTGGTTGACATTTAGAAGGATTTGAATTCTTAAGTTCATGCCCCATTGTGGCAGGAGAGGCAGTAAATAAGCCATGTTCCAGGATTCCCATGGACATTTCAGGGACATAACCCAAAGTTAGCAACATGTCTCCGGATATGCCAATAAATGTCTGTCAGCCTGGCACAGGAAAGGTAGAAGCAAGATGATCAGGATTGAAGCCAGCCTGTATTATCAAGAAGCAAAACAGAGCAAAAGGTAGAAATGTACAGGAATACTTATTTAGAGAGAGAACAGATTTTGCTAGTGATAGCTCACTTCAAAGGTGCCAACAAGATGAAAATACAGGTGTTTCTTAATATCTTTAAGGGGATGGCTCCAGGCCCTGCTGTAGATATCAGAATCTATGGGTACAAATTCATTCTTTAAGATGACGTAGTATGTATGTAGAACTGCTGTGCATATACATTCACTAGGTGACTCACAATACTGGGTGCAATACAATGTGAATGTTTTAGGAATAGTTGTTAGACGTTTTGGGTTTCCCTCCCTCTGTCCCACTGGGGATTGAAACCAGGGCCCTAGATAGAACTCACTATACAGTGCAGGTTGGCTTCCAACTTGGAATCCTTCCTTCTCCTGCCTCTGGAGTAGCTAGGATTGCAGGCTTGTTTATTATATTGTGGATTTTTTTGTAGGGGGGTAGAATACTGAAAAGGTCCTACAGTGTTAGGTTCATATTGAAGGGAGCAGGGAGTTAATTATTTTGAAGTATCTTAGAGCCTGCTGTAATTCTCTTATTATAGGCACATACAATATTGTTGTCTTGCTGCTGTCCATAGTCGCAGTGTATACTACCCTTTATTTTTTCTATGTAAACAGAAACTAATATTTATCTAAATATATTTTCATTATGCTTTTCTATTACTTGCTGTAGCTTGATAATTGTAGATGTTTATTTTATAACAATTAACTATGTGTATGACATAACACTTTATGGCTATAGATGAGTAGTTAGTAGGACTGTGGTTAGTGATTATGCAGGTCATGATTTTCTGGAGGAATACAACTGATAGAATGAAGCTATATCAAAAGAGGGATTTGTTAGAGTGGCTTATAGGCCATGGTCTGGCTAGTCCAGCAGTGGCTGTCTGATCACAAAAGAGAGGCTAAGATCTGGTAGTTCATTCCAAAGGCTGGATATCTCAATTGGTCTTCAGTCTACATTAGAATACTTAGCAGTGGGCTATATGAACTTGCTAGTAAGGGCAAGCAGGCAACAACAAAAGCTTCCGTCTTCCATGTCTTTTTACGTGCGTTAACACCAGAAGGTGTGGCTTAGAATTAGGGTGGGTCTTCCCACTTCAAATGATCCAGTCAAGAAACTGTTTCACAGGCACATCTCAGACAGTTGGGTTTTAGTTGATTCAGACATGGCCAAGTTAACAACCAAGATTACAGTGACCTCTCATACATATTTTATAATGACACTTAACTGGACTGAAGATTTCTTCAAGTCTTGAGAAACCTCAGCTTCCAACCTCTTGTGACACACATCAAGACAATCACTAACAAATACCACAGTACCAATGTATATATTCATTCTTTCAAATGACATATCCAAATTGATGGGAGTTATAACTTCATGACATGCTAATGCATTTAATTACCTAATTGCTCGTGGGCTGGGGATGTGCTCACTCAAGTGCTTTGAGGAGGAGACAGAGTGAGATGTAGTTTGATAGTAATCAGAACAGGAGTTAGGTAGGGGCTGGAACAGGTGGGAAGACCTCGGCCCAGGTGGCTGATCAAGTCCTATGAAGGAGACAAGAAAAGGTGGCTTAGTGAGATGGTGCTTGGGTAGCCACAGAGGCTAAAGGACATTTTAGCAAAGCCACTGGGGAAAGCAGGGAATGTCACTTAGTGGTAGCACCCTGATGCCCCAGATTTAAATGCAGCGCTGAAATGTGGAAGGAAAAATAAGAAATAGGTCAAGAGGAGGTCATGAGTTAAAGCTCCCCCTCTGGCAGGTGTGCGTCATCTCATGGAAACCCTCTGTCTTGTGCTCTGTAGTGCCATGAGGACTTGCTGGGTATAGCCATGGTCTTAGGTGAAATATGGTGGCGGTTCTGTGGATGACAATAGATTGGGTGTGTTTATGGAAATTCATTTAATTTCTGTGTGCTTGAAAGCTCCTTGATCAGCTAGATGTTTCTAGAAGAAGAGTGCCCCCTTTTACTGCTGTCGTTTTGGGGGGCTCCTCTGAGTTATGACAAATGCTTTGCTTTTCAGAGTGGAAGTCTCGTCCACAGCTACCGAGGCACAGGTGGCATATTTGAGGTGTGCTGGAATGCTCGAGGAGACAAAGTGGGTGCCAGTGCATCTGATGGCTCTGTAAGTGGCACCTCTGGTCTGCTGGGAGTTGGGGGAGGCAGGGTGTAGAGCAGCTGATCTCTGATCCAACACTATGTACTTCCAAAGGCCTTGTGATGTTTCTGTCCTGCTAAGCCTTATCACCTTAACAGGTGCTTACCACATACCATGTGTGTGTGCAGGCATGCCTGAATGAAGGAGGCTTCTGTTTGGGTTGAAAATAGCCATTTCGATAAGTGGTGGTAGGGTGTGCCTTTAATCCCAGCACTTGGGAGGCAGAGGCAGGCAGATCTCTTTGAGTTTGAGGCAAGTCTGGTCTATAGATCAGAGAAACCCTGTCTCAAAAAAGGAAGAAAATAAAATAGCCTTTTATGTCAGTGAACTTGTGTACCCCAGGGTATTAAGGAATGTCTAGAGTCATACTAGGTTGTCACTACTTTGGTGCAGGGTGCCATTAACATTTCACTGGTGGAATCCAGGGATACTTACTGGTAAGCCTCCTAAAATTCTCTGGATACCCCCACTATAGCTAAGAAATATCTGGCCACAAGTATCATTAGTACATAGGCTGAGAAACTTGTTCCTATTCGGTTGTCATGTGCATGTTCTGGCTAAACATCATCATGAAAACCATAGCTTCCATCACACAGGCCTCCTGGTTTCTGTGGATCATCATGGTCCACTAGCATATGTAATGTTTAATTTGCCTCTGAACTTGAGGTTGCAATAACACTAGGGCAAAGGACATTCTAGCTAATGGACTGAGTCATTAGTGTGGCCCAAGATGTTTTGTAATCTGCGCCACCATGTAGGCATCTAGTCTGTGACCCCTGCTGACAACCTCAGTCACTCTATGAGTTCCTGGCATAGTTCAAGGCCTGGCTTTTCCTTTCCCTGCGCTTTGCTGGGTTTGGTTGTTCTGGTGTTTAGAAACTAGCCTGGTTTTAGGACTTTTCTTTCTTAACTCTTCAGGTAAAACTTTTCAAGAATGAAGTTGGTGGCTAGGCTATGCCTTGCCAGCATCTGTTTGAGGGCATCTGGTATTATCTCTCAGAGTAACAGACACTTTATCTTTCCTTCCAGGTCTGTGTTTTAGATCTCCGAAAGTAAACACAAAATGTAGAAAACAAAACCATTCTAATGGACCAGCAGTGAATGTGTGGGATTGCAGCATCCTTCCTATGATGGGCTCCAAACTGTGTGAACTTGACTTGTTTGAGTCTACTTGGAAATCACCTGTCCCTGGCCACAGGATTCTCCCTCCCTCCCCCCCTAATCTGCATCCAGAAGTTTAAAACACAAACAAATACAAAGTCATACACATGGTTGTATCACAGGAATATGGTTTCCACCTAGAAATGCTCAGCTGGGGAAGGATGAAGCCATCAGCTACATGGTGCATGGTTTGGTTTTCATCCAGAACAGGCTCTCATGATTGAACAGGGAAGGAAGAACATAAAGCTGTGCCAAAAAATAGAGAAAAGGTTTTAAAAAGAAAACAAACAAACAACAAAAAAAGAAAAATGCTGTGATAAACCAAAAGGGAGGAAAAATCTGCCCCTTATGGTATTTCCCTCCTATCAATTTGGATACTACAGTTGCTCTCCAAAAGACCGGTTTGTACCAATGAAACGTGTGACTTTGTAATCCCAACGCTGTATTTTCTAGAACCTTCTTTGGTGGTTTTTCTATCTGCTAAAATTCTGTGGTCTGGGGGCCTCCCACCACAGATGGAAACTGTTTTTGGCTTATTCTTTCTGTCCTCCCTTGTTGCTCCCCACTCCTTCCTCTGATGTCCTTGCTCTAGTGTGGTCTCACTTTTAATGAAAGCCTGCATAGGTATGGCCACATGCACACAACGATCTTTAATGGACAGCACTCTCCTTCCCTCTCGTCCCACCCCTACCCATCGCTTACTCTGTCCCTTTCTCATAGTTGCTTCACATTAGGTCCCAAAGGCACTTTCAGAGCATAGTAAGTGCTTTATGTAAGAAGGCAGGGAGGGGGACTTTTTACAGAAAAAAAAAAAGACTTATAAGAGAAAGATCCTGGAGTATTTTTTGAAAAAAATATTTTTATGTTAAAATGACTTTAAAATCCTAAAATGGCCATCAGACATAGAGAGTTTTGTGAAATTCATATTTAAGAGACTAAGAAGACACTGGCAGAGTCTGAGGTGTCTAATTACCCCTTTCCCTTCAGCTTCACGAAAGGCAGTTAGGAAAATCATGGATTGGGAAGCGTCCTATGGAAGAATGAGGGGATTATTTGGCAGCTGGTGGGGAAGAGCCCACTGGTTTGGCACCAAGCAGAATGCTGAACTGTTTGATGTACATTTACTTCAGCATCCAATAGGAACACAGTGCAGAGGCCACCGTGACCAACAGTGTGGCTCCAGGGCACCTGCCAGCTATTTCTTTGTCACAGCAGTGTAGCTACAGATGGGCACTTTATCAAGAGTATGCTTGGTGAATCTTGCAAAACCTACCCAAAGGCCCGTGTCCTTCAGTCTCGTGAAGACAATGAGTATCAAGGGAGACTTTGAATCCTAAAATGAATTATGACCCAAGTAGAATGTCATAAATCATTTCTGCCCACTTTACAATTTCTCTTACAGAAGATTAGGACAAAGCTTTAAGAAAAAAAAAATGAGGAAAAGGAAGAAAGAATTTTTTCTTAAAAAAACAAAACAAAAACTAAATAAGGCGTTGTGTGCCTGGTAAAGTTTGCCATCATTGAATCAGGTGACCTTTGTTTGCTTCTTGTCATAACTTAACACTGGCTTGCTTTTCTTTTCTTTTTTCTATTTTAATTAGTAAAGAGGGACAGACCAGAAGGGGCTGGGCCAAGTCAGTGGGGCTGCAAGTGGCAGTATGCAGGGTCCAGTCTGCAGCTTAGGTAAGTGTTATTTAGAGGGAAGTATCCATATGTGGAGCCAAAAATCAGCCAGCAGGGACAGTGAGGCGCTTCCTGCACAGCAGACCAATGTTAAGACCAAAAACCTGAATCGTGAATGGGCCTCCACTTTGACATGTACATTATTTGAGCCCTCAAAATTCAAGTGTTGTGTTACTGAGTTGAGCGGTGTGTTTGGACTCTGGCACCTAAACACTTAGCAAAGAAAGCCTGAGTTCTGTGGAGAATTTGATTGTAGCAGGTGTCTCTGCATAAGTGCATATGATGTTGTCTGCCCTGAGACTGCTTTAGCTTTAGAATACAGTTTTTGAAAGTCCAGCTAAATCCCATCTTTGTTCCCCAAATAAAATTCTGTTCATGTCTATAGAAGATAACTGGTACAAGTCAGCCTGTTGTAAGGATATGGCTTTCATTTGACAAGTTCCACATTGCTATACCATGGTGATGGGTAAATGGCACATAAGGGGTTCATCAGACAATCTCTGGGTGTCCAGGATACACCCCCGATGAATCTAAGCCACATAAGAATTATTTTGGAGTCAATGGCTGTGAAACTAGGACAAAAAGGTTCGATATACACACGAACAAACATAAAGACCATTTAATTCCCTGGCCTTGCAGGGAAACATGGACAGGAATTTAGTGCTGGCCATGAGGGGACCAAGCAGAAGAATGCAGCCCACACCCTTGAAGTCCATGCCCATAAAACAGTTCATTCTATAGCTGTTTCTGAAGCGGCCAGCATTTGGACGCCATCATTTGCCCTGCTGTCACAGGGCAGGTGCATCATATTTTGTGGTGAAGGGGTGGCCTGTGTATAATGCTGTTACCTAACATTGTTTATAACTCCTAAAACATTGTGAGGAATGGTTAAGTCTTGTGACCAAATTCAACCTTGAAAGCAGTGTAGTGACATAGCAGCCTTTACAGGTATTTTTCCTTGAGTTTGAAGTAACCACACCATTCCCAGCACATCCAGGATGCTGCCTGTAGAGGACCGAAGGGCCAGATGGACATGACAAGGTTCAACTCTCTGACCCCACTCAACACCATAGGACTTGACTTTTTGTTCTGTCTGACTTAAGAAATAGATCATGGAGCCAAGTGAAGTGCACTTTGTCACATGTAAGGATCTGCTTTGTTCCTTGTTGCTTTTCCCTTTTCAAACCTTTCGTTCTACCTTCCCATTCTGTTTCTTGTCAAATGCATAAATGTCTGTTGCGCAGCTCACTGAAGTTTTGAATTCTGGCTTGTGCAGTTTTTATTGTCTGTGTCAGACGTACAGCCAGACATGGTCCTCTTTCAGCATTTTCCACTTTCTGTTAAGCACCATCAAAACTCCCCTCCCCTTCTGTCCTCTATCCCCCACTCCCAGTCACCCCTCACGCTCTTCAAGAAGAAAAAAAGAATCACCTTGTGTGTTGTAGCTCATTTGTTTCAAGAGAGAATCAACAGATCATATTCAGTGTCTTGAATAAATTGCTCTATTTTGATATTAGAGAACATAGTGGCTGTGTTTTTCTTTTTGTTTGCTTCATCTTGGTATCTGACAAATGAAGGAGAGAACAATGTGGATGGCTTTTCTCGTTGCTGTGGCAGGATACCTGACAAAACAACTTTAGAGAGGAAAGATTTATTTTGGCTCTTGGTTTGATAAGGCACAGTTCATCATGGAGGTTGTGATCCTGGCCCCATCTGTGGTGGCAAGTGTATGAGGTAGCATGCTTATGTACCCATAGATCAGTAAGTGGCACAAGCTTAAACCCACAAAGTCCCACATCTAAATCAGCCACCTAGGCCCCACAACCTGCCAATGTGAGGCCATCATAGAAGAAGGACACTCACTATAAGCTCCCCCATGGTTACAGGGTTATCTGAAGCTTACTTGAATAAGGGTGAAGATCTGAGACACTTGGATCATATGAGTAGGTGTGAAGCCCTGTAGAACATAAAGAAAAGATCTGTTGCCCCAGTGGGAAAGTGTCAGGCAGAGTAAGGTAGAGCAGAAAGATCCCAGATCCACTTGAGCTAAAGATGAATAGTTCAGCATACCTTGTGCAGTTGAGGAACACTAGGTAGTAGCTCTTTTCTAGGGATGTTTCTTGCATGTTCCACTTCTTTATCACAGTCCATAATGGCCATATCTTTGGCCATAATGGTCTAAAGTTGTTTTTATCATAGGTATTGACTACCTAGGACATGAGGGGAAGATTTAAGACCTCAAGGATGGGTCTTGGGCCCCCGTGGATATGAGGGAATGATCTGAGACCCTATGGAGTAATGGGCAAGGTCTGATGCTCCCTGAATCAGGGACACATCATATATCACCTTGGATATAAGGGGAAGTTCCCCTTGGTCAAAGAAAGTTTTCATACCCCCGTGGAAGAAGGAGTGTCTTTGGTTCACCATGTTAGAGGAAGGAATGGAGCCAACTCTGACCCAGGTGTAGTTCCAGTGGCACCTTAATCAGATGTAGAATGTGTATCTCTTGAGAAGAGGTTGGATTGGGCACAGTCTTGTCAAAGAGAAGTTCTGAGAACTCAGGTAAGGGGTGCATTGTCAATATCCTTGGCCAGAAGGGCAAATGCCCCAGCTGAATTGGCAGAATAGGAAAATACACTTCCCCATTCCTTGGGCAGATGAATGTCCCAGGTTAACTTGTACAGTAGAAAAGGGTCCAGCACTACCACATTAGCTTCCAGCAGTTCCCAGTCATGTCAGGTAACAATCAGTTACTCTTCAAACAGGATGAGTGGTTGTACATTTCAACAATTATATTCAGTTGTTCAGGTCTATGAGTGAAAGATGGGAACATTCAATTTCTAATGACCACCTGGAAGGCAGATGGCCAGGTTCGTTCAGCTTTGTGATCTAAATCAAGAATTTCCGAGGTCCCATGGGTCTCAAGAGTATTTGCCTAACCTTGCTGAGACAGACACTCTATGCCATCTTGTTAGAATGAAGTGGGTGTGAATTCATCACAAACATAAGAGGGTCTTTTAAAGCTTCCATCATCAGAGGAAGCCCCCTTGAACAGAGAATATAGGTCTGAGGCCCTCTTGTTCATGGTGGCCCTTTACCAGAATGGCATGTTCCAGACCTTGAGCAAAAATGGATTGTCTGAAGTCCTCTTAGTCAAAATGGAAAGATCATAGACCTACTTCTGTTCTCTTTGTGCAGAGGGAGTGATTTATGCTCCCCTTGGTTTGATGCCTTTTTAATGACAAGGGGAATGGCTGAGGCCTGCTTGATGAGGTGTGAGGCTTCTTCACACAAAATGAATGTTTAAGACCCCCTTGGACAAATAGGTAAGGTCAGAGGCAGAATTTGGTCGAAAAGAGAGATCAATTGGGTAGGAATAATGGCCCTTGGGAACAGGAAGCACTGAGATCCTCTTGTGAGAGTAGAAAATTCTGCAGCTTAATTGGGCAAAGGGTGAAGGTCTGAACCCTCTTGGGCAGAAGAAGAAAGCCCTGGATGGAAGTGAAATGGAATATACCATGTACCTTATACTGTGGAGGAAGTTCAGTGGGTTCCAACTCTTCACAGTTTAGAATATTCACCCACCTAGAGGAGACCATTTGCCAGTGTCAGCTTCAAGCAACTTATATGGCTGTCCCTGGCTAGTTTGTGTTCATCTGTCCAGATATGTGCAGGCCATTTCATTTCTCATGACTAGCTTGAAGGCACATAATGGCTTCCAGACTTTAGATTGTAAATCCTGGGCTTGGTCACGGCTCCATTGTCAGAACTATTAGGTGGGGAAGGTCTTAGACTACATCATTCAAAAGGGGAAAGTATTAGGCAGAGTAGGACAGAACAGGAAGATATAAGACCTTTGAAGAGGGTGAATATCCCAGGGTAAATTGCACATTGTAGAAGGTGGCAGTTCCCAAATCTTCAGGAACTCCATTGTAGGATTCCATTGCAATTAGAGCACTCTTATAACAAGCTCAATGGCAGTCCTTTGTTCCGTGTTCCCTTTAAACTTACAATCAGCTGTACAGGTGTCGTCATGAAGGAGGTGACCTCTCTACTTCTCATAACCAATTTGAATGTAGATAGGTTCCATGGTAAACTTTTTACTCTTCTGCTACAGGATCTCAATCCAGAGTTCTCTGAGGTCACTTTGGGCACAGGTGTATTTGCCTGGCTACAGAGTTCAGGAGTGGAAAGTTGAAGACCTTAGTTGAAAGGATAGATAAGAGGTTCTCATAGACAGAAGGCTCTTAAGCCTCTTTGGTCATGTGGGGAATGTCTGCAGCACCCTTGAGAAGAGATTGAAGATCTGAGATCCCTTTGGTCACAAGGCCAGGTCAGTAACCTACATCATCAGGAGGGCATGTTTTAGCCCTTCCCTCCCACTCCCCTTGTGCAGAAAGGGAATATCTGAAGTTTCCTTGGTCATAGGAGAGAGTTCATAGTTTCCCTTAAGCAAAACATGAAGGTGTTAGTTTTACTTGGTTAGAGGGAGTAGATTTTAGGTCCCTTCTGGATGGGAAAGGTCTAAGCCCCCCTTAGGAGAGTAGATCTGAAGACCTCTTGGGCATAACAAGAGTCCCTTTGTAAGAGGAGCTAGGTCTCAAGTCCTCTTGCATAGTACTGGGGGTTCCAAGGCATAAAGTCCCCTTGGAAAGAAGTTGAGGTCTTCTTATTCAGAAAGATAATGTTTGAGGCTTGCTTGAGGAGAGTAGACTATCCTGAGGCCCACTTGGTTGGAGGGAACATATTTGAGGCCATCTTGGGCTGAGGCCTTCTTGCATACAGATGGAGTGTATGAGGCTCCTTTGGTTAGTTAGTTGTGTCAGGTCCGAGACCCTATTAAGAGTAGGAGTGGGTCATAGGCTCCCTTGTTCAGACTGGTTAGATCTCTTGGCTTCTTGATCCTTGGTAGCACGTCTAATGCCATCTTGGCAGAAGTCAAGGATCTGAATCCCTCCAGTTCTGAAAGTATAGGTCTGAGGCCTCTTTGATCCATTGAGGAAGGTCTGGGGCCCCCTTGGGTGGAAATAGGTATGATTCATCTTTGACCAGAAGTGGAAGATATAAAGGTCTCCTTGGTCAGATGGAGCATGTCTGAGACCCCTTTGGTAACAATGGAAAAGTCTGAGGACTTTGAAGTAGAAGAAGATTTGAAGCTCCCTTAGCAAGAGAGAATAGGTCACAAATACCCCCTCTTGAATAGAACCCATGTAGATCCCCACTGGGCAGGGTGGGAAGACCTGAGGCCTCCTTAGGTAGAAAAGTGGCCTGAGGCCCCCTTGGGCAGAAGTTGAAAGTCTGATTCACCCTTGATCAGAAGGGAAATTCCTTAATTTCCCCTTCCCTTGGTCACAAAGAGCATGTCTGAGGCCCAGTTTGTTAGAAGGGGCAAGTCTAAGGCTTCCTTGTTCAGAGTGGGAAAAATCTGAGCCCCCTTTTATTAAAGGGCTTATATCTGATGCCACCTTCATAAGAGTAGGAAAGCCCAGGGCTCTGATGATTGGAAAGAAAATGTCTGAAGGCACCTTGGGGACAGAAGATAGGCTTCCATGTCCCATTTTCCAGCAGAGTCCTTTGAAGGCTGCATTGGAAAATGTAAAAATATTTGTGGTCTCCTAAGGTAGAAGGACCAAGTCTGAGACCCCATTGTTTGTGTTATAGGAGGGATTGCTGCTCCCTGGGTAAGAGAGAGCGCATCTCAGCTTCCTTTTGTACCCTTCTTGGATAGAAGGGAAGATACTAGTTTAGCTTGGTGAGGAGTATGCCTTGTTGAATGGAAGATGGATGTTTGTGTCTCCCTTTATAGATCTGAAGTCTTCGTGGGCAGAGGAGGTTGCTGTTTGGCTCTCTAGGCCAGAGTACAATACTCCGAGGCCCTGGTTGTTAGTAAGAGATTGCTGGCTACTCTTTTGGGCAGAATGGGAATCCCCAAGACCCACTTTAGCTGAGATGGAGTGTTTGAACTCCTTGGGCAGAAAGAATGTCTCAAAACCTCTTTGGTAGAAGGGTGAGAGACCTTTTTGGGACAGATGTGGCAGGTGTAAGTCTCCCTGAGTAGTGGTAGATCTTAGGCCTATTTAGAAGGAGAAGATCTGATACTCTCTCCTCCAATTTGGAAGAAACAAAGGGGAAGGTTTGAAGTCCTCTTGGTCTGATGGGAATGAGCCCTCATGTACAAAGGGATTAAGTTTAAATCTCCATTGGATATTAGAATGCATGGGGCCCACTTGGGGAGAGGGGAACTGTGTGAGGACATACCCATGAGAATTGATAAATATAAAGCCTGTTGTGTAGATATGGATGGTTCTGGAGCCCCTTGAGCAGATGCAGAAGGTTTCAGAGCCCCTTGGGCAGATAGAGGAGGTTTCAGAACCCCTTGAGCAGATGTACGTTTCAGAGCTTCTTAGCCAGATATGGAAGGTTTCAGGGCCCCTTGGGCAGATGTGAAAAGTATGTCTTCCTTGGGAAGTAGTGATAGGGTCTTCAGCTCTTTTTTGTAAGAAGGAAAGATTTCAGCAGAAGATGTAGATTTGAAGTTCTCTTGGCCTTATGTGGGAGGTTCTGAAGCTACTTTTGTCATAGGGAGCATGTTTCATCCTCTTTTTGGTAGAAATAAAAAAAGCTGCCACCTGGGTGAAGAATGAGTGTCTTAGTTCCCCTTCATGAGAAGTGATTGGTCTGAAACCCATTTATGCAGGCTTGGATGATCCCAGTTGGCCTGTTGAACAGATAGGGAAGGTTCCAGAGGCATTTGGGCATATGAAAAAAGTCATGGATCCCTTTGCATATATGTGGGAATTCCAAAAGTCCCTTAAGCATATGGGTAAGGTGCTAGCCCTTCTGTATATGTGGAAGTTCCTAACACCTGTTGGGTAGATGAGAAAAGTACTAACTCCCCTTGTATAGATGTGAGCAGTCCCACAGCACACTTAGCAGTATAAAGGAAGGTCGTAAAGACTGTTGTATGTTATATGTGAAAATTAGCCCTTTCAGCAGACAGTGAAAGTGGTAGAGCCCTCGTGCATATATGAACAGTCCCAGAGCTCCTTGGATTATAAAGTAGGCCACAGTGCTCTCTTGAGCAGATATCCTAGAGCCCATTTAATCATCTAATCTGAAATATCACAATTTCTTTGGCACATGACTTTGCCATAACATTAAACATTCTAGTGTTCTTTTCTTCTCCAAACTGCACATTTTTGCCCCATTTGTTGCTTTTTTGTTATAGATTTAAGAATAATCAGAAATAAATAGCCATGCCATGGAATACATGTTAGGTGAAATTTCTTTTGCCAAATAAGTTCACTACATTTTAATGTAACCCAAGGCAAGATCTTCAGATACTGGAAGAATTTGGCCATACTATTTACCCAAATATCACATAAATAGCTTCTAACCCAGCTGCTAGTAGAGCCCTTGCTCCCATCTGAAACTTCATAAGCTGGGCCTCCATTATCCCATTAGTCTCAGTACTACTCTCTTTCAGAATCCTACTAGAATGGCTTGTTGAGCTCTGCTTACAACATTTAACTGGTTCTCAAATCCAAAGTTCTAAAGTCTTTCCCTTTTCTCCAAAAACAACATGCTTGTGTTCTTCACAGAAACAACTCACCTTTGGTACCATATTCTTCATTAATGACTTCTCTGTTGCTGTTTTAAAATGCCATTAATGCCAGCAACTTACAGAAGAGTTTATTTTGGCTCATGATTCCAAAGGGAGTGTCCATAATGGTAGGAAAAGGCATGGCAGCAAGCAGGAAGAACAGAAAGCTGGCTGATCACATTTTCATTCACACACAGGAAATAGGCAACGACATAGGACAAGGTTGTAAACCCTCAAGGCCTGCATCCCAAAGATGTACTTCTTCCAGCAAGGCTCTGTCTGATTCCTAGATGTTTCATAACCTCCCTAAACAAAACTTCATCTTTTGACTCTTTGTTCAAATACGAGAATCTATGGGGGATATTTTTTATTCAAACCACCATAGTCTTGTCTCTGGAGAATGCCAACTAACCTAGGTACAAAATATTTAAGAACTGCAGTTTTGAGGCACTAATGTGGTAAAGATTATAGACAGAAAAGTAACTGTTTAAGACTCTTCAATATTGATTACCTTGTTAGAACTTATTTCCATGATCATGGAGAGTTGGGATGTTAGTTGTCTGCAACCAGGTCATTTTGGGCAATGTACAGCTCCCTTTGTAGCTATCACCACTCACCTCGTTTGACCACTATCTTCTTTGTAATGTGCAAAAAGACCACTAGCTTCTACCAAACCAAAGGCAAAGATATTATAAAAGGCCAATAGTAAAGTGTGTTTTTTTAACTTTGCTTTAAATCAGCTACTTGATGCTCTCAGTCATATTTTGTTTTGTTTTAATGTCTTGAAAAAGTTGAAAGTGCCATGATCTAGTACTTTCTTTTGTTGTATAATGATAAAAAAAACTTTGGGATCATGGTATTTGAGTCCATGTTTCCAGATTATGGTCACTCATATTTGGTTCCAGAATAAATGATCTCTTACTCCTTTTAAATTGAGAGCTGTGTTTTTGTGTCTATAATGCACAAATACCCTAAGAAAGTCATATTATCTAGATATTACTGCATGTAAAAGGTAACATCTCAAATGGAGGCAAGATAGAATGATATGGAATTGTGGTGACATTGTGCTCACTAAGGGTCAGATGGCTTGTCCTCAGAGATACTTTAATAAAGTATGCAAGACAGTAATTTGGTTGTGCTTCCTTAGAGCTAAAATGGCTCAAAACAATCCCCTCTTCTAGTAACAAAACAACCTTCTATCTTTTGGCCTTGCTGCAAATTACACTCTTTGGGCAATGCTAGAAAATGGGGAAGTATTTTAGCAACCTTTTGAGATGTAAATAGGGAGCCACCCAAATCCCTATATACCAGTGGTTCTCAACCTTCCTAATGCTGTGAGTGATTAATACAGTTCCTCATGGTATGGTGACTTCCCAACCACAAAATTATTCCATTGCTACTTCACGACTGTAATTTTGCTACTGTTTGAATTGCAGTGTAAATAGCTTTTTGTAAAGAGGTTTGTCACAACCCACAGGTTGAGAACACTGCTATATACTCATTGTATATATTGGGTGCATTCTATTTTTCTCTTTCATGGAGCATCTTTCTGTTAATAAACACAAATGTGTTTAATCCATCTTATAATTCGCAAGTGTAAGGCCACTCTGTGTGGTGTAGTAAGATCCCGTCTCAAAACAAACAAAATCCAAAGGAAGGTAAGGGGTCAATAAAGGAAAGGAATGGTGTGATAGAGATAATGTTCTTGTAGAGGAGGACCTTTACACTTTCAAAATGAATATTGAATCTTCTACTGCTGCAGGCAGGACTCAGAGCTGCCCTCTATCCATCATCCTTGTAACAAGACCCACAGGTTGCCAAGAATGAGAGCAAATACATTCTGTGGAGAGCATGCTCACAAAGCTATGTGATATAATACTGTTTGAATGGTACACTGTGGAGCTAGTCTAAGTCTCCACAGAAAACCAGGCAAGGAAACATCCTCACCAGTATAAATACCTGAGAAGCATCATGGTTACTGTGAGGAAAGAAACCACTACTGACTGACCTTGGTCTGCCTCTGTGCATAATAAAAGCATTGGAGAACAAAAAATGTCTTGATTATATGGATAAAATATATATTGCTGTCACCAAACAATCCAAGATTGAAGTTTGGGGCTTGATAATAAAAGATATTTAAGCCTTTGAAGGCATGATATGGTTAGGCCAGGAATGCCCATTTTTTTAGAGAATAATATTGTAACGTGGGGATGACAGGATGTGATACACAGAATTTAAACACTTCGGAAAAAAAAAGAAAAATTTTTTAATGGGCCAAATGAAGGAGGAAAGCTGTAAAACCAGATTTGCTGAGTCTTGTAACATATACACAAGATTTGGAAAATATTACAAAGATAGTATTATCATGACAGGGGACACAAGCCTGCTTTTGTTTTTCCCTTGGATTCAGAGAGTGATGTGAGAGATCAATGAACTCCAAAATTCCTTTCCATGTGTAATGTGTTTACTTATTATTTAACTTTTCCAACAGTCAAAACTCAGACTTCACAAAATCAGTGACTGAACAAGATTTTATTTAGCAAAATCCCATAATCCAACCAATGAAATAATGAAACAAGACAGAAAATAGAAGGCCAACTTGGCCATTTTCTGTCTTGGGCTATTTAGGTATGGTTTTCAGTCCTTAGAAAATTTATATAAATATTTAAAAAATACTTGCTATAACTTGATGCATCATGGCTGGTTGGTATCCAAGGGAGGCCTGCCCTTTTCTAAAGACAGAAAGAGAAAGAGGGGTGGATGGAATGGGGAAAGACAAAGAGGAAAGCTTGGGTGGGAGTGGCTGGGGGGAGAGAAGGGAGGGAAAGAGGAGAGGTGGAGGGAGGACTGGGAGGAGAGGAAGGAGGGGAAACTGTGGTTAGTATGTAAAAAACAAAAGTCAAACAAACAAACAAAAACAAAAGAATCCTTGCTATAATCCCTGGGAATTGGAAGGTGATGTAAGCTGTAAATATATCTTCAAATGTCAGGATATACTTGGTTTTCCACAGAAGTATATGAGAGGAAAATAATGCCACTGCCTAAAAACATGAAGGCAGCCAAACTTGCCACTACATTAGCAATTCCAATTCTCTGATGAGGTGGATGTAAAGGCATACGGAAAGATGGTGGGAAGGCAATTCCTGCTTTGTGAATGACAGAGAAGTAATTGCATAAGACAGCAAAGAGGACTAAGGTACTGGCAACGATGTTGAGAACGGCTGAGATGATGAATGGATTGTAGGTGGCATTATTGGGTACTTTCTCTGTGTACACATTTCGAAGTGCAAAAATGGTGGCAACTGTCCCAAATAACCCAAGAATGTTGGAGCCCAATAACAAGTGTTGAACAATACGAATATTCAAAGGAACAAAATTGTCATGGTAGGTGTATTCATGACACTCTCTGGCATTGGCGGCCTTGATGGTTTGGTGGTAAACGCAAACTCTCCACATTCCTATAAAGGCTGTGGAAGGCTCAGAGAACATGCTTTCATTCAAGTACCACACTCGCCACTGCGGCAGGCCTGTGGAGATGCTGCAAAGTATCCATGCTATGGATGCCAAAGCAAATCCTCCGGCTTGACAGTTGGCACTTCTGCTGAGTAACAACATGGTGAAAACGAACACGTAACAACTGCAAAGAAATACAGTATAGCATAAGCACGGGCTTAGGTCTTCCTTAGGCCTAGGGCAGTGTTCCCTGGGGGACAACTACTATCAGTTATGTTTGAGAAAGTGAGGATGTGAGTGTGGTCTGAACAAACTCGGTAAAGGGCCATATTTACCAACAGCTTGATAGTACACACACTCTCTAAGAGTTCCACTTTGTGGTTTTGTTTTTTGTTTCTTTTTTTGTTTGGTTGTTTTCTTTGTTTTGTTTTGTTTTTGATTTGTTGTTGTTGTTGTTGTCCTTTTGGTTTTCAAAGCAGGGTTTCTCTGTGAAACAGCTCTGGCTATAGAACTCACTTTGTACACCAAGCTGATCTCGAACTCACCGAGATCCAAGTACTGGGATTAAAGGTGTGTGCCATTCATTACACTGGGCACTAACAGTTCCACTTCTGTGTGTCCAGACACACAAAGACATTTGATCACAAATATTTACCCATAATGATACTTATCATAACACTATTTGTAATAATGGTGACGTTTGTGGCCAGAAGGGCTACGTAATAAGCTCCTGACTCTACAAAACCAATATACCTATCAATAAATCAATAAACAGATGAATAATAAGTAAATGAATAATTTTAAACATAATATATGGTTATGTGATTCTGGAAAATGCATACAGTTCTCTGCTGTACATTACCTGAGCAAACTTCTTCACTTATCACGTGTCAAACAGAGGACCATTGGGAACCAAAGTAATAATCTAAAATGGGGAGAGAATAGTATGATCATGATTATTTATTTATTTTATTTTGTCTGTCATGAAACCTGTTTGGGAGATACAAAATAAGATGTATCTGAATTCTGGAATTACTGGTGACACCCCACGATCACATACACATTTTTAAGTTCAAAATCAATCACTTTTTTGTTGTTGCTTGCTTGGTGCTATTCTTGGGCAGGTGGGGGGGAGCAGGGTCTGACTAGCATTCTTTCAAACTTACCATGTGGCCGGGGTTGGTTTCATATTCAAGGCAGCTAGCATGCCTCAGACTCCCGAGTACTAGGACTGTAGGCACGCCAGCATGGTTGGCCTGTGTGAGGTTTTTTATTATTGGTTTTGTTGGTTATTGCTTTCTTTTTTAAATACTTGTTTATTTTATGTGCATCGATGTTTTGTCTGTATATATGTCTCTGTGAGGATATTGGATTGCCTGGAACTGGAGTTGTAGACCATTGTAAGCTGCCATGTGGGTGATAGGAATTGAACCTGGATCCTTTGGAAGAGCAGCTCTTAATCGCTGAGCCATCTTTCTAGCCCTGTTGTTTTATACTTAACATTTTTAAAATACATTGAGACTTTCATACATGAGTACTATATTTATATAATTTGTACCTCTTCTTCCCTCTCCAAATCCTTCCATGTGACTTCATCCCTTTTAAATCTGTGACTGAAATGCTAATAGAACTTAGTGATCTGTGCCTGCTAAGCAAATGCTCTATCACTGATATGTACCCCTTACCCTAAAATGTGTTTTGAAGTGTTTATTTTCTGATTCTCTCTATGCATGTACCCTTTCTGATGCTCTATGGAAAAAGTGGTAGAAATGAACTGCTAGATGAGACAAAAGGGAATTCATTTCCCTGAAGTTAACCATCTACAAAATTGACAAAATATAATTCTTGGAATTATCTGAAGACATCTCCATTTCCATTGCTAAAAGAAGCAGCATTTGGGTGCAACATGGTTTTACATTCAATAACCCTTTGTTTGTCCATAGATTGAGCTTGTTGTATGAATCCTGTGTCAGCTACTGAAGACAATATCTTCAGGAGCTAATGTGGTAAGATGTGTCAACACATCCTCAGAGGAGCATGACATGGCTACATGAAGCCACATGTTTGCTGAAGGCCATGGGGGCTAAAGAAGTCCTTTAAGGAACTCTTAAATTAACCAAAGAAAGAGTTCAAGTTTGAAAAATAGTGAGAGGGGATGCCACCATGTGTCCAAGGCCTGTGCTGAATGGCAAGGTCAGAAAGTACAGCCTAATCTTTGAGGCAGGAGAAGGTCAGGTTCAGAAGCATGAAGGCTGATCATGAGAAGACCTCAAATTCATCTCTTAAGGGGCCTGGAGATTTTATTAAAAATACCATGGTTGGGCCAGGTGGTGGTATCAGCTGTGCATGCCTTTAATCCCAGCACTTGGGAGGCAGAGGCAGGCAGATCTCTGTGAGTTTGAGGCTAGCCTGGTGTACAAAGTGAGTTCCAGGATAGTCAGGACTGTTAAACACCCTGTGTCAAAAAACCAAATAGAAGGAAAAATAGGAAGAAGAAAAGTAAAAAGAAATATCATGGATTGGGCATGAAGGAGGAAATGTTGAAGGCTGTTACTGGAAATTTCTTGAAATGGCTAGAGCAAATCTCACAATAACCATATCATTCTCTTTAACTGGAAATTCTAAATCAACTGGTAGTGGATATTGAAGCTATGAAATTATGCAATCTGGGCCCTCTACCACTGAATTATACTCCCAACCTTTTGAAAATTTCATTTTGAGATGGGGTCCTGAAAGTTACCCAGGCTGGGTCTAGATTTCCCTAAGTGGTTCAGGAACCCACCGACTTTGCTGTTGTCTGATTTGACATATGATGTAATTACATACAACATTTTACTGGCTGGTTTTATGTCAACTTGACACAAACTAGAGTCATCAAAGAGGAAAAAAACCTCAGTTTAGAAAATGGCTCCATAAGAGCTGGCTGTAAAGCATTTTCTTTATTAGTAATCAATGAGGGGGGGGCAGCCCACTGTAGAGGAGGCCATCCCTGGGCTGGAGGTCTTAGGTTCTATAAGAAAGCAGGTTGAGCAATCCATGTGAAGCAAGCAAACCATTAAACAGCATCCCTCCATGGCCTCTGCATCAGTTCCTGCTTCTGAGATCCTGCTCTGTTGAGTTACTATCCTGACTGCCTTCAGTGATGAACAACAATGCTGAAGTGTAAGCCAAATGAACCTTTTTTCTCCCCAACTTGCTTTTTGGCTAAGATGTTTTATCGCAGCACTTGTAACCCTAACTAAGACAGTCACACTGATTTCAAACTTACTACATGGCCCAGAATGGACATGAACTGGTTTCCTTTTACACATTAGAAAGCTAACATTGTACTCAACTGACATCAGCACAGATTCAATAAACTAGCTGTGCATTCCAGGCCCTGGTCTTCTTGCTCCAAAGTTTAAAGTAATCAAATGTTCTAAGGACCTTGAGTCCAGTCAGATGGGAAAGAATAGTGAGAGAATTCAGGCAGATCACAGTGGAGTAGTGTAAGGGCCATGTATGACACTTGAGACCAGAAGAACCAGGAGGGCTGCTAAGAACATAGTGTCATGTCCAACAAATAGTAAAATCCAGGGAGATTTTAATGTATTTAACAAACCCTTTCCAGAAAGAGGCCTATCCCATGTGATAAGGCTGTCCAAGTTGTACAGGTATCCTGGTTTTAGAGCATATAATCTAGGAGATAGGATACTGGACACAGAAACCAGCCATGAAGTTGATCTGATCACCAAGCTGGGAACTTGTATTTTTTTCCACCATGAGAATGTTGAAAAAATAAACAGTAACTTGAAATGTCACAGTCCAAAGCCTCTGTTTGACAAAATACCAGAGAGAACAAATTAAAGGGATGAATAATTTGGTTTAGCTAGTTTCAGGAGCCCATAGTCCTTGGCTGTGTTGAGTCAAGAGTGTGGTTGCACAGGAAGTCACCATGATGAGACTAAGAAGCAGGGGCTACTCACCTCATGATGACAGGAAATAGAGAGAGGGGACCAGGGATGAAGTAAAACCTTCAAAGGCATCCTCACTGGTCTCTACTTGCTTCAGCTATGACCCAATTCTCAAGTATCCAGAATCTTCCACAAAAGTTCTACTGGCTAGGGACTTAGGGACACATAAGCTTTTTGCCTGGGAAGATCATATCCAAATAATAATACTATCACAGAAGGCTAAGTGCTCTGTGATTTCACTAAGGGGGTCCCTGTGACATTGGTGTGGCTAGGGGCCAGGGAAGTAAGAAGGGAGAGATAACATTCAATGAGGACAGCATTTTAGTTGGGAAAGATGGAGAGTGGTGTCCTTTCCACAACACTGTGGACCACAGAACTCTATAATTAAAATAGTGAGTAGTGAGTTTTGATATGAATATTTAACCCTATTATGTTACTCAGTATACAACAAAGATGGATAGAGCCTCCTCTAACCTGCAGTGTTGTCTTCAAGTGAACTGGTGATCAGCAATGTGGCAGAAGGTCCAGCCAGCTGTGCCAGCTGTGCCAGCAAGAACACAGCTTCCTTCACGTATCCTTCCAGACTTGTGGCTGGCTTCACACTCACCTGTGAGCTCTTGGCATACTACTGGAGGCTTCAGACTTCTGAGACCTTTATTGTGTCATCACATTCTCTTAATGACCTCATCATTCAAGTGTCAGCATTTACTGTTTGAGTGCAGTGACCTTTGGAGGCTAACCAAGGTTTTCAATTTCTTCTGGCACTTACTTTTTAACATAGCCTTTGTGGGTGTGTCTACCAGTATGCCTCTCTGCTTTTTTCCTTTTTTTCTTTTTTTTTGGTCATCTTGCTAATTCAGACCAGTCTGATGTTCTTCACTTTGTTCCTCTTCTTTGAGGCCTAGTTTCTAACCCTGGCATTGCAGATAGTGACATTTTAGAAGAGTCATTACCTTGTATAGATACTAATGGTAGTAGAGGTGGCATCAACACACTAAAAATAGTCCTGGATAATTCATCAGAGACAGTCAGGCATGGCAGTATATGCCTTTAATCCCAGCATTTGTGGTGATATTTTGTTCATGATATGACAAGTAAATCTTGCCCAAGATCAGAGTGCAAAATTAGCTACACTAGTTAGCCATAGATTCCAGGCAGTGGTGGTACACACCTTTAATCCCAGCACTTGGGAGACAGAGGCAGACGGATCTCTGTGAGTTCAAGGCCACTCTGGGCTACATAAGATTGAATCTGTCTAAAAGAGAAACAGAGTTCACACAACAGTTATCCCAGTAGTTGGGACCACACACCTTTAATCTCAGTACCAAGGAGATGGACACAGGAGTGATATGGCTAGGTGGAGAGAGGAATATAAGGCAGGAGGAGACAAGATAGAGATTCAGTCTAGGCAGAAATGAGTCTGAGGTTTGGCGGAGAGCAGTGCAGTCTGGAGATACAATCTGAGGATAACCCCTTCAGTCTGAGCATTCATTGGTAGAAGTGACAACTCTCAAATGGCTGGCCACTTTGTTTTCTGATCTTCAGCTATAACCTCAATATTTGTCTCTGGGTTTTATTATTTGTGCTACATCTGGTGCCCAATGTGGTGCTAGAACCCACGACCCTCAGATTAAGAATCACATGCTCTACCAACTGGCACTTGGGAGGCAGAGGCAGGTGGTTCTCTGTGAGTTTCAGGCAACCTAATTTACAAAGCAAATTCAAAAGCAGCCAGGGCTGTTAACACAGAGAAATCCTGTCTCAAAACAAAACAGAACAAAAAAATTAATCAGAGATGTGCACAAAGATACAGGTGCGTGGAACAGCCAGTGAGATTATAACTGTAATTAAATGGAAAAACCCCTTAAACACATTGAAAAAATTCCTTTAGTAAACCACTGTAGAACCTAGTGTGACATGTCCAAATGGTGACACTCATCTTTATGATTGAGCTTGTGCACTATTTTACCTGCTAGGGACATATCTAGTTGCAGGGATGAAACAATAGGCATATGGCACACTGAGTATAGCTTGCACCAGTGGCAGAGCTTACACTTTTCTAGTTATGTCAACAATTTGGACTATGCTTTGCTGATATTTTAGTGTTGTTACACAGTACAGTTTTGGTGACAGTTATCAAATATGACCTGTGCCTCTCACAGCTGACTAAGTTAAAAACTTACAATCAATCAATAGTAGTCAAAACAGTAGTGTTTATTCAAATGATGTAAGAATAAGTCACATGGTTAAGTGGTTCTTTCTCTCCCTCTATTTTCCTTCTTTTTCTTGTTCCTCTACCTTCTCCCCATTCCACCTTCTCTTTTTGCACATTGTCTTACTCTGTAGTTCAGGCTGGCATTGAATTCCAACTATAGCTAAAAAGACAAATTATGTGGTGTGTGTATTTTCCCCATAATAAAATAAGTGGGCAAAAACTAAAGTAGTTCCTGACACTAGGATAATATTACAATGTGGTGATATTGTAATGTGATTTATTAAAGCTTGCCTAAGGATTCAGAAAGTAAAGTCAGCCACAAGCTATAGAAACCAGGTACACACCCTTAATCGCAGCAGCCAGAAGCAAGGAGGTGGTGGTACACACCTTTAATCCTAGGGCATAGGATTAATAGGTAGATGGGTCTTCAAGGCCACCCAGGTATACATGGGATTGAATCAGTCTAAAAGAATAACAGATCACATGCCTTTAATCTCATCAGTAGAGGAGTATAATAGATAGAAGCAGAGTCTTCAGTATTCAGTAGGAGGCGTTCATTTTCCAGTCACACTGAAGATAGGAAGTCTCAAGGAGGATAGGAAGACATTTAGTCTCAGGAGTCTCCAGCCACGCTAAGGAGAGGCATCAGTGTCTTTTATTTTTTGAGTAACATTATAAAAATACAAACATACCACTAAAACAAATTCATTGTGTTCTCTCTCCTAACCAAGGAGACATGTGAGGTTGACAGTTTTTGTTGTTCATAATGGGATCCCCTCAATAAGTAATAATCATTGCATTGAAATATCACATTCTTCTATTCTGACCATAGCTCTGTACTACATATAAAGATGGTCCCCACATAACCAGGAGTGGTGCCCCCACTCAACAAAGGAACCTCTTATGGCAAAAGGTCTTCATGTGCTATCCTAAGGAATCCAGGAGGTACACACCAGGCATGGGGTGCCATCTTGTGGAAATAAGAATTTGTGCACCTGAGCAGTGTCTGCCATAATTGCCTTGGTCAGCTCCAAAGGGGTGGAGCTGAGTCATCCTCCCCACAGCCACATTACCTCTGTCAAACAAAAAAACCCACCCTAGTCATCAAGGAAAGGCACACTTGCTCTCCAGTGAGATCCATGCTCACACCTCTGCCTGGCCAAAATCCAAAGGTCTCTCAGACCCATAATATGACTAGGAAACCAAATGTCCTTGGACAGTTCTGGCCACTCACTGTTTTCTGCCTAGTCCAATGAGACATTAATTGACCTCCAGACAGGCAGCTAAAAGTTCTTACTCCATAAGCTATGTCATGATAGAATTCAGTCATCATCAAGAATCTCATAAATGAATGGCATATTTTATAATGGGCTAATAGGAATTAAGCATTTGTGGGTTGTGGGACACCAAGAAGCTGCCTGACAAGGTAATGCAAACTATTAGTTCCAGAACTAGATTGGGGAGGGTAGGGCCAGGCAGGTCTCTAGGATTAGGAGAGCAGCCTAGTTTACACATACAGCTCCAGGGTAAAGAAACAAAAAATGCTTCTGTTCCAGATGGTATTGTAAAGATCTGATGTCCCTTCTGGGTGCAAGAGTGTAAGATCAAACTCCATCAAGCAAGAGAACATTCATGACAAATTCAGAAACCTAGTGACCAGGGTAGCACACACAAGAACAGAAGTGAACAAAACATTAGTCCAAAAATATAAAGCCTACAAAAGCTGTTTTACTTGCAAGCCAAACTGACTATATTTATATTATTAGAAAAAAAAACTGATTAATACATTCTAGAACATACCTATACTTCCCATTCTTACTAAAGACCCTATCATTCTCTTTTGTTAATCTGATATTCTTTTCTACTTAAAAAAATTCATCTGTTAATTTTACCTTCCAGTTACTACCATTCACTAAGACTGTGAACTGATCTTAGCACACAGACAGAAAAATATGTCCATACAGGACATACAGGAAGAGCCTTCTGAAGGTTAGGGTGAACAACTTTTGTGATATCATTTCCCAGAAAAAAAAAATTGCTATGTAAATAAGGGAATTTCTGTAGTATCAGGTTGCAGGCAATTCTGATTGGCTGCCCAATTCTGACATGCTGTGGCTCTAATTGAGTAATAGGAAACCCTAGGTTTTTGCCTAGGGAATTCTTTTTGTAACTTGGTTGAAACTAAGACCCATACCTCATATATACAATAGCTCTCTCCTCTCTCAATTTTATTTTATTATTTTATGTTTATGGGTGTACTGCCTACTTGTATGGGTGGGCACACCTGGTATTGTTGGTTGCACTATGTCAGAAGAAGCCATTGCACAACATGAAACTTGAATGAAAAGAATAAAAAAAGGGAAAGGACATTACTGCTCCTAGGTATGGTGGAGGAGAAAGTTTCCTCTAGAACATAGCCAGAGGTAAAGAAATCCATGAGTGTCCAAAGTGAACATGACCAGACTGAGCTGGAGAGGGGCCTGCCAACCAAAAGGGGCAGCTTGGGGTAAGAGACTGACCACAGGAGTAGACAAAAAGAGCAGGTAACCAGAATGTCTGAAATACATAGGGAAGGGCACCTGGGGGAAGACCAGCCCAGACCCTGGCTGGAGAGTTCAGGGAAAGAAGTGGGTTATGCCAGGCACACCCTGTAACAGGTAGGGACTGAGGGATGCTGGGAGAGTAACCTGCCATCACTTTGATATGTTAAATAGGCACCTTAGCCTTTTGCTTGGATTGGGACTTAGCAGAACTAGAGGGACAGGTGGCTGCCATCCTCTCTGTGGGTGCAGGAACTGAACTCAGGTTCTCAGGAAGAAAATACTGTGCTCTTAACTGCTGAGCTATCTTTCCAGCCTCCACCCCACCTGCTCTCTCCTGATCACAGCCCCTTCTCCTACACTTTGGCTGCCATTTACTGTTGATGTAATGTGTGTGAAAAACTATGAAGCCTAACACAATGAACATTCCTGAAACTCCCTCCTTACACAATGTGACTGTGAAGACATTATATCATTTTCTTTTGTTTTGTCATGGTCTTCTCACTCCAAATGACAGGAGAGAGGCAAGCGGAAGCAGTGGGGCTATATTGAACGTTGGTGGATAGCTAGGTTGATCTTTTTTTTTTTTTTTTTTTTTTTTTTGAGACAGGGTTTCTCTGTGTAGCCCTGGCTGTCCTGGAACTCACTTTGTAGAGGAGGCTGGCCTTGAACTCAGAGATCCACCTGCTTCTGTCTCCTAAAAGTTATGTGCCACCACCACCTGTCTATTTTGATCTTTTTTTTTTTAAGGTAACAGTGACGTTTGATAAAAAGAACAGAAAGTGGGTGGCCTGCCTGTTATGCACCTCCTCATTTCTTCAGGGAAAATGCATGAAACACCAGAAGAGATGCCCAAATACTGCCTTTAGTTTTTCATCCATTGAACTGGAACCTGTTTTACACATGGCACAAGGCTGTGATCAACACATTTCTGTCCTGGAGCCCCTTAGTAAGGCCATGAATTAATTGATTTTATGTGTGAGGGGTGGGAAGTATGTATGTGAAGGTTAGAGGATAAATGTAGGTGTTCTTTCCCTCCTAATATATGAGGACTGGGGATGCAACTTAGGTCATCAGACTCACTGGCAAGTGCCTTTACCATTTGAGCCACCTTATCTCACTTAGGTGATTTGTTTGTTGTTTTGTTTGTTTAAGACATGGGTTGGTTATGCATCTCAGGCAGGCCTGGAACTTACTGTGTAGAATAGTCTGGTCTAGAACTCATAGACTTATGTGTACCTCTTCCTCTCTAATGCTGAAGTTAAAAGCATAAATCACCATTTCCCAGCCCAGGTAACTTGTTTTGTTTTGTTTTATGACAGGGTCTCTCTATGCATCCCTGGCAGGCCTGGAACTTAGTATGCAGAACAATCTGGTCTTGAACTCAGACATCTGCCTGCCTCTGCCTTCTAAGTGCTGGGATTAAAGGTGTGCACAACCATACCTGGCCTGGGTAACATTTTAAAGTGTCAGTAAACACACTCAGGGAAAACAACCATAGAATGTCCCTTCCCACCTCCCATGAGGCAATAGGACAAAGCAGGCACAGTAGGATCTGCTTTGTGTCAGGTCATTGTCATCAACAGAGGTCATCAAAGGATGTCTCCACCCAGTTGTATTTGGGAGAAGTGCTCAGCATATGCTTCATGCTTGATGGTAACCTGAAGACTCATGCAAGGAGTGGTCATGGCTCTCAGGGAGCAGACTGTTACCACAGAATGGCGGTTAGCACAACAATGCCTCCTGTTTACTTCTCTAAAGAAACATCTCTCAGAGGTGTTGTCATTTAATGTGGGGCTCCTCTAGCAGTGTCTGGCACTAATGTATTTTAAATGATGTTTGTAGTTCTAAGTTATTTACATTGGCTGAAATTCTATAGATGCTTCACTATACTCTAAAAGTCACACAGTAAAACCAGCAGCAATGTGCCTGTTTTGCAAGCAGTGGTGTCTGAGTGTGAATAAGAGAAGGCAAATCTTTGAGTCATAGGTGGCTAAGATTACAAGTCATCACATTTGATCCCTAGAGATGGTGTCTTAGTTAGGATTTCTGTTGCTGCAATGAAATACCATGACCAAAGAGCAAGTTATGAAGGAAGGGGTTTATTTGTCTTATTCTTCATCATTGCTATTCACCATTGAAGGAAATCAAGAGAAGAATTGGAACAGAGCAGGATCCTGGAGGCAGGAGCTGATGCAGAGGGGAGCTGCTTCTGGCTTCCTTCCCATGACTTATTCAGCCTGCTTTCCTATTGAACCCATGACAGCAGCCCAGGGGTGGCCTCACCCACAATGGCTGGGCCCTCCCACATTGTTCATTAATTGAAAATGCCTTACAGTTGGATCTCCTGGAGGCATTTTCTCAACTGAGACTTCTTTCTCTCTGATGACTCCAGCTTGTGTCAAGTTGAGATACAAAACCAGCCTTCCAGATGGTAACAGGTTTCACACTTATATTCCATTTTACTACTAGTGTAGTAAATTTCAGAGTGTGGATTTGCTGCACCATTCTCAGTGGAGTGTGGTTGCTCACAGGCTGCCATCTGCATTTCTTCTGTAAAGGTACAATTTACAGAAAGAGACCATTGAGCTGAATACACATTTTAGGATAAGATATTACCAAGTAGGGAGAGCAGTGTGGGTCAGGGTGTGAAGTAAGCGCAAGGTACAGTGATATATATGTGTGTGAAAATGTCACATTATTAAATGTACAAATTAGAATATTAATAAAAGAGCTGAGCAGTAGTCATAATGAAATACTTTAGTTTGCAGAGCAAGGGTGTAGGAAAGGATAAGGAAAATAGTTCTTGCAAGCAGAATATAGAAAATCACAAAGAATGGGCAATGACATGGGTGGAAAGATCAGGAATTATGAGAACAAGAAAGATTACTATGGTGATGGGGCTAATGGTTATACGCTAGGCTGATCTTGCTAAATAGGACTAGTTAGTGAATCATCAAACCTTTGTGGAATAACTGAAGGCTCTAAATGTACAGCCAAGAGAAAGCCAGAGTCTGAAAGACTTTCCTCCCAGGTCTTAGCCCACAACAAGGAAATAGGCCTCAACCCTGGAACAAATGATTACAGGTAACCAGCTCTGTCTGGGTCACACCTGGCCAACGGACAGTCTGGGGTCTTTCCAAGTCATTCTATGGTTGATCCTTTGAATAAGAACAGGTCATACCTGGGTGATCTCTCAAACATGAGCTCATACTTTGTAATCAATCACCTTGTGCCCCATGCATGTATGCTGATTTGCAGTCTTCTCTATAAAAAGAGCCCGAACCCTTTGAGGGGTGTGCAGCTTTCCCCAAGATTGCTGACATCCGAGTGCATTCGTTCAATAAACACCTCTTGCTTGTTGCATCTCCTAGTTTTGGTGTTTGTGTCGCCGAGCTCTCCCATCAGCCCATCAGGACCCCGAAATTAGGGTCTTACAATCTGTGGCTCTAATCCCAGCACTTTCAAGGCAAAGGCAGGTAGATTTCAGTAAGTTTGAGGCCAGCCTGATCTACAAAGTGAGTTCCAGGACAGCCAGGAATAATACACAGAGAAATCCTGTCTCAACTCCCCCCAAAATACTAATAAAAGGTAACTTTGAAAAGATGGTACCAACTGATGCATTTTGAAGCATCTGTCCAATTTCCATTTTCACAACATATTTCTTCTGATCCCCAAAACATCAAATTAAGTCCACATTCTATAAAAACTGTTTCTCCATGATGATAAGTTCTTGACTATGGTTGAATTTGGGGATTTAAAAGCCCAGGGCAGGAGAACATCAGATTGGTTTTTTTCCTTGTGTGAAATTACTAGTCAAATTACCAAAAAGATTATAAAGATTTATTGAGAATACTTATGGTGCCAAGCAATGCATAAAATGTGGCAGGCAGACATACCCTGAGAATGCCCACTGCTGGTTGCTGTCTGACACAGCACCCCTCTCCATCAGTGGGACCCATCTCTTGTTTTTAGACAACAGGAGAGATGACAAATTAGTACCTGATTATGTTACATGATGGTGCCACATAAATTTGCAATGCAGTTCTTGCTGAAAGACCCTCTTCCTACTGCTCTTGAAGAAGCAACTTGCTATACTGTAAACTTCCCAACAGCCAGCAAGACAACTCAAGTTTAGCAACCTGCAGAGCACTGAATGCTACTAATGCACATAATGAACTTGGACTATTATTGCTAAAGCCTTCAATGAGAACACAGTCTCCATAGGTACTATTTGGCTTAATAGCCACTGAAACCATACCTTTACAGCCACGGTCTCCTTTAGTCTTAAATATATTTTTTAAAAACTGTTATTCCTCTCATATTATAGACCAATAAACTAAAATTGCTCCTTTCCATCATCACATCTCTAACTTCCTGTCCTGTAGTCAAGTCCCACTTCAATTATTTTTACAAGGTTGCTTTTCATTATATTTAGGGTTCAATTACATAATTTCAGACAATAGTCATGTCTCAAAAACTTTGATCAACCCTTATAGGTTACTAACCTAGTTCTAGGATTAGGGTAATATACAGGCAGCAGCAACATGATTCTTAAACATGACAGACGGAACTATCAGTTGAAGAAAGGCTTTAATTAGGGGTGAAGAAACATAAAGCAGGCAAATCGAGACGGCACTCAGAAAGCTGAGCAAAGCCTTTCCTTGAGGGCTGGGGATTTTAAGGTTTTTGTGTAATCCCTCTGAAATTTACAGTTGGTCAGATTGAACAAAGGTAAGGAGGCTGATAGATCCACAGCTTTGAGGTAATTATATCCTGGGTGAAATTTATAGCACAAACATGGATGTCCCACTGCCAAGCTGGTCTCAGGTACAGAAATACTACTATACTCTATCTATATATCTATGTATCTATGTATCTATGTATGTATGCATGTATGTATGTCTGCATGTATCTATCATCTATGTCTATATATGTATATATAGTATACTATTATAGTAATACACATAGATTTATTCGTGAACAGTAGTTCACAGAGATTCAGTAGTAGACCCATATTCCCTTATAAACTAGTATTGGAGTGCACAAATTTGAGCCAGTATAGCAACACATTTGAATCTACTAGGATAGCAATGCACATAGATGTACTAGCAAACAAGTGCACATGGGTTTATTAGTAGAACAGTGATTATGGATGTACTTGTACACTTTCAAACATGGATACATATTACACTCACACTATTACAGAAGCATGCATGGATATAGTTTGGAAATATTGTCTTAGAATTTCTATTGCTATGATTAAACTCCATGACCAAAATCAAGCTGGGGAAAAAGGTTTTTTGTTTGGTTGGCATTTTGTCTAACACTTTCATTTTCTTTTTTGGCGACAGGGTTTCTCTGTGTAATCCTGGCTGTCCCAGAACTCACTCTGTAGACTCAGCTGGCCTTGAAATCAGAGATCCATCTGCCTCTGTCTCCTGAGTGCTGGGATTAAACTTTCTTATCACAGTTCACTGTCAAAGAAGTCAGCACAGGAACTCAAGCAAGGCAGGATCCTGGAAGTAGAAGCTGGTGCAGAGGACATGGAGGAGTGCTGCTTACCATCTTGCTTCTCCTTGATTGCTCAGTCTTCTTTCTTATAGAACCCAGGACCACCAGCCCAGCAATGGCACTACCCACCATGGGGTGGGCCTGTAAGACCCGCGAGAGCGTGGTTCCTTGCACTCCCACTCAGGAAAGGCGGCCCCCCCAAATCACTCACGAGAAGCGGTCTTGATGCAAATGCATAAGGTCCTTTATATTCCAGTATACTGGGGTCGTCAGCCATACACCATGCAGGGTAGAGGGCTTAGCGACGACCCCTAGCACAGAATTGAGACAGCTTTTATAGGGTTACAGCAAAGCCCGCACATAGTGAACCAATCACCTCGTAGCATCCAGTGCAGACCAATTACTTTAAAGTATCCAACCCTGTCTTAGCCCAGGAAGTCTGCTTTCGCACAGGCTTCTGGGTGTTCATTCACTACCGTAAACATTAAAGTAGGTGACCGTCAGCTTGGGATTTAAGACTCCCAGCTTCCTGGGTTTTCTGGGGAATTAGGCTAAATTTTTCCATCCTATCAGGCCCTTCACCATCAATCATTAATTAAGAAAATGCCTTACAGCTGGATCTCATGGAAACATTTTTTTTCTCAATTAAGGTTCCATCCATTTAGTGCAACTGAGTGGACAAGTACATTGTGCAGATGGATATAAATGTGTAGCAGGAAGAATGATGCACCTCATAAGATGTCCTGGAAAAGCAGTGATCAGAGAATTACTAGAATAAGTATATTATTGTAGCTCTGCATTTGGACATGGAAGTACTAGTGCAGGACACACAAACACTGATGATCTAGTAAACATTTGTACATGTATGAGTACAGCAGTATATATGTGAAGAACAGTGTTCAGAAATGTACTCTGACTGCAGCCCATTGGATGTAGTATTTCACCTATACACAAGGATGTACAATTACAGAAGCACACATGGCTATATCACTATGGAAGAATAAAAGGATGTTCTAGTCAACCAAGGCACTAGTAAGTACTAAGCTAGACTAGGACATTAATTGCAGCACTCTGTTTCTGCACTAGCCCATTCATGTTTAAAACTGTCCAAAGACACCCATGTGCAGTGATGTAAGTAAATTCAGATACTCTGTTTTGCAACTACAGACATGGGCACTGCTCCTCTTATACATAATTGTGTACTGCCATTCAGTGCTTTAGGCTATAACGGTATATTCAAGAGGACAGTTGTAGTATACCTGTGTGTGATCTTGCCTAGTAGTACTTGCATTCTGGTTTACTATAACATTCTTCTGTAGCATTATACCCATGTGTGCATCTGTAATGGTACATCCCCAAAAGTACAGAGACTGTGGCCACACCCAATTGTATTTCACAAAATAGTTTTGGGAATTTTCTATTCTAAATCAATTACAAAGTGTGTGTGTGTTGGGGTAGGGGTGATGTTCTCAGGCATTCAGAGATGTGACCAGGGGGGCTGGGGTGCAGTAAGGCTGTAAAAGCACCAAGATGGGCAAGCAGAAAAAGAGATTCCAGTTCTTTTACAACCGCAGAACTGACCTTCAGGGGAAATGGCCCAGATTGATGCTGGACTATACAGTGTCCCATGGGTGGCCATGCTTTTCCTTGCCACCTCCTCAGGCTTTTTCTCATATGTTAGGTAGGTCTGGTCCTCTGTTGCTCTGTGTTCTGTGGAGCACTTTCGGGGATCCCTGTGCATGCCAAGGCAGATGCTAGGCATGTATTCTGTATTATTGGTTATTTTATGCATTTATGTTCTCAATATACTCTAGCAATTTTTCTTATCTACTATAACTCCCAGCTTCCTTTAATGAAGTGAAGTTTATATTGCATTCTTTTTGTTATTTATTTTTTGTTTTGTTTTTACATCCCAATCAAAGTTTCCCCTCCCTCTCCTCTTCCTAGTTCCTTCTCCACCTTTTCTCTCCCCTCTACCAACTGCTCTAACCATTCCTCCTTCACTGTTTCTCTTCAGACACAAGCCAACCTCCCATGGATATTAGCCAGCAGTGGTATATGGAGTTGCAGTGAGACTAGTCGCCTCCTTTTCTGATAAGGCTGGATGAGGCAATCCAATAGGAGGAAAGGATCCCAAAAGCAGGCAACAGAGTCGAGATAGCTCCTGCTCTCACTATTACTGGTCTCACATAAAGATCAAGCTACGTAACTGTAATATATATGCAGAGTGCCTAGGTCAGTTCCATGCAGGCTCCCTGGTTCTTGGTTCAGGCTCTGTGATCCCATAGGAACCCAGGTTAGTAAGTTCTGTGAGATTTCTTGTGATTTCCCTGACACCATTGGGTCCTACAATCCTTCCTCTCTCTCCTCCGCACGATTCCCCAAGATCCACCTAATGTTGATCTATGGTCTCTGCATCTGTTTTCATCATTTGTTGGGTGAACCCTCTCTGATGACAGTTGGGCTAGGCATCAATCTTGGGTCCTTAGATCTGGCTGGCCTCCAGTAAGGCTACAGGAGGTGTGGAATGGGATGTGAAACCCAGGGGAAAGGATCAATATTACATTCTTAAAACATAACAAAAAGAATAATCACTTATTTTCACATGATCTTATTAGTTATATCTATGCACCAATATTTTGTGTCTGTCTTGCCTTACTTTGGAAAACTATAAGCTGTTTACTATCCACTGAGGGGTATTGTATTCAACACATAACACATAATACTTATTAAAAATCAAAAACCTACCAAGCTCTGAAATAGGACATGGACTAGAGCAAGGGAATGAGACTATATTCTTGAGCTTTAGAGATCCACAGACCTTTTAATTATTCTACTTCAACTTAAGTATGGAGTTTTGATCAAATTATTAACCTTTCTGAGCCTCTATTTCTTTGTTAAGTCGAGTTATCTGAATTTAGGGTTAAAGTATGTGAAATACATGTCCCACCACTGACACATGTGGTTGCAGTATTTGTCCAATAAATATATAAATTGATACATGATCATGGGATATATATATATATATATATATATATATATATATATATATATATAAACAGGCATAGCTTGGGTCTAGAATTCATGTAATAATAGGTTGAAATGCATTGTGAATGCATTGAATGAAATGAAATGCATTTCATTCACAAAATGCTTTGTAGTCGTTTTTCTTCTTATTTTACATATCGATCCCAGTTCCCTTTCCCTCCCTCCCTTCTTCCCTGCCTCCCATACCCCCCACCCTCCCATCTCATCCCCTCCCCCCATTCCACATGGAGGGTGATGCCTTCCAGGAGGGATCAACAAAATCTGTCAAGTCATTTGGAGTAGGGAATAGGTCCTCCCTCATGCCTCTAGGTTAGGGGAGTATCCCTCCATGGGGAATGTGCTCCCAAAGTTCTTTTGTGCACAAGGGACACATCCTGGTTCCACTGTCAGAGGTCCCTTAGACTGCCTAGGCCTTCTAACTGAGACTCATGTTCAGGGGGTCTGAGTCAGCCCAATTCTGGTTTCCCAGCTATCAGTCTGGGGGTCTATTACGGGCAGGTTTTACTCTTTGTTCCTCCCTGCTGGCCTCCTGGTCCTGCTGCCACGGTCCTGCCGCCACGTGAGCCCCAAATAACACTTAGAGACTCTGTATTTGATACAATCCTGTTGGCCTATTACCATCATTGTTAATGGGCTAGCTCTGTCTTAATTATTAACCTATTTCTACTTATCTAAGTATTTCCACGTGGCTCATCTTATCGGGGAGCGGCGGCCGGCGTCTTCCTTCCTCCCCGGTCTACATCTTGACCCCTCCCAACTACTTCCTCTTTCCTCCTCCTGGTCTCCTAGCCCCACCTATCTTGTTTCCTATTGGCCACGGGCTTTATTAATTAACCAGTATGAGAAACATATTTACAGAATAACAATCTCCCATCAGGGGTCCATTAGCTCCCCCTTGTTCAGGTCAGCTACCTCTGTGGGTTTCTGTAGCCTGGTCTTGTCCCCATTTTCTATCACTCCTCCCTCTCTGCATCTGGATTCCTTCCAGTTTGGCTCAGTGTTTAGCTGTGGGTGTCTGCTTCTGTTTCCATCAGCTACTAGATGAGGGCTCTATAATGGTAGATAAGTTAGTCATTAATCTCATTATCAGGGAAGGGCATTTAAGGTAGCCTTTCCACTGTTGCTCAGATTGTTAGTTGGGGTCATCCTTGTAGGTCTCTGGACATTCCTCTAGAGTCAGTTTTCTCTTCAAACCCATAATGGCTCCTTCTTTTATGGTCTCTCTCTCTCTCTCTCTCTCTCTCTCTCTCTCTCTCTCTCTCTCTCTCTCTCTCTCTTGTGTGTGTGTGTGTGTGTGTGTGTGTGTGTGTGTGTCTGTCTGTCTTTCTGCTTTGGCCTATTCCTCTCCTGACTCAATCTCCCTAGTCCCACATGCTTTCCTCTCCTCCCCTTCTCTTTGTCCTAGCTCCCTCTCCACTCACTGCCCCCCCACTCCCAATATGCTCAGGAGATCTTGTTCCTTTTCCCTTCAGTGAGGAACCTTGTATGAATCTCTTAGTATCCTAATATCCTTGTATCCTAGTTTCTCTGGCGGTGTGACTTATAGGCTGGTGATCCTTTGCTCTATGTCTAAAATCCACATATGAGTGTGTAGTCTTAAGTTCTATGTCAAATTAATACAAGCCAAAGTTATCAGAGAGGAGGAAACCTCAATTAAGAAAAGTCTAGTGAGTCTCGAAGCAGCCATTGAAGGGGAAGGAGCTGTGGGTGTGTACCTGTCTCTCTCTATATGAATGTGTGAGCACATGCTGCTGTGTGCACTAGAAGGTGGGGGGCAGCTGAGTTAGTCCCAAGTCATAAGACTCCATTTCTCCATTTGCTGGTCTTTTCTTCTCCCCCTCACCCAGGTTGTAATGAGCATTTGTCTTTGTGTCTCTTTTCATGCATCTCCAGACCCTTAGTTTTTTTTTTTTTTTTTTTTTTGGGTTGGAGTTATTGGGGAGGGCAGGCAGGGGAAAGGGTGAAGACATGGACATGAGTAAAAAAATTAACCTGGAGTTGAATAATAGAGCCATGGAGGAGGTGACAGAGTTATGCTTCATAATTGCTTGTGTGTCAATGATGAAATCAAAGGCCTGAATGACACATTTAAAGAATTGGAGTTTCTTAGTATGGCCAACATGGAATTAAATTCCTTGGCCAAGCTTCCCAGCTTAAATAAACTTTGAAAGTTGGAACTTTGTGACAATATAATATCCAGAGGCTTGGAAGTCCTGGCAGAGAAATGTTCAAATCTTACCTACCTCAATCTGAGTGGAAACAAAATCAAAGATCTCAGTACAGTGGAGGCTCCAAGAAATCTTAAAAATTTGAAAAGTCTTGACTTGTTTAACTGTGAGATCACAAACCTGGAGGATTACAGAGAAAGTATCTTTGAACTGCTGCATCAAATCATGTACTTAGATGGGTTTGATCAGGAGGACAACGAGGTACTGGACTCAAAAGTGGAGGACAAGGAGGATGGAGATGAAGATGAGCAAGATGAGGAAGAAGATGAGGTAGAAGGTCCACTTGAAGGATATAAAGAGGAGGCTGATAATGAAGTAGGTTCAGAAGTGGGAGAGGGAGAAGTGATGGACCTTTCATACTTAGTGAAAGAAGAAATTCAGGATGAAGAAGATAATGATTATGTTAATGAAGGGGAGGAAGAGAAAAGGGTGTCTGCAAAGAGGGAAAAGGAAGTGAGATGCTGAAGATGATGGAGAGGAAGAGGACAACTAGATCCTGCCAGGATGATGTTACCTGACCCTCCTGGGCATGCAGCAAAGTGGCCATGTCTTTGTTTCTTCATGTATGATAACTCCTGTGGGAGATGATGTGTGTAACTTTTTATAGGAAAAGTGCATTTTTGCTGTCATGGCCTTTTCATTCTGATAAAGATTTGCTAGTCTGATAATCATAATGTACATAGAAAAAATTTTCATTCATCTTTCCATTATGAAATTCTATAGCACTGTATTTAGATTATGGATTTTTATAATTCATATTTAATGTATTAGACATTTTTTGCCCATAATTAAAACATGATAGCTTTTACACAGGTGTATTTTGGTATGTTTCTTTCATAATGTCTTAAAGTTATTTATAAAGTTATTCATAAATGAACAAGTTACAGCCAGCTGTAATATGAAATAGCAATAGTCTCTTGAATGATAAAGCTGATTTTTTTTTTGTGGAGGTGAGGCAAATATCAATAGCTTGAAGGCAGTTTTGGGGGCTGGGGTGGTGTTTGAGGACTTTCTTCACAGTTTGAAAAGTACAAGCAGAGTGAGAGGGTTCTTTTCAGCAGCTTGGGCTGTGGACTTGGAGGCTGTCTTTAGTGATACAGCTCAAGGCTTTCACAGAGTCTGATTTTATGGAAGTCCAGAGATTCAAAGGCAAGCCCTTTCTGTGGATGGTGCTGTGACAGCATGTTTTTGGGTTTTGAGTGTGCATTCTCCCTCAGCTGTTTCTCTATCATCACCTTCCATTGTTCTATTCCTCTCCACAACCAAAAGAAAGCTGGAAAAGTTGTGGATACTCAGGACATTGTGGCCATCTGCCTGGGTTTGAAACAAGTGACATGGGCTAGATGGCACATTAGTTGAGATGCAGTGATGAACATCAGGAGTGTTAGGAGACAGGCTTCACTTACTTTTGACAACACATGAGGCTGTGTTAGGCTAAAGCAGCACATTCTCCTTCCTCAGAAGCCAAACTGATCATCTGCTGAGAACTAATAATATGTTCAAGTCTAATTATTAAGTTGTTTTCCTAGGTGATTTGGATACTAATAGTGTGAAGTATTTATTATATTTCTGAGTGGAATCTTTAATTATTCTTCCTATAGTTTGAAAGCTGGATCAAGTATAGCATTTGGTTTTAATATAATGGCAGTTGGAGGACTATTTGAAAATCAATATTGAAGTTGGGGTTTATTTCAGGGGGCTGTCTCTTAACAATAAAAAAACATTTGGGGTAAACCTATGTGCTTTTTAATGGCTACTAAACAAACACAAGGGTACAGGTCCCTTTTCTTTTGTTCCAGAGGCCTCATGTTCTAGGCAATTTCTTTTAAATCTTGGTCACTAATTTTTTTTCCTTTTGTTTTGTGTATCTAAGTTTTTTTTTTAAGTTAGTATCAGCAAATTAACTGAAGTTCTGCCTCTACTGGAACACAGAAATTGTTCGTAATAGTAGGACTGTTACTTTTTTAAAGATGTGTGACATAGTGTTTTAAAATAACAAGTATGAAATTATTTGCAGAAAGGATAGCAGAGTTGCATATCTGACTGAAATAAACGTGTGATATATTCAGTGCCAATACTGGGATCTCCAAAAGGACTAACACTTTCCTCATTTCAAGAATTGGAATGTCTGCTTTCAGTTCCTAAGAATTCTCTTGGCACATTATGCCAGGTTTAAAATAAAACATTATTTTTAAAAAGGAAATCTATATACTGACTTTCAATCATTTATTGTACAATCAAAATTAGAGTTCTTGGATTTAAAACCAACAGATAACTATTGTGACTTATTTAGCTTTGGGGGTGATATTTTCATGCAAATAAGCAAGTATGGGCTTTCTATTCTGTACAAGTTCTTAGCTCCATTTTTATCACTCTCGGAACTGCATATATATATATATATATATATATATATATATATATATATATATATATACAACATTTTAAGTCCTTAGAGACTTTGAAGTTAATACTTTTGAGCAACTGTACTTTGAATAAAGCCACCACAGTGTTAAAGACAAGGACAGACAGTACTGACTGTGTGTTCCTATTTCAGCTTTTTTTCTGAGTGCTGTAACTTAAGTTTAAACTGACTTGTTTTGAATAAATCAGAAAGTTGTTAATTAAAAGAATAGAAAGAAAAGAAAATTCCACCATAAGATGGGGCTGTAGTCAGGCCTGTAGGGCATTTTCTTTATCGGTGATTGATGGAGGAGGGCCCAGCCTTTTGGGGTTGGGGCCACCTCTGGGCTAATAGTTTGGGTTCTAATAAGAAAGCAGGCTGAGTAAGCCATGGGAGCAAGCCAGTAAGCATCATCCCTCCATGGCCTCTGCATCAGCTCCTGCCTTCAGGTTCCTGCCCAGTTAGAGTTCCTGTCCTGACTTACTTCAATGATATACAATGATGTGGCATAATAAACTAAAATAAATCCTTTCCTCCCCAACTTGCTTTGGTCATGGTGTTGGAACCCTAAGACACCTTAGGAAATTTTTATGTGAAAGTTAATTTTAACTCTGGAGATCATTCACATTGATAACAAGAAAATGTGTCTACTGCTCACCAGGCATTCCTCTGGTTGATAACTTGAGAATGAGGCTCCTTGCTCTTCTTGTCCTTGAGGCCATTTTAGCAGCTTGCGAATCTGGTATAGAAGATGACCAAAGGCTCAAGTTTGTATCTTTTAAATTAGTGGAAGAAAATTTTCACATCTGTGTAGCAGGCTTTTTCTTTGGTCTGCCAGCTAACAAATAATGAAATGGAGATGTATTATTAATTATGAAGCTCAGCCTATAGCTTAGACTTGTCCCACTAGCTCTTATAACTTACATTAACCAAATTTCTATTTATTTACATGGTGCTGTGTGACTTGTGGCTTTTACATCTCCTACTGCATGTTTATCTCTCTGCGTCCAGCTCAGGAGCCTCTCTTTCTTCTTCCCAGACATCTCTTTGTCCAGAGGTCCCTGCTATACCTCCTGTCTAGCTATTGGCCATTTAGCTTTCTATTAAATAAACCACAGAGACAAATCTTCACACAGTATAAAGGAATAGTCCACAACACATCTGAAATGTGAGTCAACTCAAATTAAGGCTTACTATTGTCTCTTTAGTTGTGTGTCTTGTCTTCAGTAGTGTAACCTCGACTTTTAAGATTTTAAGAAGCAAAGTTGAAGGAAAAAGCAACAAATGAGCTAGAGCAGTGGTTCTGAACTGGGCTCTCAATACTTTTAGGGGTTGCATATAAGACCCCTGCATATCAGATATTACATTATGATTCATAACAGTAACAAAATTATAGTTATGAAGTAGCAACAAAATAATTTCATGGTTGGGGATCACCACAACATGAGGAACTGTATTAAAGGGTTGCAGCATTAGGAATGTTGAGGACCACTGAGCTCAAGGAATGGGATGCAAAACCAGTTAAGCAACTACAGAAAACAAAAGCAAACAGCAGGGCAGCATAAGAAGCCTTCATAAACAATATTGATGAGTTTTGCCCAGGCACTGAGTGGCAGTGGGTAGCCAGCTTGATGACTTTAGCCCCAAGTCTGGCAAACAGTCCTGCATATTTTCAGTCCTCATTCTCAGAAGCAGGCCTCCCTGGTACACTCAAGAGCCTTCCTGAGCAATCACTATGTCTGCAATGTCTTAATCCAACTCAGTGCATCTGTGCACATAATTGGATTAATTATGCTGAGTTCTTTTGGACCAACCATTTTGTCTTTAGAGTGGATCATTACTTGTAATTGCATGTTCTTTTAAATTGTGTTCTCCCTGGCATCCAGAGAGGACCGAGGAGGAGGAAGGGGGCAGAGGGAAGGGAGGAAGATCCCACCCACAGTAGCCATAACCTGTGCTTTTGTGCATTCTTCTGAGAATAAGTTTCTGTTCCAAACATTTTTTAAAACAAATTGCTTTTTTTTATCCTCCATTCTTAAGTTGTGCATGTAAGAAGCAGAGGAATGGAGAATACAAATAAACTAGTACATGTATAAGACAGTCTGGATTTCTTACTAGATTATGCCTCTAGAGACAGAAATTTGTGAGACGGGAATGATGAAACAGAGGTCCATATCTAGAAAGGTGACATAAAACAATGGAAACTATTTTTGTACCAAGCTGATGTTATTTTAAAACTTAAAGTATTCCAGGTAGAGCCACCAAAAAGACATAATATTTCTCTTTCTGAATTTCATTGTCCTTCCCTTGTCATTGACAGCTTATTTTCCCTTCTGTTGGATTGTTTATGGGGGACTCCCATTGGTCATGACAAGCATGCTATTCAAATAAAGGAAAACCACAAGAAATAAAACTACAGATAAACAATTCTTCCCCCAAAAGATGTTTTAGATTTCATAGCTAGGTATTCTAGTACCTGTCTCTGCCTGAGTGCAAGGTCCTATGAGGGGTGGGCATTGCTGGATCATTTGCTCCACGTCCTCTTTATGTATTTTGTTTTCTTCCACCCACATTTTCGCATCTCATAACTTTACAGTCATTCTTGCCCCACCATGTCAGGACATCTGTAGTCAGGTAGCAGGCCCGCTATTATTATGGAGCCTTCCACCATCTTCTCTTTTCCTATTTCATTCTCAATAGTTTAGTTGAGTCCCTGGTTTCAAAGGACTGTCTCAACCAGTCAGTTTTATAGAATTTGGTGGGAGAAAGGTGTTTTGTGGGAAAGTCAGAAGTAGGAACCTAGGACTAGAAAGATGGCTTAGCAGTTAAATGCACTGGCTGGTTTTCCAGAGGAGCCAGATTCAATTCCCAGCACCCACCTGGCAGCTCACATCTGTCTGAAACACAAGTTCAAAGGGATCTGGCACCCTCACACAGATGTGCATGCAGGCAAGACCACACTGCACACAGAATTAGCCCCCCCCCCTGCTATTTTACTGTCTGTCTTACTGATTGGAAAGAGACTCAGCAATCCCTTTGAGTTCTAAGTGGTTACAGCAACTTTAAGGGAAATGTTGATTTGCCCTAGTTAAGAATGGTTTCAGTGTTTCATGCTGCTTCATTCCTCCACATCTCCCTAGGCCATGGACTTTGGTTTTCTCTGTTACAGTAAATTCTCTGTCCCATATAGTAATTTTAACTTGAAGCCTTTCAATCTTAGTTGGTTTTTAATTTTTTTTTTTTTTTCGAGACAGGGTTATTCTGTATTGATTTGGAGCCTGTCCTGGAACTCGCTCTGTAGATCTGGCTGACCTCAAACTGACACAGATCCTCCTGCCTCTGCCTCCCCAGTGCTCAGATTAAAGGCATGTGCCACCACCACCTGCCTTGTTTTTAAAAACTTCATGTTGATCGTTTGTGCAGAAGAGTTTAATGCAAAGGGGTAAAAAACAAACAAACAAACAAACAAAACTCACACAAATATGTTTTTATAAAGAATTCAACAGAAAGGTTAGGGGTTAATCAGGACAAAATCCGATTTCCCTCCAAAATATATGTTTTTTGTTTTACTTTTTGGAGGTATGGTCTCTTTCTATAACCCTGGCTGTCCTAAAACTTACTGTGTAAACCAAGCTGGCCTAGAACTTGCAGAGATCCATCTTGGATTAAAGGCATGCTCCACCAGGCCCCACTGTAAAGTAAGATTTTAAAACATTCGGCCATTTCGTGGACGCCAGGGAACAGAGAGCATCGGCCGCAGCAGATCCCGAAGTGCGCGGGTGGGCCTGTCGGAGTGTTGGGGTTTGGGCCTCGGTGTTTGAACCCAGGATCTCGAAATGCATCGTGATTCCTGTCCACTAGATTGTAAGATGTATGTAGGTAATCTTGGAAACAATGGGAACAAGACGGAACTAGAGCGGGCTTTTGGCTATTATGGACCACTTCGAAGGGTTGCTTGGAACCCTCCTGGCTTTGCTTTCGTTGAATTTGAGGATCCCCGAGATGCCGCTGATGCTGTCCGAGAGTTGGATGGAAGAACACAATGTGGCTGCCATGTGAGAGTGGAACTGTCGAACGGTGAAAAAAGAAGTCGCAATCGTGGTCCGCTGTCCCCTTGGGGCCGTCGCCCTCGAGATGATTACCGAAGGAGGAGTCCTCCATCTTGGCGAAGATCTCCAAGAAGGAGAAGCTTCTCTCGAAGCTGGAGCAGGTCACTTTCTAGAAATAGGAGAAGAAAAAGGTCTCTGTCTTGGGAGAGAAACCACAAGCCATCTTGGTCCTTCTCTAGGTCTCGGAGCCGATCTAGGTCAAATGAAAGAAAGTAGAAGACCAGCTTGCTAAAGAAGTGGTGTACAGGAAATAACTTTATTTGACAGGAGTATGTACAGGAAATTCAAGTTTTGTTTGAGACTTCATAATCTTGGTGCATTTTTAAGATGTTTTAGCTGTTCAATTTTGCTTTGAAGTTTAGTTTTTCGTAGACTGAAATAAACCTAGATCTGCACCCCTCCAAAGATTTTAAAACATTCTTCTTGGGGCTGGAGATGTTGTTCTGGGCTTAAGAACACTGGCTGTTCTTTCAAAGGACTGAGGTTCAAATTCTGGCACCAACATGGAAGCTGTGTCTGATATATATGTATATATCCCTTTTTTCCCTGATTTCATATCCAGTGAGCAGCTGAGAGGCTGCCAGTCTCTTTCTGGAGCCAACTTCAATGCATAAAGTGCCCCACTGAGATGTTTTGTGTGTCACAAGAAAGTTGAGGGTCATAGAATCAAACTAATTAAACCTAAGCCAGAAAGTGGATGAGCAACAGGGTATGTCCAGAGGAGGATTGGGTCAGTCCCTTCAACATGGAGTTAGGATGTTAGCCCCCTTGGTTTCCTATCCTTTCTGAATAAACGAGAGATTGTTGTTGGAAAATCTATGTGTAGGAAATTGAAGAAGGCCAGGCAGCGATAGTGCACACCTTTAACCCCAGACTCAGAGGCAGGCAGATCTCAAGAGTTCCAGGCCAGCCAGGCCTACGGAGAGAGTTCCAGGATAGTCTCCAAAGCTACACAAAGAAATCCTGTCTTGGAAATAAAAAGGAAATTGAATCTTTCCACAAATAATGTTCTGAACATAGTCCCTCAGCATCATAGTTAAATTGTAAGCTAAAACTGTTAAATGTTACAGGTACAAAAGTTTATTGTGTATATTTTACAAGGTGAATAAACTTTCCTTATAAAATACTTATAAACTGTTGAAATTATTTCAGTTTTATGTTATTTCTTCTTAAGCCAACAGTTAATTTGGTTCCATAAATGTAAAAATATAGTTCAAAATTTCAATTATTCATCAATAGGAAAGTATGTTTTCAGTATTAATGGACAAGTACATACTTTTAACCATACTACTCCTATTTTCTTAAACTTTGATTTGCAAAGATTGGTGAAGAAGCCAAAGACAGTGTCCTACCTGAGCAAGCACAGACAGCACTTCCTACCAGCCCGTCAGCATTCAACAGGACTTCCTGCTCCACCAAGGACACAACAACTGCCACACTGTTGTCATTCACACAGAAACAGAACCCGTGTCTGAGTCCCCAGGAGTGATGCCACTTAGTCTTCTCAGGTAGATCAGTTGGCCTCTAATGTCAGGCATGCTGATGCCAACTCTTCTCAAAATGCATTACTTCTTTTATGCAGAGTGTGTCAAGTTAAATCCAGGCATTCCACAGTGGGAAAGAACCTGGGACCACACAGGAAACATATCTTAGTGAAGGTGGAACAATCCCTTTATGGCTGATAACTTGTCCTGAAATCTCAAAGCCTATGAGCGGTAGGTCTAGGGTGATTTTTTTTTGGGGGGGGGCGAGGGTGGGGTAGTTGCAGGGTCAGGCTATCCTCCCAGGCTCATGAGATGCCCTTGCTTCTGAGCAGGTGGGGAGTGTAGGCTTAGCTCAGTCCTCAGAAAGGAAATGAATTTTTTTCCTGTCTTTGTGTGTGTGTGTGTGTGTGTGTGTGTGTGTGTGTGTGTGTGTTAATGGGGGAGGGGATATTACAGGGGAGTGATGCTACTGAGCCTCAACCTCAGGACCCATACATGCTAGACAAACACTCTATCACTAGGATCACATATCTAGCCCAATATTTGAATCCTGAGTAGTAAAGTCTAAAGAAAAAGAGTGAAGTAACTTTTCCCTGAGTCCAGTCCCCAGAGCTACCTAAAAATCACTGATTTAATTAATTTGATAGAAATGGACTTTTCTGTCTCATTTTAATGAAATTTGTATTTTTATTTCTTGCAGTTTCCCTCAGTGCTGGGGATCGAATCCAAAGTCATATGCATGCAAGCAAGAGCTTTAACACTGATCTATATTCCCAAACATTCTCATTGTACTCTCTAGTATTATATGTTACTTTTCTTAAACTGTGAAAAGATTTCTGAGTATGTAACCATAATGAGATGAAATAAAATATCTTAAAATTCCTCCTTCATTTCCTTTCATTAGGTCTTCTTCTTTTAAAAGTCTTTTATGTGTATAGGTGTTTTGTACCTTGAGTACTGTGGGCATGCCTGGTGCCCAAGAAGGCCAGGAGAGGGCAGCAGATGCTCTCCAACTTGGCATTCCAGAAAGTTGTGCGCCACCATGTGGTTGCTGAGAATAGAAACTACATCCTCTGGAAGAGCAGTTTGTGCTCTTAACCAGGGTGCCGTCTCTCCATACATATATACTTTTTAATTGTTTGTAATCATTTAAACCATGGAGTTCTGTGGATATCATGGCTAGTGTCTTATGTAGCATGCAGATTTTCTTCCAACAAGCTCCATGAATAGTTTCATAATTTATTTTGAAGTGTCTATTTCCCCCTAGGCAAGGTTCTCAATTATTTCATATATAAAATATATAATCACTTCCTCTTTTACTCTAGGCTTCACTCTCAGGGAAAGAGCTCTCTTGCTAGCCACATGTCCATCTCTAATTCTGTTTGATTTGTGGACATGAATTAAGCATCATTTTTTACCAGCTGAATTCAAAATCAGATAAAATTACTGTCCAGGTAACAGTGTATGACATATCTAAAATTTAGGAGTATCACATAGGTTGAAAAATATTTCAAAGTGTTTTCATAGGCTGAGGGGACAGTCTGCATAAGACTCTGGTTTCATACCCAGCAACTCCCTTCGATATAAAACGTTTTACCAAAGGCATATTTTATACAAATCATTTCCATTTCCCCATTTGATACCTGCTATAGCCAAAGACATTGAGAATGACAAAGCAAGCAAACAACAAACACAGTTCTAAATATATTATGATGGTATTCTACAAAATGTCTTAATTTTAATAAAAGAAACATTTTAAGCCATAGGAAAATATTTAAGAGCTCACTTGGTAACGTACTTGCAACCTATTTTTTTATTTTGCTTTTCTGAGATAGCAAAAAGGTTTCTCTGTGTAGCTCTGACTGTCCTAGAACGTGCTCTATAGACCATGTTGGCCTGAAACTTACAGAGATCTACCTGCCTCTGCCTCCTGAGTGCTGGAATTAAAGGCTTGTGCCACCACCACCTGGCTTCCAGAACCCTTTTTAAAAAACTCCAAGCATAGCCAGGCATAGTTTAATCCCAGCACTCTGGGCAGAGACAGGTGTCTCTCCACAAGTTTAAGGCCAATCTGGTCTACATAATGAGTTCCAGGCCAGATGGAGCTATACAGTAAGACCCTGTCTCAACGCATGCGCACACACACACACACACACACACACACACACACACACACACACACACACACACACACACACACAGAATCCAGGCTTAGTCTACATTCTTGTAAGCCCAGCTCCCAATAGGATCCAACAGTTGCTCCCCGGTACTCACTAGCCATCCAGCTAGCCTCACCTACTTGGTAAGTTCTAGGCCAGTAAGAGACCAAAGTAGTAGGATGTAGATTGTATATGATTACCCAAAATCTGTATGTAAGGGTTTCTTAGCTTATGTTATGTGGTACAGGGAAAGCTTCAAAGGCTAATAAAGCCTCAGCAGTATCAGAGATTTGAATGTGGCATACACCTTTTGTATCACAGTGCTGAGTTTCAGATGGTTTAAGAATAGTAATAGACCTATCCGTTATAAGTCCAATACCAGTTCACAGGAGGTTAATGATGTTCTCTGTGGCTGCCATTAATAAGTGGTTAAAGTGTTGTTCAAGCCACACAGTACTCTGTTTAATTTGCCTATTCTCTGAAAGAATTGCGTCTAATTGTCCGTTTTGCATATCATCTAAGTGCATAGCTAAACTGGATTGAAAATTCTTAGACAGTAAAAACTGAGCATTTAGTCAGTTTTTGTATGTTAACAAGCTGTCTTTTGTGCTCTGCTAATGTGTCGGCTTGCTGTGCTTGGGAAATAGTTAAAGCTGTAATTGCCAGGGTAGCAGCAATATCAAACTGAAGGAACCTTCGTTTCAATTTTTGTTGAATAGGGAAATTAGGAATTTGGTAAGAATGACAAAATTTAGCACATTTAGGGTAATTTGAGAACTGAAAGTTATATTTATACATATTGGGTCTTTGGAGTACACCAATATCTCTATGTTTTTAGGATATCATTATAGAGTTTCTGTATTCTAAGATTTCAGGGGTATGTTTAATATGGGCATATCCTTGTCTCAAGTATTTAGTGTATAATATATTTGCCTAATTATATCCTCCACACATCATCCAACAGGGCCCAGGAAGTTTTCCTAGATATGACAATTCACAAAGAACATATGCTTAAAAGAAATAGGTGTCTCAAAGTTTTGAGTTGAGTTAAACCTATTTTTGGTACATGTATTACTCAAGATATCTTAGCCCAATTACCATTAAAAGGTTAAATAGTATTGAATTTATAACAAGATGCAGTTACTGTTTTAGTAATTAAATTATCACAGTTAAATTACTGTCCAAAGGATTTCCACCAGGGAATGTCTCTTCTTATGAAGTATATTAGGTCCTTTTTTTCTAAATTATTATAGGGTCATCTGTAGAATGGTAGTAAGACAAATATGGTTCTGTGGAGGTTATTTGGGGCAGTTCCTAAAAGGTCTCTCTATGGTAATTAGTGTAGTCAAACATGTTTGATGTAAGCTTGTTTTGTTTCATCATGTCTTTGACTCCTAAATGTACCGAATCTGAGAATTCCATGTTTATACTGTGAATGCCACATGCTTGGGGTGTAAACCATTGGTCAAGGCTTCCTATCTCTATCAATAGGTATGTAATCTTTATTTTCCATGATGAGAGAGTCATAAGTCTATTTCATATGGAGTCTTACAGTGAGGTTCTTTGGGGTTGTTATAACAAGTATATAACCCATTCTGATTGGTGTGGTCTTTGGATTATAACCTCCCAGAATTCCAGAATGAAAGTCCAAATGTAGTTTATCAATTAAACTGTGGATGTAAAGTCCTAATCTGTGTGTTCTGAATTGATTGTGGGTAATGCCTGAATCACTGTGTATTTTTGATGCCTAATGCATTACACTAGATATTTTTAGTAGTATTTTGATTATTGTCATATTATGTTTGTTGTTGGGTTACATTGAGCCGAAGTTTAGTAGGAAGAACTCATCTTATTGTAGTACCATGCCATACGGGTAGGAGGTGCCCCCTCTCCAGACACTTTCCACCTATGATGGACAATGATCTAAGAGTCTGAGTTTTCTGCATATGCTAGCCAGTTTCCTACAGGTTAATTGCCCCAAATATTGTCAAATTGTGCCCCTAAGTGTGGGTTTGTTTTACTCCTAAACACAAACAAATAAATTTCAAGTTAGGCAATATAGAGTTGTAGTTTGGGGGCTGTGAAATAATTAAATTTACATGTGGCCAATAGACTGGTTTGCAATAATGTGAAATCATGGGATAGGACTTTAGAAGGGTAAGTACTTGGTTTTGTATTAAGCCTCTTTACTGAAAGATAACTAGAGAGTACCCTAAGGCACAAGTGGGTATTGGTGTGTGTCCCAATACATCCACAACCATTATAATTCCATAATGATAAGATGTTTGATTGAGAAATATTATAGATCAGCTGTCTCGAGATGAGACTTAAGAGAAATCCTTCACCTTATGGGTGAACAGAGTTGTTCAAAGCATGGAGGGTTAATGAGGCCTAAAACACTATATTATGCTGTCATAGTTGATCCCCTCTCCTGCCTTGTTTTTTCTGTTCCTTCCTCTATCCCAAATGAGAAGGGTATACTGTCATTGGGTGGATTAACATATGGCCCAAGAGGGAGTGGCTTGGTTCTTATTGTTGCTGTGTCTTCCTCATTGTTGGATCTCTCAGTTTCTACATATTCATAGTCCTCATGTGTTTCCACTCTGGCTGGCTCAGAATTGGTGTAAAGCTCATTTCTATAGCTGTGCTACTTGTGAAAGTTCCATCAGAGCATTAACCTTGAATAATTAAAGGCTTGACTTATAAGGCCAGTATCCTAGCAGATGAAATAGGATGATCAACATCAATTTTATATGTTTGTTCTGTTTACCCAGTGGTCTGCATAAATTGCTTTGTGGGTTTTCCTGTAATCCTCCAGATATTTGCAACAATTAGGGGTTGGTGGAGGCAGATTATTGCGTTTGTCTAAGTTGGTAAAGCTCTTAACTTGTGGTTATAATGTTGTATAGCCTGTTTGCATTTGTTCTCTTCATGTGTGATTCAACAAGTTTATGTGCCTGTTCTGTAACATTCCAATAGATGGCTATTGCATTGGTATTATTAAGTATGAAGGCTGACTAAGTGTTAGTATTCAGGCAACTGTACTGGCCTGTCCTTGGGGTTCTGACAGGATATACCCTCAGGTGTAGCCACTTAGAGAACCACCTGTGCATGTTGTGATGCTCCCTTTTTAAAGGGTTCTGCCCATCTCCCATCCTGCCTTCTTCTTTCTCTCCCTCTGTCTGGTCCCTCCTCTCTCTTTTCTCTCCCCCCCCTTTCCTATTTCCTGCTGCTCCCATTCCTGGAGGCTGATCTCCCCCTCCCCTTTCCCTTTTTTATGATCCCTTTCCCTAGTTAAAAAATAAAAACAAAAAACAAAATTTCTGCTTGAACCCCATCCCATGGCATCTTTTTCTCACGTTCTGCTTTTCTTAAATTACAACACTAAGTCCATTCCATCCTACAATATTGGGGAGATCTGGGGGAAAGGATGTAGTGGGCTAAGTCCAGGTAGCTGCAGTGAGAGCAGTGGGAATAACTTCTGAGAGAGCCCTGTACCTGTTATCAGCATAAAGAGAATGTTGATCCACTTCATTCTCAATATTAGTGATCCATTGTGATACCCAAGTAGATGCATGGTGCTTGCATAGAGGTGTTCACAGTATCTGTTATAGAGGCAATTCGGAACTGAGGCCAATAGGACTACAATTAAGGTGATAGAAAGTGTGAAGAGAGTGCTGGGGTGTGCATCTGCCATTAGGTCTTAGGATTTACTGTCAGTTTTTGCTTCCAGGCCAAAGCTAAATCTACTCCCAGTATGAGCTTGTGTGCTACAAATTTGTAAGATTTAGAAAGGCTATTATGTCTCCCAACAATGGTATATCTGGTTAGTTTTTCTCCTTACTGAAAGAAGTCTGGAACAATGTAAGTTGTATCCAGGAGGCCAAATCTCAAAGTAAAACCACTTTGTGTATAAAATGAGTGCAACTAGTAAAACTTAATAAAAGTAGTAAAGTACCAAATAGCGATGAGCTGCTATAGACCATTTAGAGTCTGTGCAATTAGTCTAATACTATGTTTTGATAGAGATCTGAGATGGAAATGGCATCAATTCTTCTTTTCCAACCAAGGTGCCATTGAAGCAAATAGTGTAGTTAGTCAGTACCTAATGTTTCCAGGTAATATAGGAGGTATTGCTGAAGTTCAGATGTTGGGAAGAAATAAATAATAATAGATAGGCTGAGCCCTGATATGGTCTGGGTCTTGAGTTCAGAATGTAAGCTCCTTTGCTAATAAAAGCCAATTGCAGGTTGAGTTAATCAGACAAAGCCAATTGATCTCAATTTTGTCTGATGCTCTAGGGCAGTGGTTCTCAACCTGCAGGTTGGGACCCCTTTTCACAGGAGTTGTCTAAGACCATTGGAAAACAGATATTTGCACTACAATTCATAACAGTAGCAAAATTAGTTAGGAAGTAGCAACAAAAATAATGGTATGGTTGTGAGTCACCGCCACATGAGAACTGCATTAAAGGGTCACAACATTAGGAAAGTTGAAAACCACTGCTTCTAGGGCTATATGGTGTATAGAAATTCCATCAGATAGCCAATTCTTTAGCCAGTCCTTTATCAAGGGTCTGTTATTATAGACTTAGGACAGCCAAAGGCCCTGTACCAGAACCATAGATTATTCATGGAGACTTGCTGTGTAGGGATGCACTACTGCTGTGTCTAATCCTATAAAGGTGTCAACCACTATATATCTATGTTTATTCCCTCCAACTTCGAAATGGCTTGTTCTTTGAAACTGTGTCTTGCTGTGTAGCTTTGGCCGCCAACATTCCCTGTCTCAGCATTCTAGGTGCTGATTCCTGAGGATGTCCAACAAGCCAAGTTGAGGTTGGTTAGGAAGGGAAATTCCTGCTTTTAAGTGGTGAAGAATGAAGCATTGATACCTCTGGGAGGCTGAATACAGCCCCATGGTAGTAGCATGTGTCAGCCTACTCCAGGGGAAATCTTCCTGTAACAGCAGGTGTTTGGGGATAATGCAGTCCTACCACACCCTGACTCACCCTTTTCCCTGACTGTTATGTGCCTACACCCCTTCATGCTGTCTGCAGCTTGTAACACTTGCAAAATCCTTTGGGGGGGCTAATATTCCTGGAAACATTCACCAGTCCCGGTTTACCGGGGTGCATACCCATTTCCTTAATAAACCTAACTTTATTTGCGCCTCTTCAGTTCTGTCTCTGAGAAATGGTCACCAGCTGCTGTTGGTGACTGGATGACTGTGGTCATTAACCACGGACAGTGACTGTTATTTCATGGTGTTACTTTGAATTACAGGAAAAACCATGGAAGAAACAGATTTCTTAACATACAAACTTTTATTAAACAAACCTGGACTCAATAGTATTACTTTATAAATTAGACAGCAGAAAAAAATTTCCTGGGGCAAATATATAGAAAGATATAGATAGATATATACACAAATCACAGTGATTTTTTTAGTTGTGCAGCAGGATTAGAATGTAAGAAAAAAAAAAACAAGGCTTTTTCATTCTGAGTGATAATTTCAGGTGAGCTAGCAGGTGCTCAGCAGTGGGGACACACCTGCACAGTGCATGTGACACCTGGTGTGTACCCACACGTGAGAAGAACTGAGGTTGCCCAGGGGTGTTTTGAGTCTGGTCCTGTGAGGACCGGAAGGGCCAGGGAGGCTCCTGCTCACTTCCCCTAAGTCACACAAGTAATGATGTCTACTACGTAACTAACTAGAGCACCCCCCTCTTACTGCCCCAAGAAATGACAGTGTGCGGTTGGATGCAAGGCTGTTAGGTTCGCAAGGCAGATTTGATGGGAACAAGAAATGGTAGGGCACATGGACACGCACGCACACACACACACACACACACACACACACACACACACACACACACACACACACAATCCATGCAAAAACCTTGACTTTGCATTGTAATTTTCAGGTGGTTTGCATTGTGTGTGATAAACAAGAATGACAGGTGTCAGGCTTTCATCAATGCTCCCTATGGAACTTCATTAAAAACAGCAACAACAACAAACCACAAAAAACTCAGGAAATCGACACGCCCCAAAATCTACAGCCAGGAGTGATAGACATGTTCTCCGGTTTTTCACTCCAACGTGGAGATCCACACAATGCTGAATCTTGGCTAGGGTTCACTGAACAGCACAGCGGTGATTGACTGATATGTTTTGGTCCAGTGTTGAGATATTTGCACAGCCTGAGGGTCATGTGAACAGTATTTAGCCATCGAATCACATTTTACAGTGTAACACAAAACTGCTAGCGAGGTGAGACAAGTGCCATTCCACAGCTTATCTTATCTCTACTAAACACTAAAAAGAAAAATCAGTCTTGGTTGGAGAGCATAGGGGTTTGTTTTAAAATTAGTATTGGTTACTGATTATTTCATCTTTTGTACTCGGTTTGAATCAAACCACCACCTGAGGAATTTGTAATTCATTAACTCTCCCATGGCTTTATGAGAAGGTGCTGGGTGCATAGTTCTCCTTGGATATATTTCCCTCCTCTGTTTTCCTGGTTGTTTTTGCCCCATCACGCCTTCCTAATTTTTTTTTCATGTTAACTATGTGGACTGCAGAGGACCCAGGTTAGGTTCCCAGCATGCACAGGGCAACACACAACTACCTGTATGTCCAGCTGCAGGGTCTCTGGAGTGCTTTGCTGGCCCCTGTGTGTGCTGTAGTCACATGCACACACAATAGAAAACATTAAAATAAAAATTATGATTCGTATGCACTACCTGATGTCACTACAATGACATCACACGGTATGATTTAGAGCTCAATTAAGGGTGTTTAATTTGATTTTTAGGATCAGGGATCATATTGCTAAGTACATTGGGACCACACAGTGGGTGCATGTGGGTATGTGTGACTTCATATGTGTTTAGAATTAAGGCAATGTTTTCTATGCTAATTTTACATGATTTCCTATGCAATATCAAATGCTGAGAGTACCTATGTGGGTCAGCATGTCTATTCCACTTGATTATAATCCAGGATTCCATCTCCTGTGTGTGTTTGTTCATGGTGCATAACCAGTTATTTTGCATATTAGAAAGGGCCGGGAAAGCTCACTGAAAATACAGCTCCTGGCCCAGAACCTGAGTTTTTACAGAATGACGGGGCTGGGAGAACAGGATTGAGTTTGATGGGAAGAAAACATCATTTACAACAAAGGAGGGATTTAAGGGGTGGATCCTTGAAGTTCCCTTTTGGGAATGTAGATAAATTTGTACTATCATAAAAAGGCAAACTTTGCACCCAGGTTGCCATGTGGCTAATGCAGTATGCAGAGTTCTGGCTTAACTTTAGGAGGGGATATTTTACTGGAGACATCAAACTGGAAGATTGGGGAAAGCCACTTGTTTGTGCCATATTGAATGAGGGGTCTGCAGGGCATGTGGCTTCCCGACGTCTGAGTTTATAGTGACCAGAGAGGAACAAAATAAACAAACGGTGACTAAACAACACACATAAATGACTGTAAAATGCATAGAAAAGCATTTTAAAAATGCATACATCGAACCCTTTTTTTTTTGCCTGTAGGGTGGCAGATTTTTCAGAAAGCGTTGAAAATAAACAAGTCACAGGCATGTCAAAGTACCAAATGTCCAGTTTTGCACAATTTCTGTGCATATACACAGTGACAGCTATAATCAAATAGATCAAATTCAAACTTACAAAATTCATTAGAGAAACAACACCACCACCTAAATTCACAGCAACAACACAAGACTCACGAAGAAGGAAAATTTCTACAGTTTAACAGATTTTGCAAACTTCCCACCAGGTGGGTTTCCAGTTGTCGAAATGAAGCCGGGTTCTGAGGGCAATGATCCCATTAACCTCGAAGGGATCCTTCTAGTTTTTCAGCAAAAAACAACAACAAGCAACAAAAACGGTTCTGGTCCTCTGTGCTGCATGGAATTCTTCACGTTCCTAGTGAAGAAAAAAGGAAAAGGCGGGGGTGGGGGGGGGTGTTAAGTGATTGGTAACATTTTCACTACCAACTGACCTGTCAATCATTGTAAGAAACCCTGCACACTGGCTAACTCACCATCCTTGGTTGCATGGAGTATATTTTCCTCATGGTAAGTTCAAGGCTATCCTAAGCTATATGACAACCTACCTTAAAATTCAGAGAAAGCAAAAAAGTTTCACCTTGCAGATATGGGTTCCCATTCTCAGAAATTTTTGAACATTTCCAGTTCTTTGTCAGATACAGGAAGGGTCTTGTCCCAGTCACTCTCTGGATAGGTCTCAAAGTTGGAGGTGTCACCATCACCCGATAACTTGGGCACAATGGGTGGCTAAGTGACACATAGAATAAAGAAGCAACACATTAGACACAAATGTGAGGAAGTTGGACACTTTTGTTGACTGACAGTAATGTTTGCATGGCTCACAGGGAAAGGTGACACCAGGCAGCTCAGTGGGGACATACAGTGCCTGTCACTCAGAATGTAAATTGTACAAGGAGGGACTAAAGGCACACTGGTATTGCAGTTGCCAAGGTGTACATAAACACAAGATATATATACATGTAGGTAATTACTAAATAAACCTCTGGTAAATTAGTTTGCAAGACTAAGACATAGCGGAGCTTTCTGGGTGGTTAGGATAGGATATGGAGGGGTTCATTTAGTTCAAGGGTGTATGATATTCCCACCTTCAGTTTCCTCTGTGGCACAGACTCCCAATCCACACCCCGGAACCACCGGTGCCGCTTGATGTCTTCTACCCCGTTCTTGAGAATAAACATATATAATCAGTAAAAGGCATTTAAAAAACATCTTGTGTGTATTAAGAGCAGTTTTCCCACCAGCCTGGTCCCACCACTGCACCAACCCCAAATAACACACAGAGATGCTGTATTAGATATAAAGCTGTTAGCCTGTTTCTAGCATTTCTTATTGGCTAGTTCTGTCTTAAATATTAACCCATTTCTATTAATCTAAGTATTTCCACGTGGTCTTATCTTACCGGAGAGAGAGCCTGGCGTACTACCCTGTTGGTCCTACATCTTGAAACTCCTCCCTACTTCTTCCTAGTCTCCTAGTCCTGCCTATCTTGTTTTCCTATTGGCCAACAGTGCTTTATTCATTAACCAATACGAGAAACATATTTACAGAATGACATCTCCCATCAGTGTATGTGTAGCATGTGTAAAATCTCTCTCCAATAAAGCAGTTAAAAAAATAAGTGTCAAGGTGTGGTGGCACATGCCTTTAATTCCAGCATTCTAGTGATGGAGGTAGGTGGATATCTGTATGTTTGAGGCCAGCCTGGTCTACATAGAGAGTTCCAGGACAGTCAGACTACATGGTAAGGCTCTGTCTCAAAAAAGATAAATGAAAACTTTTAAAAAAAAGAATAATAAGTCAATGTGAGTAGCAGTGTACACCTGTCATCCCCGCTCTAAGGGGTATAGGTAGGTGGGTCACATGTTCAAGATTATTCTTAGCTACATAGTGACTTTGATTCCAGCCTGGGCTACATGAAAACAGCAAAACATGGGCCATAGAGATGGCTGCTTTTGCAGAGGATCCAGGTTCAGTTTGCAGCACCCACATGGTAGTGGACAACTTGTAACTGCAGCTGCAGGGAACCCAGTGCTCTCTGCTTACTGTGGAAGGTAATGTACCTGTATAGTATGTACACATAATTAATAAAAATAAATAAACCACAAAATAACTTGAACATTGTCTGGGACCCTCTGAGTAGATGATGTTACCATCAGTGTGCAAACTGGAATACTCTGGCATGACTCACCTTCATGCTGCCCAGGCGCCGGGTCCTGTCCACCACCAGCAGCTTCTTGATGAGGTCCCTGCACAACCAGAGCAGACTCCACTTAGATCTAGCAAATGCCAGAATCAGCACAGGCACAAACCCCGATACAGTGTGTCCATGGAGAAAGCATTTGCAGGGAGCAGCTTGTACCCTGGGCTCCCATCCCTAACAATGAGCTAACCCCTGACCTCTGGCTTCTGCCTTCTACATGCAGGGCTACAGACATGTGTACCATTTACATGGTGAGGGATGGAGCCCAGGCCTTGGGGCATGCCAACAGAGCCACCAACACACTACCCACTGAGCCACAGGCACTCTACCCACCGAGTCACAGGCACTCTACCCACTGAGCTACAAGTACTCTATGCAGTACTTAATTCCTAAGTACTCTACTGAGATTTTGTATCTCTACCAATTGAGGTATAAGCGCTCTCCCTACTGAACAACAAGCACTTAGCTAACTCTGACATAAGCACTCCCCCTACCAAGCTACAAGCACTCTATGCATCAAGTGACAAAATTGAGGTATAAGCACTCTAACCCAGCCAACTCAGCCAACTCTGCAACAAGCACTCTGCTTGTTGCAATACAAGCACTCCACCCACTGAGCTACAGGCCCTCCATCCAGTGAATTTTGCCTGTAACTCTTCAGCATTGATCTCTCCCAGCATCATTTCCTCCTGGGTAACTGACAAGGTTACCGTGCAGGCCCACAGCTGTGTTCCATTACACAGTCCTGTATAGGGAGACTGAGTTTGCAGGCTGAGCACACCTGCTCAATGAAGTCCCAAACAGCAGCCACTTTCCTGTGTCTTTATCGTGAATAAAAGACAAGAGAATGCGAAGGACAGGGTAGTCATTTGTGGTAAATTGAAGACTTGGAGAAATTAAGGCAGGGTGAAGATGGGAAGTCCTGTGTGTGTGTGTGTGTGTGTGTGTGTGTGTGTGTGTGTGTGTGTGTGTGTGCACGTGTGTGTGCGCGTGCACGCAGGTGTGCTCAAATATCCTGCAATCCATAGCACCTATGATAATATCTGACAGAGACTTAGTTAGGTGGAATGGGTGCTTGTAACTCAGTGGGCTGAGTGCTTGTTGCTCAGTTGCTCAAGTGCTTACACATAGTGAGTACAGTGCTCATCCAGCCCTGGGTTCCATCTGCTGCACTACACATCCTGGATATGGTGGCACAAGTCTGTCACCCTGCTTTTGGGAGGCTAAAAGAGGAGCATCAGAAATTCTGGGCTATGTAGGACCCTTCTTCCCAATTAACTAAATAAATAAACAATTGGAGATCAAGGCTCATTCTGGTTAGAAAATGCTCACAGCTGATAACATTCACATCAAGGAAAGTCAAAGGTGTTTATATGTTTTTAACCCTTCTTTTTACTTTTCCACTAATTTTGCCATAATCTTCATTAAATGAATGGTCAGCCTGAATAATGAGCATGTTTTTTAAGCAACATGTCCACCTCTAAACATCTTGCATGCAAGAATTCTTTAGGATGGGTGCAATTTCAGTTAGAGAAAAATAAAAGAAGAATTAACACTTACAGAGGCACAGAGTTTCATCCTTCAAGCTTAATAAATAAATAAACCAATCTCAGCAAAATATATCATAGATGTGTATGGGACTGTCAAAAATTAATAAAAACATACACATTGAAGTGGTCATGAAGAAAAGCCTGGAAGCCCAGCATCTCCTTCAAAGTCCTACCTGCAATAAACTAACTTCCTCCCACTAAGCCCCTCTTTTCTTAGTGGTTCAAAAAAAAGTTAAAAAATGTAAACAAGTTAAAAAGTTAATAGGACTGGCTTGGTGGTGCACAAGTTTCATTTCAGAACTCAGGGAGCCAATATCTCTGTGTTCAAGGCTAGCCTCATCTATATAGCAAGTTCCAGGACATCTAGGGCTACAAAGTGGGACCCTCTCTCAATTTGTAAACTAATAACTAATAAATTAAATGGATGGCTGGCTGGGCAGAATGACTACTTATGCAACTGGTTCCAAACCTGCTTTAATTCCAACACCTTCTATCTCAAGAGGAAATAGATATTAATAGGCCTTCCAAATATTACATTTCAGTAAAATGAGAATAAGTAAAAGGTTTTCTCTTCCTGGTGGAAAAAGTGACTGATATAAGTAATGAATCAAGAGTGTTCGCCAGGAGTTTGTGCTTGCCATGTTATTTCACAAAATGTTGAAAATAAACATAGGAACAGGGCAGGAAACTGCAAGTGCACTTACTTAGAGGTGAAATCCAAGTGTTTGGGGAAATCTATTTTGCAGGCAAGGATTTTCTGGTAAATCCCAAAAGGGTTGTCATCGAAAAATGGGGGAAACCTGTTGCAGAGAGAAGTATATATTTTTAGGAGAATTAAATAACAGAATTATGTCTACTTTGTGCCAATTACTATTTTTGATTAATGAACACACACAAAAAAATGTGTCAGATGGATCTACTGATCTACTGATTGAAACCTGGCAACATGGCTGTCTCAGGAGGACAGGGAGGGCATGGAGGGTCCTGATGTCTCCCAAAGAGCCTCTGTTGATGGCTTCCTTCCCAGCCAGGGGTGGAACTGACAGTTATAAACCTTCAAGAGGTGGGGCTCAGTGGAAGGAAGTTAGTTAGGTTATTGGAGATGTGCCCTTCAAAAAGACACTGGGACCCCAGGCTCTTCTTCAGTCGCTTCAGAGTGAAAACAATAATTTTCTATTGATTCCAAAGCATTTCCTTGTGTGTATGTATGTATGTGTATGTACATATATACATATACATATATCTTATAAATTATATTATAAATTTTGTGCATATAAATGTGGTTTTATATGTATAAATTTTAAAGAAAATATATTTCATGGATTATTCACACACACAATATACACAAAATTTCCAGAACACATGTCTGGGACATCATTTGCATATAGGGTCTTTGCCTAGAGAATGAGTAACAGATCTTGACATGAGTCCATCCTGGGTAAGGATGACCCCAAGTATAGTAACAGTAACTTCAAGACAGACAGAAGGCATACAAACCCACAGGAGAAGCCATGTGGAGATGAGATTGATGGGGCCATAAAAGCCAAGAATATTTGGAGCCTCCAGGAGCTGGAAGAGTGGATAGATGGGTGGGTGGATGAATGGGTGGGTGGATGAATGGGTGGGTGGGTTAATGGGTAGATGGATGATTTGGAAGATGGATGAGTGGTGGGTGGATGACAGATGGATGAATGGATTAGTGGGTGTGACGGGTATGTGGATGGTGAGTGGGTAATGGGTAGATGGATGGGTGTGGGGATGGATAGATGAGTGGGTGTATGGATGGGTGGCTGGATTGATAGATGGATAGGTAGGTGTCTGGATGGGTGACCAGATGGATGGTTTGGTGGGTAGATGTATGAACAGATGGATGGATAGATGGATGGATGGATGGATGTGTGGATGGATGGATGGATGGATGTGTGGATGGATGGATTAGTGGGTGGGTGGATATTCCCTCTTGACAAATCTCATAGTATTTTAGTAAAATCTTCCTGCAAGCTATTTTTCTATTTGGTTTGATCCACAAAGTATGAACTTTCCATCTTGGCACTAGGGAAAAAAACATGGGGCTAGAATAACTGTCATTTCCCCAGCAGAAGCCAGTGACTCTTTAGATCTACACAGGTGAACACTGCCACGGTGTTGGCCTCCAATTGCCCCAGCTATACCTACACCTGTGGACATCTCACTTTCTATGCTTACACAATTTTCTCAGGTGAATACTAGACTTGACAGATACCACTAACCCTCAGGAATGACTAACCTTACTGTCAACTGGGAGACAGAAACAGAGCCCATCACTCCCATGTCCTATGCACTGCCAAGAAAGGGGATTTACAGTTAAAAAACATAATACAATCTTGTCTTCCTTGCCTACTCTTCCATCACCACTAACTAAGCTATTTGGCTGGTATCATTTGTTCACTGTGGGTACTATTCAGGCTCATGTGTCATCCCACAAAAAAGATGGATGTTACACATAAGGAACTATGGATGTCTATGAAAATTTAAATTCTTATTTAAGAAAAATAAATACTTGGTCACCCTCCAAATCTTGATAGTGGGGTATGTGAGTGTGTCCATGTGCCAAGTGTTAGGAGGGCCACTCACCCAGACAGCATCTCGAATATAAGGATGCCCAGTGCCCACCAATCCACGGCCCTCCCATGGCCTTTGCTCTGAATGACTTCGGGCGCAAGGTATTCTGGTGTCCCACAGAGTGTCCACGTCCTGTGGGGATGACAGAAGCACAGAACCCATGAAGTTTGGAAGGTGCTGTAACATACAGTTGATAAAGACCCTGTCGCAAGTATGGACACTGTGCAGAAAACTGACATATGGCAAAATAGGTTGAACATTCCTAACAGAAAGAAACCAAAATGTTCTCAAATCTAAAACTTTCTGAGCACCAACTCAAGTGACAAGTGTAAGATTTTATGATAAAGTATTTGAGGCACAAGCCATACTCACTGTGGGTAGATCCATTTTCTAGGCATGGGGAAGCTGTGCTGTGAGCTTTAACTGTCAACTGACACAACCCAGAATCCCCTGGGAAGGGTCTCAGTAAAGGATTTCTCACATTAGTTTGGCCTGTGGGCCTAAGTACATGAACCTGTTCCATAAAGCTAAGGAAATCCAAACTTTGAGCATTCACTATAGCTCAGCTGGTAAAGTTGCACAAGCCTAAGATTGATCCACATAAGAGGTAGAAGGAGAGAACAGAAAGCAAATGGCTGTCCTGTTATTCCCATACATGCACCATGGCAGATATGTGCCCAAACACTCAGCATACACACAATAATTATGATAATGATGATGATGATGATGATAATAATAATAATAATATAGAAACACTCCTGAATCTAAGCACTTTTCCTTGTTTGTAACCCTGGCTGGCCTCAAACTTGCTCACCCCTGGGGTTGTCATGAACCACCACACCCAGCTGCTCCATGTATATTAACTAACCCTGTACTGACATGTTCTTCACTGAATGTCTTCCTTACAAGCATTAACATATATAATTTAGTTAATGGACTCATGTTCATTTTCTGACCTCTGACAGTACTGTACTCACATGAACATGCACACAGATACATATCATTAAAAAATAAAACTGAAAGTAGTAAAGAATACTAGGAATGGAGAGAGTAGGAGATGGCTAAATCAATATGCAGTATTAATCGTCTTTACCATTAGTGATAGGGTCTGGGAATGTGACTCATTTGATAAAGAATATGCCTGGCATGCAGTAGGCTCTGGGTGCAATTTCCATCATGGCAAACAAAAGACATGGAGGTGGAGGCAGGAGGATAAGAACTTCAGAGGTTTTGTCCATTTGGAGACAGCATTTCTCTGTGTAACAGCCCTGACTGTTCTGGAACTTGTTTGTGTAGACCAGGCTAGCCTCAAACTCACAAGAGATCCACCTGCCTCTGCTGTTTGAGTGCTGGGATCAAAGTTGTGTGCTACAATGCCCGGCTTTAATTTATATTTAAAAATAGCCAATCGTCGTGGCAAACATCTGCTGACATCTGCAAACTGCACAGCATATAAAATAAGAAAAATAGATAGTTTCTTTCTTCAAAAGATTCAACTAAAAATAAATTCAGCCATACAAGATTTAATAAGCACCATGTTTCGTAAAACTCTAAAATGAAATATTAATCAGTCATGAAAAGGATAGTAGGTTTGACTGTTGGCACCACATAAAGAGGCCATCGCATAAGTTGGACATAAAAAGGAAAAAAATATTGCAATGATACGTGTGTGTGAAGGTGGGGGCCAGGAAGACCCAGAGAGGCACAATGCACACCAGGGCATTGTGAGCGGAAAATGAAGGGAGTGAGAAGTGACTGCTTCATAGTTCATGTTTCACATGTTGAGAATGTACTGGAGATGGGACCATGATAAAGTTAACAGAGTGCTGGCCTAGTGTGCTTGAAACCCTGGGGAGATGATCAGTGGGTCAAAGCACTTCTGTCAAGCATGACAACTTGAGTTCAATTCCCAGGACCCACATGGAGGCAGGAGGGCACCGACTCTTGCAAGCTGTCCTTTGACCTCTATACCATGGCACCCCCCCCATCCAATACAGATAAATGTAATAAATCATTTTTCAAAAGTGGGCTTGAGCAATGGTTCAGTGAGTAAGTATTTGTGGGAACCTGAGTTTAATTCCCAGCATCCACATGGTGGTGGCACAACCACCTGTGACTCTAGTTCCAGGGGACCTTCACAAGTCACAGCACAAGGACTTTCTAAACAGGACTCTAGCGGCTCAGGAAGGTTGACAGAGGGGAGGGCACAAAGCTAAAAGCCTCTGTGCAGTAAACTAGATAGAATAGGGAACAGATAGGGAGAAAAGTTCTGCAAGTGGAATGCACAAAATGGACTCAGCTCCAGAAGCTGTAAACAACTGATCCAGACCTGGTGAGAGGGATGGTGCAGTTCAACTCAGACATTTGCAGGGATGGAAGTGTAGGTCAGTGAGTAGACTGCCTACAGTTTCATGGGTGGGGTGCGTGAAGCTGAATGGGTAGAGCTCTTGCCTAGCAGGCACAGATCCCACATTCCATCCCCAGCACAAACAGGGTGTAGAGATGCTGACCTGTCATCTCAGCACTCAGGAAATCAAGGCAGGAGGATCAGGAGTTCAAGGTCATCCTCAGCTGCCTGGTGAGTGTCAGGCCAGTCTGTGTAACATGAAAAATAAATGACCCAGAGACAGATATTGGGGTTCAAACTTCAAGCTGAAGTTCAGAAAGGCAAAGCAGCCAGCCACTAGCTCTTACCACTACCTTAGGCTGAATGGGCTAGTCCTGCTGCCTCTCCTCAGTGTGGCTAGAGAATGAATGTTCTATATTGAGATCTTGCTCCTGTCTTACATACCTCTAATGAGTCCCAGGATTAAAGGTATGAGCTATAATTCTCTTTAGGACTAGATCAATCTTGTGTAGATTGGGGTGGCCTTGAACTTGGAGATCTCACGAGTCCTGGTATTAAAGGTGTGTGCCTGCCTTGTATGGCTTGTGGCTGACTTTTTTTTTTCTGAATCCTCAGGCAAGCTTCAATAAATCATGCATGTCACCACAAGTCTGGGCTACACACACCCCCTCTGCCTCCCACTCCTCCCCAATGAAATCAAGTAGAAGTCAGTCAGTTACAGACAGGCTTGTGTGTGCTTTTGGGCCCACTAATTCAGATTTTGAGCCTTGTAGCATGACTTAGTTTAGAACAAGATCAGGGTAGATAGCACATGGTAGCCCACAAGGCCACAGGTAACTGTACCAGAGACAGCTCTACTTACTTGACTTAAATCTGAGTCTTTCTGATTCTGCCTCATGCTGAAGGCTTACATGCCTTAGTCGGAACTTTTTACAGCCTTGAACCTCTCTGCATACAATTATTTTTGCAAAATACCCCAATGGCTACCTGGTTGGTCAAGGGTATTTAGTACACTCTGCTAGTACTGGGGCCACAGAGAATCTGTCTCCTGTACAGAGATACCCTGCTGAGGCTGGAAAGTACATGATTCCTTCAATGTGAAGCCCTCCCTCCAGCCCCACTATGGGTTAACAGGAATGTGACACCATCTTCTTTGTTATCTGCAAGGAGTTCCCTTAGCCATGAGCAAAGGAACCTAAGGAAAAAGTTTTATAAATAGAACACACTAAGATGGAGGCTGGAGAGGTGGCTCAATCTTAAGAGTTGTGGCTGTTCTTGCAGATAACTTGGGTTCAGTATCCAGCACCCATGTGGTGTATACATCCACCAGTAACTCCAGATCTAGGGGATCCAATGTCTTCTTATGCCCTCTGTGAGTAATAAACACACACACACACACACACACACACACACACACACACACACACACACACACACACACACACACACACTAAATACATCCTAAGGCAAAAAATACATTAAAAATTAAACTGCCATTGGGTGGTGGCACACACCTTTAATCCTAACACTCAGGAGGCACCGGCAGGCAGATATCTCTGAGCTCAAGGCCAGGCTGGTCTAGAAAGTAAATTCCCCGGACAGGTAGAAACATTGTCTCAAAAAACAAAACAAAACATAACAAAACCCAATTAAACAAACCGAAAAACTGAAAATGTGAGCCAGCTATAGTATTCCTGAACATTTTTGTGTATATAAAATATATACATACATATATATATGTATATATATACACACACATACAATTTTATATAAATGTACATAAATATATAAATTGTGTAACTATAATGCAATATAGAGATGCATTTAAATATATGCAAATTTGCATATATACACATATTTGTACATGCACATATATTCAAGTATGAAGTCATTCACACACGGACAGTATCACAATTTTCCAGAACAAAATTCAACCACTTTTATGACAGAATGATTTTTCTCCTTTGCTCACAACCTGCAGGGGCACCTGCCACTCCCAAGGTTGTACAGATGTGGACTGTTCCATACAGACTCAGGCATTTTAATGGTGTCCAGCAGGTGGTGCTGTTTGAAAACACTGGACAAGCTTTAGGAAAGGCGGACCCCCATTGGAGGAAGTGGGTCACCAGGGGTGGGCTCAAAGTTTGATAACTCAGCTCTATTTCCTTTTTACTCTTCCTGTATGGAGCTACAATGTGAGCAGCTGCCCATTACACATGCTCCCATTGGCACATGATCCCATGTGGAACCAGGTAGGAACCAACTAACAGAAATACGTTTTCTTAACCTGCTTTTTTTAGGAGTGTTTTACGACATCAATAGGAAAAGAAATGAGATACCCATCTGACAGATGGAAAGATGGGTGCATCACACCAGAGCCTACCATGCATCTTCTGCCCGTCTGTCCACCCATCTAAATCAAACCTTCAATTTTCAATTAACCTCTGATGACCCCATGATTGTCCCCACTTACCTATCCACCAGCTTCTTGGAGAAGCCAAAGTCAGTGAGTTTGATGTGCCCTTCCCGATCTAGAAGGATGTTTTCAGGCTTCAGGTCCCTGTAGACAATATCCTTGGCGTGTAGGTACTCGATGGCACACACAATCTCTGTGGAGTAGAAGATTCCAGCAACAGAGGAGAAGCGGCCACGGTTCCTCAGGTAGGTGAACAGCTCACCACCAGGCACGAACTCCATCAGCATGTATAGGAAGCGGTTGTCATGGCCAGTCCAGATCCTATAAGGCACAACAGAGTACATGATGGAGGTGTGCTCAGATATGGATGCAGATGGATGTTGGTGATTGACAGACTGATGGCAAGACATGTATATAGACTGTGGATATACAGAGGTAGATGTTCCCATTAATATACTGGTATACTCAGACACTAACAGGTGCATATATCAAAAATATAAATACAGATATCAAGATAAATAAACAAATAGGTGCAAACATATGCATGTACTCTGGTTAGCTTTAACTGTCAATTGACGGCCCAGAGTCACTTGGGAAAGGCTTTCATGGAGAATTTCCTCTGTCAGACTGGCCTGTGGGCATGTCTGCAGAGGGTCTTCTTTCAGCTGACTGATGGATGAAGACCATGGCCACTGTGGATGACACCATTCCCTAGCTGGGGGAAGATGGGCTGTCAGTTTTAACACAGCCTGGAGTCACCTAGGTAGGGCTTCAGTAAGATACTTCCCACACCATAATGGTCTATAGGTGTCTGCACAGAGTGTCCTGTTTGATTATTGACATACAAGGACCTGCCCACTGTGGCTAAGGCTTCTGGCGCTAAATGAAAGCTTTCTGCTGCTGGTTCCTGTTCTGACTTCCCTCCAAGATGAGGGAGAGTGACAGAGAAGTGAAACCCCAGTTAACTCTTAGCTACTCTCAGTCCCTTTGGGTTACTGTTTTATCAAAACAAAAGAATCAAAGTTGGGCAGTAATAATGATGTCTAAGATGTCCGATGTCAGTTCACCCAAATGGTAAGGTTGTATTAGATGGACTGTGGTTGCAAGTTGATGTTAAGATGTCCCAGGATGCTATGTGAGGACAACTGAGGGTAAAGTTTGCAGGGGTAGTATGTCCGAAGCTGGTGTTGCCCTAGGTGGGACCTTCACTAATATCTTGACATCTTTACCTTAACCAAAACTATGTACATATCCATCCATCATCCATCCATCATCCATCCATCATCCATCCATCCATCCATCCATCCATCCATCCATCCATCCATCCATCCATCCATCCATCCATCTTCTATCCACCAATCATCTATTATCTAGCTATTTAACCTATACACCCAAACATCCATCACTGTCTCCCATCTATCATCCATCTACCTATCTATTCATCCACCCACCCATCCATCTATCTGTCAACCATCTATCACTCAAGTAACTCTCATTCAACTACCACAGGTTTTCATCCACAAACATCATTGCTTTCCAGGGGCACACAACACAGCAACATCTACACAGCATTCTCTATTACTCCCTAGGATGGGAGGCTCCTCCAAATACCTGCTATATTGTGTCCAGAGACACTTGACCTTTCAGAATGCACAGCTCAGACCTCTCCAGAGATTGACTCCACCCCAGACTTCATTCCTGGTTAGACCTCTGTGTGCATATCCTTTTGACATAATGGCTGCACACAGTAAGGGATCAGGGCCTCCATCCAGAGCACAAATTTTCTTTGTCAAGTTGATAGCACACCCTCATCCTGCCTAGGGAATGTTGGTGTCTGCAGTGGGCAGATCCTCATGTCAATCATCAATTAAAACACTCCCACATACATGCTCTCAGGCCTTCTGGGTTGTATCAGTTGACAACGGAAAGAGGACATTTTCCACCTACCTTGGGAATGGTGCCACCCACTGTGGGTTAAGCCTAATACTGACTCTCAGTGAAGCCATTTGCAAATAACCCAGATCCCTGCAGCAATACAACCTGAGAGTCCCAGCAGCTGGTCGAAGCCATTCACACTATGTATCCCATGCCTGTTTAAGATAGACTACTCTACATTCATAGAAAACATGCACAAGCTGAATGGATGACCCTGAGGATCTCTAGTCGCATGCACATCATCCTTTGAAGTTCAAGGACCTACTAAGTCGTGGTCCCACAGCTGGAGAGATATACAGCATGTTCTACATGAGTACAGCATGTAGGTCAACACAGTTGTGAATGGAGTTGTCTGGTCTGACTTAGTTAAGCACCCAGGATTTATTCCTCCAGAATTCCTGTGTTAAAAGTGTGCACACCCAGGACCTTGGAACAGGACTGTGTGTCCATCTGTGTCTTTAATGGGGAAACTGAGATAGACTCATGTCTCTGGGATAGATCTGACCTAAAGGGACTGAGTCTTTATAAGGAGAAGAGACTGGGACACAGAAACTCACAGAGGGATGAGCCTTCGTTGATGCTTTCACTAAGAGGAACCCATTTTGGCTAATATTTAAGTCCATGTGGAATGTAAGGTCCCTGTGTTTTAATTTCTTTAAAGATTTATTTATTTATTATGTATACAGTGTTCTGCCTACATGTATGCCTGAAGGCCAGAAGAGGGCACCAGACCTCACTATAGATGGTTGTGAGCTACCATGTGGTTGTTAGAAATTGAACTCAAGTCCTCTGGAGGAGCAGTCAGTGCTTTTAATCACTGAGCCATCTCTTCAGTCCTTTGTTTTAAATTTTCAGAAATACTTACCTATATTCTCATTCTCCTCTCTCTCTCTCTCTCTCTCTCTTTCTCTCTGTATGTGGTATGTGTGTGTGTGTGTGTGTGTGTGTGTGTGTGTGTGTGTGTGTGTGTGTGTGTGTGTGTACAAGAGTACAGCAGAAAAAGAAGCCAGCAGGGGCATCAAATCTCCTAGAACTGAAATTACAGGTGACTGTGTGCTGCAAGGTGAGTGTTGGGAACTGAACTGAGGTCCTCTGCAAAAGGAGCAGGTGCTCTTAACCTCTGAGCCCTCTCTTCAACCTGACACTCTAACTCTATGCTATTCTAATAAATTTTGACTATAGGATACTCTATCATGTTCTGACAGGATAGAAAACTCTAAAATAGCATGGATATTGTGTGGTAGTGTTTCAATGATGCCATACTCGGTAATTTATCCTCTCCAGGGCTTACTGGATAGACAATCATACTGGCTGAGTCCAAGGCCAGCAGCAGACCTTGTCTTAAACTTTTAGTATGAAATAAGTAATGACAGCAGGTGCTGTCCTCTGATCTCTGCATGCATGTGCTCATATAGACCTTCACAGATAAAAATCACCAGTTGAGTTTTAAATTATGAATGAGTAAGTCGGTTATTCTGTCCCCTTGATTAGGTGCTGTAACAAAAGTCCCAAGTTTTGACTTTTTCAGGGGCATCAACATTGAAGAGACTAATGTTAGCATCATGGGGCCTATTCAGGTCACACAAAAAGGAAGTGTTATAAAAACTCATGAGTTGGGCCTGGAGGGATGGATCAGAGGTTAAGAGCACTTGCTCCTGTGGAGGATGTGAGTTAGAATCCCAGCACATAGTTAGGCAGTACACAGCCACCTGAAACTACAGTTTCAGGGGGATATAGAACCCTTTTCTGGTCTCTGTGGGTACTATTTTGGTGTGCAAAGTCACACACAATTAAAAATACATCAGGACAAAACTGGGTAGCATCTCCTATTCCACATCACTGAGCTACAAACATTCTATTAGGTAAGGGCAAGCACTCTTTCCACTGAGCTACAAGCTCTTAACCTGCTGAGCTACAAGCACTCAATTAATATGGCTACAAGCACTCTACCCACTGAGCTACAGCCAGCACCTCCCCCCAAAAGCACCCTTCAGAGAATAATGTTGGGGAAGTGGAGAACTAAGAAAGAAGGAGCCAAGGACTCACAGCTTGACAAGGAAGGGATGGTTGATTTCCTTGAGGACTGCCTTCTCATTCTGCACATGCTGTTCCTGCTTCAGGCGGATGACATCCGGGATGCTCATAATCTTCAAGGCATAGTACCGCCTGCCTGTCTTCTCCTTCACCAAGTTCACGCGGCCAAAGGTTCCAGTGCCTGAGGAAGACAATGCAGCCAGTCAAGCCTCCCCTGAATCAGGAAAAGCATTCATATCTGAGGAATGGACACCATGTCAACATAGGGCCTTAAAGCTGTACACAGGGAGAGAAACTGAGGACTTTATAATTATGTTTTCATATACAACTGTCAATCAAGCAGCCAGGGAAATGGCTCTGAGGGTAAAGGGCCTGCCTTGCAAACCTGACAACCTGATTCCAATCTAGGAATCTATGTAAGGCAGGGTACAGGGTGGCTTAAACCCACTCAACAACTTTCTTGTGATATTGACAGGATGCTATAGCATGCAAATACACATACATGTAGTAATAATAACGACTAAAACTTAAAAATATAATTGCTTGCTATATGCATTGGAGAGTGGATTTCAAGTTGGTCACAATTTAAACACTGCCATGAGAAGAACCCAGATACTAGACCCAGTGACTCCTGGTGGGGTACTCCCCCACCAGACAGGGTTTCTTTGTTTAGCCTTGTCTGTCCTGGAACTAGCTCTGTAGATCAGGCTGGCTTCAAACTCACAGAGATCACCTGCCTCTGCTGGGATAAAAGGCGTGTGCTACCCCCACTGGGGATGGTGGAGTAATTCTGGGCTCAGAGGTTAAGAGCACTGGCAGTTCTTCCAGAAGTTCTGACTTCGATTCCCAGCAACCACATGGTGGCTCACAACCATCTGTAAAGAGATGTGGTGCCCTCTTCTGGCCTGCAGGTATAAGTACAGACAGAACACTGTATACATTATAAATAAATCTTTAAAAAAATAAATATGTACTCAGAAAAAGCAAACCTTGCTGGACAGTAGTAGCACACACCTTTAATCCCAGCACTCAGGAGGCAGAAGCAGGCAAATTTCTGCGAGTTCAAGGCCAGTGTGGTCTGTAGATTGAGTTATAGGACAGCCAGGATAGTCACAGAGACAAACCCTGTCTCAACCCCCTGTCCCCAAAAGAATAAAGAAAAAGAAAAGAGAAGAAAAAGAAAACCTCATAAAACCCCAATCTTCTCCCACCATTGCAAACATGCAGGATGTTCCCCACAGCAAGACAGAACTAGGCATAGGATTAAGAAGGACACACCTTCAACTAGACAGTAAGCTGAATAGCCCAATGACCATGAAAACCACATTCCTTCAGCACTGAAGTCCTGTTAAAGGAGCAAAACGTATGCTTTGTCATGGCCAGCCTCAAAAGTACGTTTTTACTTCTGCTATCTTAGCTCACAATAAATTAATTGGGATATAAAGCAGGTCTCTGTAGCTTTGTCATTTAGAAAAGGTGCTGACTAATCAGGAGACACCTGCCACAGAGCACAGAGGATTGGAGGAGGCACACAGAGTCACAAGTGGCCCTGAGTGGAAGCCAGGACTGGCCCAGAGTGGCTCAGATGGTTAAAAAGTGTGTGGGAGTGTTTATTTCAAAGAGGACTGGGGTAATCATGCTGAAAATGCTCTTAGGATAATTTCATGAGGGCCTGCCTCAGGCTACCCCTGAATATGGGATTCTCTGAGGTGGGAAATCCCACCCTGAATGTGGGCATCACCATTCCTTTGCTGGGGTCCTGGATTAAGTAAAAGAGGAGAAAGAGAGCTGAGCCCTAGCAGTCACTTCTGCTGCTGACTATCATACTGTCTCCATGATGGACTGCTACGAGTCTGAGCCAGAATAATTCCCTCCTCCCTTGGTTACCCTTCTGATTACCAAGCATTTTGTCATGGCAATGAGAAAAGCAAGTGCTGTGACATCCGAACCCTGGCCTGTGCTTGTGCTTGGTGGACGGCACATCACTTTTGTGTCTCACATACACCGTGTGAGCACAGCCTGAAAGATGCACTGCGATGTGTAGTCCACAGGATGGCTTCTGCATCAGATGGCTGCCAACCTGTTTCCTTCACACTTGTGTCTGTGGCTTGTGGGTGCAGAAGCAGCTGGTGGTGTGGGATTACACAGAGCAGGGGAGCTGCAGAGCCAAAGCCCAGGCTGAGAAACCTAACACCGTGGAAAAACACAGTACAGCATAGTGCCAACTGCCAGAAGCTGGCAGAACAAAGACAACCAGAAAGTACCAGAAACTCCTAGGGCAAGGTGCTATTTACTGCCCAGTGAGAGAAACTTAGCTCATCAGGGGTATGCCATTGAAAGTGACTAGGATCCCAGTCTCCCCCTCTCTATGTTTCCTGGCCACTAGGTAGTAAGCACCTCTGTTCTACCACATGTTCCCATGATGCACTGTGTCACCACAGGTCCAAAGCAATGAAGCCATGGACAGATGAGCTAAAAGACATCTTTATAATTTTACTATGCCAGGGATTTTGTCACAGCAATGGAAAGCTAGTTAATAGACATTCCACATCAATTTTCAAAGTCTGTAGAAAGAACTGTGTTGTCATTGGGCCCAAGAATAAGTTGTCTTGTCCTTATACCACCTCCAACCTCCATCGCCAATCCCTTGGTTGTGAGCCACCAACACATCCACAATCACCCAAATGCCTATTGTATCTGTCCAGACAACTAAATGCCCCAGCATCCTTATGTGATGCAAAATCAGTCTTCAGTGCTTAGGCCCTAGACATTCACACAAGTCATTTCTAGTACAGTCCCTTGACCTGTAAAGTGACGCCCAGGTCACTGGGTCAGCAAGGTAACAAACATCACTACTCAAATTAATTGTACACGATTTTATAGCCCTTACAGACTCTGAGGTTGCCCTTTGTGCCACATGGATGAGTGGCCTCCCCATTTTCAAAAAATGACTACCTCAGAGAAGGAAGATGCTGCCCACATACTACTCACAGTCTACAAATGGTAGTCAAGTGCCCCATCCATGGATAACTGGAACCTTCCAAAAGTAATTTTCTGTATGTCTGGCATGGGGGTTATGAATTTTTATGTGAGTAACAAGGCTCCTGGGGGAGCATACACATGTTACGTGGAAGTGGCCCAGAAGTCCAGAACTAGGTCTCAGTAACAAATGGGGCACAAGTAGGGACAATCCCATCATATTGGAAAATGTCAATTTTTGTCCCAGGTCAATGTAGCACCTGATGTGTTTAAAGAGGTGGGTGCAAAGGGACAGGGGTGCAGCTCATGCCTGGCAAGAGTGAGTCCGTTGGCTGTATCCCCAGCATTTAGCACAGCAACAAGAGCAATAATAGTAATAATGACAATGATAATAATACAATAATAATACTAATAGTTTTCTCATGGACTGGGTGTGTAGTTCAGTGGAGTGCTTGCCTAGCGTGCACAAGGTCCTAAGTTCCATCCCCCACAAGTAATAATAAAAAATTTCCCCACATTCCATTCCTAGCCACACAAAGGAAAATATAAGTACAAGAGTGGATTGAAAGCACAACCTGGAATGTTCCTGCAGGAGCCAAGTGTCAGGTATGCCAATGTGTTATTAGCATTGATGGCCGCCCACAGGAAGACACAATATACTAAGCTACAAGCACTCTACTCAAGAGTCATAAGCACTGCATCAACAGAGTTACACCCTCAACCTCAGGGGAAAATCTTTTTAAAATAAAGGAAGTGTGATGTCCTGATGGTTATTTCAGATAGGAAATAAAACTGAAAGTAAGATATTTACTGTAGCATACATGAAGCCCAGGGCTCAGTCCCCATCTTTGCCTAAGCTCAGCCTGGTGAGGTAGGCTTTAATCCTAGCACTTCTGAGGTAGAAACAGAAAGATCAATAATAGTTTGAGGACAGCCTGGACTACACAGCGAGTTCCAGGAAAGCCTGGGCTACATACAGGGGGAAACTCAGGAAGGAAAAGGGGAGGAGGGAGGAGACTTAAGAGGGAGAAGGTGGGGATGCTCTTAGTGTAAATGAGACTCTATATTCAATGCCCAGCACTTCAAAATTAAAATGCAAAACTGAGTGAATACAGAGAAAGCCTCAGGATGTACAAGTCCTCAAGAGAATGAAGGTGTTGTCCTTAGAGTATGATTAGACTCAGACTAGAGCACCCAGGCTCTAGGGGAGATGGAAAAAGCACTGGCCTGTGTGACTGGTGCTGTGCCAAATTCCTGCCTTCCTCTTTCTGGGTGGTGCCCCCAATCTGGCCCTATCTCTAGACAAAACTCATCTTGAAACTCTCTCTAGAGCTACCATCACAATGATTCAGGGGCTGAGGAGATAGACAGTCACAAGTCAGAGTCTGGGGAGGACAGGACAGACACCTGATGTCCTAAGAGAATGTTAAGAGAAAAATGTCAGGAAAAGAAACCTGAAAGAATAAATCAAGGCAGTGAATAATTCAAGATGGATGCCAATGGGTGGGATTCTAGCTTTTGCATGTAGATTATTTTAGATGGAGCAGGATGGGGAAGGTAGGTTCAGTTAAGATAGTTGAGGGTAGGTGGCTTTTAAGAAGACGCACATAGGTTCAAGTCAAAATGGCCCAGAGTGGGTGGACTTCAGATGGCACACCAATAAACCACAAGGAATTAGAAGTGGCTCTCAGGGTGGTGGTGATGAGGTGAGGGGTCTTGTGCACAGCATTCCCACCTTTAGGAACTTTGCAAAGAGAACAGCCCAGTGCACGATGGGTGAACAGTTACTTTCCAGTGTATGATGGGACTGCTCTAGATGGGGCCAGAGGCCTTTGAGGTACAATGTGGATAAGTGTATATTTACATATCCATGAATGGTATGCAGATCTCACACCTTACTTTTTTAGTGCTAACCCGGCATGTGAAGGTGGGGCTTGTAGAGGGGCTGATGCCATGGAGACAGGAACATAATGCAGTTGTTCATTGCATCCACAGGCATGAATGCTGGTGCCCAGCAGTACTGATTGATTGTTGATTGATTTTTTTGACTGAATCATTTTCTTTCCTTTTTAAGCACTCTGGGTCCCCACCCATGCTCGGACACCTCCTGCCTCAATGTAACAACCGTAAGTTCCTCCTAGATGGTTTTAGATGCGGATTATCATCATATGGTCTACTAGGTGGAGCTCCTCTCCCCATGGGACCCTCAACAAATTTTCTCTAGTGTAAAGGTGCTAGCCTGTGGCAACTTGACAGACAGCTAGTCAAGTAACCCTATGGATGAGACACATCTCAACCTAAGGATGAGACACATGGATGCGTTTAGGGAAACAAGAATGCAGGAGAGGTCTGGACAAGCAGAGGGGTCCTGTTCAGCCAATTTCCATCTGAGATCCATTGAGCTGCAAGCACACTACTACTTACTGAGTTACAATCACTATGTCCACTGAGCTATAGGCAGTCTACCCACTGAGTCACGATCACCCATTTAGCTATAATACTCTACCAACTGAATGGACACACTGTATCAACTGAGCTACAAGTACTCTATCCACTGAGCTATAAATACTCTGTTCACTGAGTCACATGAACTGTATCTGTAGAACCACAAACTGTCTTCCCACAGGGCTTTAAGCACTACTCCAACTAAGCTACAAGGACTGTACCTACTGAGTCACATCCTCAGCCTGAAATGTTCATTACTTGAGAACAAATGGAGAAATAAGTTTGAGTTTCAGGTAGGAGGCAATACCATTACTATTTCCTGGAGAATGCAGAGTAGAGTATGTTCTGAGGACTGACAGGGGATACAGGGCTGCCTGGAGAGCTCTAGAGTACTCCTTGAGCATGGTGGGGGTGGGGTGGGATGGGTGTTGGTTCCCTGCAGTACTTACAGGCTTCAACATTCCAGGTCAGCCTGTTCTACACATTAAGTACCAGGATAGGCAGGGCTATACACTCGAGCAGTCTCAAATGCCCCCCAAAACTCCATGTTTGTCATAGACATGGTCTAAATTTGTGTGAGGACTCAGTGAGAAGAATGCATGTAAAATGAAAGGGACAGGGGAGTCAGACCTGTGCACCCAGGTCCTTCTAGAAGGATCGGAGGGAACAGGCTCACAGTAAAGAAAGGTTGTAGTATTCAGGACGTGCATGGCTCAGGTAGGCTCCCAAGATGCTCAATGTGGTCCATGCTCTGGACGCAGTGGGCCAGAAAGAGGGCTCAGTAGGTGAAGGGGCTTGCTGCCAAACCCAAGAATTTGAGTTCAATACCTTGGATCCACTTGGTAGAAGGCAGAATAACAGACATGGAAAAGTTAATCCCCTGACCCCCACACTTGTGCTGTCCCCCAATTCGTGCACTGTAAATACATGAATTTAAAAATTGGTAGAAGGCAGAATAACAGACATGGAAAAGTTAATCCCCTGACCCCCACACTTGTGCTGTCCCCCAATTCGTGCACTGTAAATACATGAATTTAAAAATTAACTCAAGAGCCACATGTGGTGGCACAATAATTTAATTTTAACACTTGGGAGGCAGAGTCAGGAGGATCTTTAGGAGTTCAAAGCTAGCCTGGTCTACAGAGTGAGTTACAGGACAACCAGGGCTATGTAGAGAGTCTATGTCTCAAAAAACTTAAGAAACAAAAGTGTGGAGAACAAGCTGAGACGCTGAATGCCTTTGAGTCCCTATGGTCCCACCACTGGGAAAGCTAAGACAGGGGGATTGCCTGGAGTCTCCAGTTAGCTTGAATTTGTGCAGTGATAATGTGTCAAAAATAAGGGTTGAGGTTCGGTTCCTAGCACATTATAACCAATCTGCGGTGGAGGAGGACTGCAATGTCAGCATTTAGGAAGGATTGCTAGGGGAATGGGTACTTTAAGGTCACCTTGAACTACACAGTGACAGGAAGGCCAGCCAGGGCTACATCAACATCAGTAAACGGCATTCAAACGGGCTCCGTTTCCCTCAAAAGTCAATAATAAATCGAGATGCGGCAAGTGTCAGCCTCCAAATGGGAACCTGGATGGAACTCAGGTCGCAAGCTCCTTTACCCACCAAGCCATCTCACCGCCCCACTGAAAAGGTGTTAATCTTCCCTCAGCCCTGGCCCTGAACCCCGACTTGACTTCCTTCCAACACCGGGATGCGTTGACAAGTCTCTACAATCTCTGCCTGCAGCCTAGAAGAGGACGCCAGTCCCTCCCTCCCTCGGTCCCTCCTCCAGGAACAGTTTCCTAAAAATCAACACACTGGGCGCAACTGTCCTAGCGACCGAGGTCTCAGACGTTCTGTACTCCCAGGGGTCAGATTGAGAAGCTGCCACCCACTGTGACTCGCGCGATCCCAGCCCTCTTGGAGCATCGCAGCCCGTGAGGGAATCCACTGGCTTCCCCAGCAACCTGCGGGGGGTCACGGGACCAAGTTTGGAGTCACTAAAGAAAAACCAAGATCCGTGCACACTGGAGATGCGGGGAACACATTGGCACACAGGTCCCTGAAGGGATCCCCAGAGGCGGAAGTCACGCAGCCCTCCGAGCCCCACCAGGGGTCCATACTTAGGAGGCTGGATTATATTCTGCAGCATCCCAGGCCTGAGCGGGTGCGCAAGCGCCAGGAAGGCCGGGTGTGGTGTCCCCGGGGTGACTGGCACCCAAGCAGGGAGCCACCGAGTCCCTAAGGTGAAGTCACCTCACCCTCCTTAAAGCTCTGTGACGTGGGGCCGCCCCGTTTCCGGAGACCGTGTACTGAATGTGAGGGAGATAAAAGTCCCAGGGTCTCAGGGGACCCTTGCGTGACCGCCTATACGCGAGTTCTCACTCACCCACAGTGGCTATGGTGTTCCAGTCTTCCAACGAGTGTCCAGCTTTGTGAGGGGACGACGTCCTGGACTGGGGTTCCCCACCTGGCGCCGAGATCTTGACACCCCTGGGTTCGTCTCGGACCACAGGATTCTTTTCTGTCGCCACAGTCCCCGCGGTCGGCTCCATGGGGCGGGGAACGCACCGTGCGACGGTGGCACAACAGCAGCCTCGGCATCAGCAGAGGCCTGGCACGCGCGTCTCGGCTTCCACGGCCGTAAGGACAATGGAAGCGAGCGCAGCGTGGCTCGGAGCGATGGGAAGGTCTCTCAGAAGCGGCCCGGGAGCTCCGCGGACGCGCGTAGTGTCCGCGGGACCGGCGCCACCGGCAACGCTCTTCATTCCCGGCGGAAGCCGGCTGGGCGGGGACCGGTCTACGCCAGCGGGGGTTGGGAGGGGGCGGGACGACGCGATTGGGGAGACGCCTTCACCGCGCTCCGCCCTCTCGCCTACCCCAGCCTGGGAGGAGCCTGGGCGCAGCCCCGCCCTGTCTGTTACTTACCGGCGGAGCCCAAGTAAAAGAGATCGAGGGGGCTGCTCGGGGCACACGGGGATCTCGGCTAACATCCCTCCCGCTCGGTAGGAAGCAAGAAAGAAGAGGCGAAGGAACTTCCGGCTGCCACCAGTGGATGTTCCTGGCAGAACCCGACCAGTGAACAGGTGGTGGCACCAGGGGGAGGAGTCCGGGTGGGGCACAGCTTCCTGGATAGTTTCCCGAGGCTCGGGGATCGAACAACGTTGTCTGGCGAGCGCTACAAGCGCCCCGAAGCCCTGGAGCTCCGTCTCCCGAAAACCCATGCTCACCATGGGCGCGCGGCACCTGCTGGTTCTGAGCCCGAGGACTCTTGGGTAAACAGAGTTTCCAGGGACCTGTTATGCAGCATCATACACGCTTGGACTCGCAGGGCATGCTGAGAACGCGGCGCTTTTAGACCAAGCCGCCACCTGCGAGGCGTGGGCAGTGTTTCCCTGAGCCTGGCATGCAAAGAATGCGGTTCCCCCAGCTGCTTAGGACGTGCTTGCAGCACAACCCTGCTCTTACCTAGGAGGCACAGCGGCCTGAGACAGGGGTTGAGTAGGGACCATCCCTTTAGGAGCTGGTGTCCTGAGAGCGCCCATGGGTGGCAGGTACACCTGATCTTGAAAACAAGGACCGCTCCTGGCTTCTATTTTCTTTTATTGTTTCACATTGAGAACATTTATTCATTCGGTCAACACCGAGTGCCTGCTAGGACCCGATACTCTAGGCAGAATACACCGAGCATGCTATTACTTTGGTTTTGGTTTCACTATGACAAAAGCATTTATTCAACTCAACAAACATTGACCATCTGATTCCGCCAGATACTCTATTAAGATTGGCTGCTTGAGCAATTAGGATCTGAGTTCGAATTTCCAGCATCCATGTGACTCATATACACAAGTGCCTGAGTCAGGAGGATGGCCAGACTCGTTCCAGTGTGCTCCTCTGAGCTTCCGCACCCCCACCCCTTGTGTGCACATTCCACTCAGCCTAGGGTTGGCCATAGTCCTAACAGGTGTCACCTCTCTGAAACCTGGGGTAATATGAGGCCTAGTACCCAGGGAGGGCTGCAGGCTCAGTACCCAAGGTTGCCCTGCCATGGCTGTGTTCGCCTCACCTCCAGCCCCTTGTCACACAGTGGGTCTCTTTTCTTCCTGCTTTGTACTCTGCACCCTTGTTATGTTCCCACACATCACTTAGTCCCTAGGAAGAACTCGTGGACCCAACCCTCTCCTTGTTAGCTGCTTTTGTGGTGCTTCTGATGACATCATATGTCCTATGGATATATATGGCTTCAGGGGTTCAGCACCAATGAAGCTGGGGTCAGTTCAGACCCCAAAGGGCTCATGGTGGCAACGGATCCACCCCTATCAAGAATATGGTAGAAATACAGAAAAATAAATCAAAAGAAACATGGGCAATCAAGGATTGGGGGTTGGGCTGGGGGTGTGGCTCAATGGGCACAGTGCTTCTAAGCTCAGTGGGTAGGTGCTTGTAGCTTGTTTGACAGAGTGCTGGATCCAAGAGGGCACAGGGGAGAGTGAGATCCAAGATGGCATAGGGCGAGTGACATTAAAGATAGTACAGGTTGGGTTAGTTCCAAGATGTGGCAGGGGCCTCCAGATGTGAGGGGTGATTGGGGTCAAGTCCTAGCTTCCTTGTCAGGCCCCAGGGAGGATCCTTTCAGTTACTTCCAGCTTCTGAGTGCCTTATGGGCAGCCCCTTTTCTCCTCATGGGTGGCCCTGGTTTCTCTTCCCTATCCCCGTTTCAGGAAAATGCTGCTGCTTTCCGCCCTTTGTTCAGTTCCTGTATTTGGCAATGAAGTTGCAAGTAAGCTCCAGAGGGTCCTTGTTTTTAAAGTCACTTTCTTTGTTGCTGATGGAGGAGTTTGTCACAGCAACTGGAAAGAAATAAAAAAAACAAACTACATCGCTCAGGCTGATCTCAAACAAAATTTTTCTGCCTCAGCTTCCTAAGTGCACTAACACATCCACCTGGGGGCTGCCTGAAAATATTAAAAACAGAGATGGCTCGCTGTGTAAAGGCTTTTGTATCATGACCAACAGTCTGAGTTTAGTCCTCGGTCCCACAATGCTAAGAGAACTGAACTGATAACCTCTTGAAAGCTAGGTAAGCATCCTACCAACTGAGGTACAAGCACTCTACTCACGAATATGCAAGCACCCTACCCACTGAGCTATTAGCACCTTACCCAGTTAGTGATAACACCCTCACCGGGGACAAGAAATGAGTCTTTCATAGACGAAAACTCCATGTTTTAAGAAGGGTTTGTGGGTATGTTGTAGTGCTAGTCACTGCATCCTTAGGTTTCCGTTGCTGTCAGTTTCATGTGATTGACAGGCAGGTGGGTGGAGCTTAAGTGCTTGGGAGAAAGTACTTGTTTTATGTGGGGTGTCAAATTACCTGATGGGGGGAGGGGCGTTTGTGGTGGGTCTTAACTCTCAGGTACCAGTGGGAACTGAAACAGCCTGGAGGTCAAAGCTTCAGAGCTCATAACACTGGAAGTTACATCTATTTTACACCAGAAGTTGTATTTGTTTTCAAAAGCAATCAGAAATCCTTGAGCACAGAGACACGGATTCTGGAGTTGTGGAGTCTGTCAGTCAGTCTCAGTAGGCACTGGGAACTGAACCTGGGTCCTCTGCAAAAAACAGCCTGAACTCATTACTGCTGAGCTGTCTCACCAGCCCCATAAATACTTTTATTATATTTAATCATTCATTGATGCATTGACTCATTCATTCATGTATTTAGTTTCTAAAAGCTTCCTGCTTTTACTAGGCTGCATACATACTATTTCATGGGTGGATTTGTGCCTGTATTTTCCTGTTAAATTGTGTATTATCAGGGCTTTACTGTGGATCCACCCTGGACAAGCCTTCGGGACACTTTTACATACCCCCAATCTCAGATCCTCCTTGAAGCCCTGGAAGTCCAGGGTCACCACTGAAACCTCGTCAGAGTCACGTTCCTTTGGGCAGCCACCTCCCCAGTGGTGACTTTATCTCCCTTCCCTTCCCTAACTCAGTGTCCATCTCTGTAAATGCTACCTTGGTTTCTTGTGAAAATATCTGCAAATTCCTTTTTCTTTTCTTTAGGTAAGTCCTTGGTGGCTGCAGCCCAAGGTCGAGGAATGTAACCCAGGAAAAACAGGCAACATTGCAGACCCCAGACCCTCACCTGGAAACTTATTAAATGCCGGGTCTGTGGTGCACACCTGTGAGCCGGACACTCAGGAAGCTGAGGCAGGGAGATGTCTATGAGTTCCAGGCCAGCCAGGGCTGCATGGTGAGACCTTATCTCAAAAGAAACAGAAAAACATAACAAAAAAATTCCAAATCCCCAAAGAACATTGCATGAAATTTTATTCAGCGTGTACATGTGGATTGTGAGGAAAATGAAGTGTATAACAGGCCAGGCAGACTACTCACTTCTGTCCTTTTTGTCAAATGTCATTGGTCACATTAAAAAAAAAAAAAAGAAGATAAACCTAGTTGGGCACTGGTGCCAAATGCCTTTAATCTCAGCACTCCAGAGGCAGAGGCAGGGGGATTGCTCTGAGTTTGAGTCCAGCCTGGTCTACAGAGATAGTTCCAGCAGAACCAGGACTGTTACACAGAGAGACCTTGTCTCCAAAAAAAAATCTTAAATGAACAAAGAATTGAGAATAATAAAAAAAATAAAGCCAACCCTTAAAAGCTGGAATGCTGGCCAAGTCTGGGAAGAGCAGGCTGTTTCACTCGCTGTCCAGGCTGTGTAGGACCATTGTAGCTAGTGACTTTGAAGCTGTCCAGGATTCAGATTTTGAAGGAACACCTAGCTTTTTTTTGGAGCAGTCTGTAGTTAACTTGAAATCTTTTGGGAAAGATAGACTAGGAAGAGGAGGTAAGGTTAAGGTGTTTGGGGGATTTTTTTTTATATTTATTTATTCTTATATTACATATTGATTCCAGTTCCCTCTCCTTCCTTCTCTCCCTCACTCTCTCCCTCCCTCCCATGCCCCCAGACCATCCTCCCATCCCATTCCCCCCACCAAATTTTTTGTCTTGGGTGTACATTAGAAACTTCTAGGCCTACAGTTCTGGCAATTGAGCGAGGGGAGTCCCAAGACCAGGGGAAGGGGGAGAGATTCTACCCACAGGAACAGGCAGTTAGGATTTTGGTTGACAGGAGTACTTACCTAGCTTCCGTTTGACCTTGGAAAGGGAGATTCAAGTGGATTTCCTGAAGCTTACAGGATTTTTTTTTTAAGTTTACAAAAAGAGATAAAAATTTTGGATAAGTTAGCATTCCCACTGTTTGTAAAATGCACTGAAATCCACGTTGTACAAGGAGCACTAGACTAATGCCTTCCTAATTAAAAAAGGAAAGAAAATAAGAAAGGAAAGGACATGACTGTTCCTAATTATGGTGGAGGAGAAAGTTTATTATAGATATGAAGGCGAGCATAGTCACAGACAGGAACATCTGGGAGAGTCCAGAGTAAATAAGACCCAACTGAGCTGGGCCATGTATGTGGGCAGGGGGGGGGGAAGGGAGAGCAGAGAGAGGGGAACCAGGTGAAGTAGCCAGGAGGCCCAAAGGTACAAATTTATTAGGAAACCAAAATGTCTGGATTATATAGGGAAGGGCAGCTCAGCTCCTAGGCAACCTGGAAGTCCAGTAACAGGTAGGGACTGAGGGATGCATGGAGAACCTGGTAGTCAGTGCCCACTTTGATATGTTAAATAGACACCCCAGCCATTTGTCCAGGTTGGAAACCTGACACCTTTGAGTCATACTAAAAGCCTGGGCACCCAAAATGATTCTGGGTTAAAAGCATGGACACTCTTCCCTCTATCCAGAAGACTGGGGTGTATATAGATTCAACAGATGTTAGCACAAGGAGAAGCACTTTTTAAGTCTATAGTTAGAAGACAACCAAAGGGAATTTAAAATCTTGAGCTTGTGACTATGGTAATAGTAGTAAATACTTACTAGGGTTAGATTAATAGCTTATCAGAACTCCAGTGATTGTTAAAGTTTTAAACTTTTGAAGTCTTAGTATAGCAAGAGCATAGAGAGGGAAAGAAATCCAAAGCATTTTATACACTGTAAATCATCTTCTTAGACCTTTATTACTTGTATTTATATATCTTAGAACACTTGTTTGGACCCGCAGAAGTTACATAGAGTAAACTTTAAAAAATTCAATTATTTACCATAAAACACAGGTGATTGAATACTGACAGAAATCATTGCAAATCCTTTAAATGAATAGTTTAAAAACAAAGTTACTTTGAAACCTGTTCTGTGAGTTTTTCTCTTTTTAGGGTCTGGTACCAAGGTAAACTGTCTTTCTTGGCTGGAGTCTATGTAGCTCTCTAGGGAGGCCTGAGGCCTGATGTTTGCCTATGAAGAGATTTGAGAAGGCCTTTGAAGTCTTGGGAAAGTAGCTGGGTGCTTGTTGCTGTTAAGACTATAGTTAGTCAGCCAATATTGGCAGAGACCTGAAAAGGAGAAACTATAGCTGTAAGTATAATCTAAATGGTCTCTGTATCGTTAAAATGACAGAGACCCATTGGGGTACCTTAGGCTCCAGTGGTCTCCATAGTTTTGTTGGAGGCAGTCATCATCTGTCATATAAGGCAGCAAAGGCCTTTCTTTGGCTGTGAGAGTCAGGTCAGAGGTGCTTTATATTAGGTGGTCATCTGAAGATGGTGATGAAGTAACATGGCAAGTACTCTAACTTTACTAAAAATGGCTGCTACCCATGTGGTTGCTTACATCTTGATGACATCAAGATGGGGGAAATGTCACATGGTTGTTATTTAAAAACATCTACTTAACTACATAAGAGTTGAATCTAAGTTACATTTACAGTGTATTCTAAACAAGAGCTGTATCATATATGTAGTAAGCTTTTAGTTATGTTTAAACCAAAATTTGTTGCAGATTTTATAGAATTTAAAGCATACTCAATGAATGCACAAATCCTGAGAGAGTTTACAGCACAATCTTAAAAGATTGTTTGTTTGTTTGTTTGTTTGTTTTTGGGAGAAGACTGGAAAGTTGCAGAACCTTAGCAATAAGAGAGACTTTGAGATCCTTTGTTTGCGGCCGAAGCTGTTCCAATCTTCAAGAATTTGGGAATCAAGTGTGTCAATTTTTGGCTGTTTATCTGTATTGAGGCCAAGCTGTAATAATAAAGCCTAGTCCATGGAGGAAGAGAGAGTGACAAAACAAAACAAAAAACAATGGAACACCAGTCCCGAGTCAGGGGCGGAGGGGTTCCTGAGGGAGCTGAGAGTGGAAGCTATGGGACTGCAGGCTGGAGCAAGATATAGTGTAGGGGATTGCAGGGGGCTTTAGACAATAGGGAAAGACTACAGAAGCTATGAGAGCACAGAGAGATTGAGTAGCTTAAGTGGATAAAGTGTTATAGTGACAAGAATTTCCATTCACGGTATCCCCAAGAGGAATGGAGAACTTATTGGAGAGAAAAATGTTTCAAATCACAAAAGAAAGGTGTCCCGTTATCATTGTAGATTGGAGCCCAGTGGGGACTAGAGGAGCTTCCAAGCACACCTGTGTGGCTTTTGTACTAATAGAAAACAAAGCAAGCAGCAGTAGAAAAGGGGATGGGAGAGAGCAGGAGAAAAGGGAGATGTAGCAGGCTAAAGATGTAGCAGGCTGCAGGAGACAGAGAGATGTCCTGTGGAAAGCTGAGATCCTTGGGGGAAGGAACCATTTATGCCATTTCCCAGCTTCAACACCACATGAATGTAAATAATAATAATAATAATAATAATAATAATAATAATAATAATAATAACAACAACAACAACAACAACAACAACAACAAAAGGAAATAAGGACATGACTGGGTATTGACACCATCTGATTTGATATGTTAAATAAGCACCACAGCCTTTTGTTCCGGGTTTGAAAACTAACAACAACCTTGTATGAAATAGAATCTTTTAGAAGCAGCTTGCTTCTGGAAGCATTCAGTGACCCAGGCCAAGCTTAGGGCACTTGATTGAACCTTGTACTTTCTCAGAGGTTGTAGCAGGTCCCTCACTTTCAGCAGCATCTACGCCGTTGTTCCTGGTTAGCATTAAGCCATGGGTGTGATTCCAGCTCCTCACGTCCTTTATGGAAATGAGAAAGAGGACTGAGTTCACAAGCAATTCTATGTTTGAAGGTGAGATGCCTGTACTGTGCTTCTGTAGTTGAACCACCTCTGGAGGCTGTTTCCATCCTCTCCCTCCACACCCTCCTCTCCCCCTTTCCTGTCCATCTGTCTCCCTTCCCCCATTTTCCTCCCTTATTTTCTTTTGGGTTGTAAAGAGATTGTCTTTCTGCTCCACAAACACAGCATTCTCTATCCACTCTCATATAGTCCTGATTGTGGCTCAGCTGATGTCACTGCACTAGGATGTTTAAATTCCAAGGCACAAGGAATGAAGGTGTCTGGTGACTTAAGATGCTTGGTGCTAAAGGACACCTAGGCCTCCCTCCTTTCTCTCACATTTAGACCAATGTGTGTGCTGGGAAGAGCCGTGGGTCCCTCGAGTTTGCTGTTGCTTGGCTGGCTTTTGGTGTATCATCCTTGCTTACAGTGAGCCGCTGCAAGTCAAGACCTGGCTGAAGCCTTGTAGACATCATACGTAATGCCTGACCTTGGAAATAATGACAAAAGTACATTGTTGAATTGAACCTTATGCTATCAGAGTTGTTACCCAGCCACACTGAAGAATGTACTCTCCATTTGTAAACCCATCCATCCATCTATCCACACATCTGTCCATCCATCTAGTCACACATCCATACTTCCACACATCCATTTGTCCATCCTCTCACCCTTCCATCTACCTATTCATATATCCCTATACTCATCACCCACCCATCCATCCATACACCCACTCATAATTATATAATCCACTCATCATCCACCCATCCATCCACCCATCACCCATTCACTATTCATAAACCCATCCATCCACCCATCCACCCATCCACCCATCCACCCATCCACCCAGACACTCATGTATCTCCCCACCACCCACTCACCCATCTACATACCTATCCTTCTACCCACCCATCCATCCACCTATCCATTCATCCATCTATACATCTATCCATCCATCCTTCCATCCATCCATCCACTCATCCATCTACTCATACATCATACCTACCCACCCACCCCATCCGTCCGTCCGTCCGTCCGTCCATCCATCCTGCCAACCAGTCAACTAGCCAGCTATCCAGCTACCTATCTACCTATCCAGTTATCCACATGTTCATTCATCAATCCCCCTATCTGTTCACCCATTCATGCATTCATACATCTATCTATGTGTTCATCTTCGTCCTATCACAGGTGTGTGTGTGTGTGTGTGTGTGTGTGTGTGTTTGACTCCATGCCTGTAAACAGTAATACTCAAGAAGTGGAGGCAAGAAGGTGTAATATTTTCAGCTGCCTTGAAATTCAGTGAGCCCATGCTTCAAAAATCAACCAAAACTCCAACCAGAACTGCTCTATCTCAGTGAATATTTTTCTAAGAAAGGCTGGCTGAGATTTTTAACCTGGAATTTTATGGGCAACTTTCAAATATTTGTAAGTCACAAGTTTGGCTTTTAGTGAATTTTCCTGGGCAGAAGGACTTACAAAATAAACTCCTCACAGGTTTGTCTTTTTCCTTTAATTCTAACGCCATCCTGACAGAAATAAATTGAGAAATGGGAGCATACAGTAATACAATGATTCATTTAGACAAAAGTGGATGGCCTCAGGCCACAGAATCTTCTGTGTGCAGACCAGAGCTTTCCAGAGAGGGCTCACCTGATCTGATTTCAGGAATGTCTGCCTTTGATTTCAGGAATCCCTGTCAGTATCTAAACATAGCAGAAGCCACTAGCGGGAAAAGCCATTATCAGAAAGATGAGCTGAATAGCTACTCTAGTGCAATTCAACAGAGCAGTGCAGAGGGAAGGAGGGCTCAGGGGAAGGATGGTGAGTGGGTGGGCCCTTCTTCCACAGTGGACAGTCACAAAGCTGAATAAAGTGTGCAGGTGATGACAGAGGCCCACACTCAGGTGAGAACTTAATTCTTTCTGTCTCTGTGTGTGTGTTATATGCACACATGTGTGCAGGCATGGAGAGGTAGAGGAAGGCATGGAGTACCTCCCCTCTATCACTGTCCATCTGAACGTGATACTCAACATTTTTCTGCCTAGGCTGGCAGCCAGCTGTCCAACCCCAAGCCCTCAGCTCCCCTAACATCCTCACTCCTCCTGCCCCTACCCCCTGGTTCCTGGGAACCAAATTCTCTCCTGTCAGTGATGCTCAGATAGTGTGACAGGGACTGAAATCCATTATGTAGATCAGAGCAGCCAGGAACTCACAGATATTTCCCGCCTCTGCTTCCCAAGTGCTGGGTTGGATGAATGGTGTGTGCCCCTGAGCCCCACTGAAAGCGTGTTCTCATCAAATCAGCGAGGAAGTGTGATCTATTGATTTAAGCTGTCCAAGGGTATTAGTTACTTTACACACTGCTGTGACAGAATGCCCATATAAAGCAATTTAAATGAAGCCAGTGAGGGAGGGAGGGAGGGAGGGAGGGAAACAGGAAGGAGGGGTCTGTTCTAAGTCACAGTTCGAGTGGTCAGTGCATCAGGTCGGGAAATGCAGAGTGACGTGAGGTGGATGGAAAACTGCATCCAAAATGCCATGTTACAGCATGGACACAGTTTCATGAAGCTTTTACACAAATAAAGTCATCAATCAAGTTTCTTTTCAAAATACATATGTGGGAATATTAAACAGGCAGGAAGAAGCACAGCACTAAGCACTTGCTCTTACTGAGTCTCTAGTGACTCGGCCTCTTGCTGTGATTAAGGGACAATTTGGACAGATTATAAAAAGGGTTTTTATCTGTTTAACATGGGATGTCAGGTCTGATACAGGAGTGGCTTAGGAATGGCTAATTAGTGGGCTGAAGATAGAACAAGATAAATATTAATTAAGCTCTGGACCTGCCACATTCCTTCTCTGTACAGCTATAGACATCCAACTAGCTACTCAGCCTTCCAGAAAGGTTCCCTTTCTGCTAATGTTTGGGAACTTTGCTCCCGGCTACAGCAACAGCGCCACCTGGGGACAAATAGCTCACACCTCAGAGCACACTGAAAACCACAAGGAAAGCGGTTTCACAGTGCTGTTTCCAACACCTTGAAAATTGAAGTGCAGGAACATGTGGGAAAGAGACAGGAGAGCTGGGTTAAAAGAATAGCAGAAAGAAGAGGGTAGAAGAAGGGTGAGAGGGTTTTTCCCGCCGTCCTTTGCACACACCACTTTGCTTCTGTCTCCTTGTGGGTTCTGGACACTGAAATTCATTAATGGGTCCTCAGTCAAAATTAATACCACCAGAATCCAAATTTTAATCTTGCATTGGATTGTATCTGTCCATCAGCCTTTTCTTTTCTTTTCTTTTCCAGGAGTATGGAGGAAAGAAATAATAAGCCCGAGGCTGTTCTTATTTCCCCCGGAGCCTTTTAAGAAAGCCCTGGGGGTTGTTTCATGCTTCTGGGGAGTAGAAAGTAAAATTGGGGCTGGAGACATGGCTCAAAGGGTAAGGGGGCCTGGGTCCACTCCCTGAGCAAACATTCGCTGATGAACGCCTTTCATTTTTATTGCTAAGTTTTTATTTCTTAGCTTTGTATCTTAGCCTTTTATTTATTTTTATACGTGTAAGAAGAATGTTGCTTCATTTCAATCTCTGCACTAACCCTCGGTGTAGCCCTAAGGTGTATCCAAAGGAAACTCTAGTGCCCGGGCCTTCAGCTGTCAGGGCTTTGCCACAAATACATTAGAATTTTTCCCCGTAGAAAGCATGAATGCCCAGGGTCAGCTGCAGGGAGACAACACAGGAAGACACTACACTAAATAAAATGACATCATGACCCCTCCAAGGTATGGTTGAAATTTTTTTGTTGTAGATATGAGGGAGAGTGTACAGCCAGAGGCATCTGGAAGGGTCCAGTGTAGGGAGCGAAAACAGTGAACTAAATATGAGCAGTAGACTGAACGAGGCCACGAGGGGGTGGGAGGGTGAGGAGAGCAAGAGAGAAAAAGAAGAGGGAACAAAGGAGACTGAGAGGACCTAGAGGGCACATGACTGAAATGGCAGGGTTATATAGAAAAGAGAAGGCGGAAGGAAGCGAAACCCCCTGGACTGGAGAGCTTTAAGGTAGGGGACATGGTGAACCTATAGAGAAGCTACAGGTACTGAGTCTAGAGGCCAGCATGGGCCTTGGTAGGCTAATAGGCACCTCCGGTTAGCCTTTTGACCTTCTAATTTCTCAGGCCTCCCTGCAGGCCAGACAGTGCAGCCTTGCCCAGGCCTACTTCTGGTGTGTACGTCTACCATTAAATCCAGCCCCATTAAATCCCGGCCTTATTTATTTGTGTATCTCAGTGTGGCATAAAATTTGCATATAATTTGTGATTCCTCCCTGCAGTACCAACAGCTGACAGAAGAGGGCGGCTGACACCCCTTTCAGCTTCTGTGGGCAACCTGCTTCCCCACACTCCTGTAAGTGACCATAGTGAAACTCAGTGCGTCACAAACAGGACTCAGAGCAGGAACGGAGGTGGGATGAGGCCAGGGATCAGCAAGGTTGGGCGCAGGACACGTGGGGATAATGACATGAGGTGATGTAATAGCTGTTAATTTCTAGTTAAAAGACTACAGTTCCCAGTATATCTTGCGTATAGACAGACACTTTCAGGAGGAGTGGTTACAGGGTGACAGTCGGTGCGCCCTGTAAGGACCACACACCACTTACACGTGTGAAAAAGTGCTCCTCGTGTGAATGAACACGGCGCCTTGTGAGGCATATCATGCCTCTCTCCCTTTCCTTACAGGAGGGCCCATTACCACCCTGTAGTCTCTCCTTCCGGAAGTACTTGGCAGGGCCACAAGGAATACTGGGAAATGTAGTGTTTTAACAGAAAACTACCAGCTTGGAGGTCTTTGTCACACTACATGTTGCCTTAGGACTAATTAATTGCTAATTATTACTATTTTAATTATTAATGACTCCAACTTAATAACTCTTACAGGGACGCAGTGAATAACGATAAAATGAAGATATTAGGATTTCTATCACAATGAATATGTATCTTTTTTTTTGTGTGTGGGGGGGTCTGTGTAGTTTTGGCTGTCCTGAAACTTGCTCTGTAGAACATGCTGGCCTCGAACTCATAGCTGCCTCTGCCTCCAAGTTCTGGGACTAAAGGTGTGCACTACCACTGCCTGGCAAAACCCATTTTTAAATGATTTAGTTTATGTGTCTGTGGACACACGATCCCCTCCCTCACGTGGATATGAACAGCCCTTGAGAATTTTCAATATTGCCTCACTTAAGTCAGTGTTACTTTAAAAGGATATCTTAAAAAAATCAAAGCAGAAATTCTGAAAGACTTTTATATCCATCTAACTTGAAATCTGTGGACACCAATCTAAATTACAGTCAAACTGTTCTCACCTGAATAACCTGAGAGAAGCATAGAAAGCAACTTTTCTCATTAAATCTTAGTTCTGAAAAGTAAATTAATTAAAGGATTTAGGTCTTTTTTTATTTGATTTTTGGATACTCCCTGTTAGGAATATATAGCACAACAGTGTCCTCCAGATAGTGGGACTACATGCACAAAGGCCTGGGTTCCATCCATTCCTAGCATTACATAAAACTGGACAAGGTTTCAACAGATAAAATCTATATTAGAAAATGTCTAGACTTTTTTTTCTCTTGGGTTTTCGAGACAGGTTTTTCTGTGTAGTTTTGGAGCCTGTCCTGGAACTAGCTCTGTAGACCAGGCTGGCCTCGAATTCCCAGAGATAGGCCTGCTTCTGCCTTCTGAGTCCTGGGATTAAAGGCGTGCTCCACCAATGCCTGGATTAGACATTTTAATCTAGATATTTGAAGACTTTTTTTTTTTTTTTTTGCTTAAATAAAACAAAACCAATAAATATGTAATTTGTTCTGAGCCAGATGCAGTTATGAGGCTAGGACAGTAGGTGGCGATGCCGGACCGCCTATGTGCTACTGACCACTTCTGGAAATCCTTTGACCTGGTTTGGAGGCTAACCTTTCTGAGAGGCTTTTGCGGGCCAGATTCCTCTAAACTTAATCACGGATAATAAGTGTTCACAGCTGAGGTGGGAACCCTGCAACATTATCCAGGTGTTTTCTTCTAAATCCAAATTATGTAAATGTCTATTTCTCTTTTGTATGTACTCTGTTCAATAAAACAGTGAATTATGCAGTTTTTTTCTTCCAGACAGAAAATTGGCAATGAATGTCTGTTGTAGAAAAGATAAGAATTAAAACAAAATTAATTTGCCTGGTGCAGTGGTGCATTCCTTTAATCTCAGCTATCAGGAGGCAGAGGTATTTAGAATCTCTCCAAATTTAAGGCTAGACTGGTCTACATAGTGAGTTCCAGCTCAGCTCAAAAACAACAACAAGCAAACAACCTAGCCAAACAACAACAACAAAAACAAACCCCACAATTCGAGATGTATAATATGGGTGACTTCTACTTTTACTGTGCTTTCTGATTCGTCCTCTGCTCCAATCTGGGTTTGTGGCCACTGGCTTCCTCCTGCCATATGAACATTTGATCAAAACCCAATCAAATCCTTGTCTTAACGGAGGGATGCCTTGTGAAGATGATACTACTTATCAATACTTGTATTTACAGACACCAAATGGTGGAAATTGAAACATTGCATCTGGGATAGTGGACACACATCCTTGCTGTAAGTCAACCCAGCAAGATTCCCTTTGACTGTCATTGCTGTCCCTAATCTGTCAACATACATTGGTACGTGTCTTCCCAGTAAAGAGTCACTCAACAAACCTCCTTTGGCAGTCAGAAGAGGAAGGCATGTCTGTTTGATGCTTGATCTGCTCAGATAATCACAACTTGGGCCTCAGCATCCTTTTTGGACACCCCCACCCTCCAGGGCTGGGACCGAGGCAACCTGTGGCCTGCTTCTGTGGCTTTTGAAAGAAAGGCATCTTTAAACAGAGTCCCAGTTTCCTTGTTATCCAACCTGCTGAGTTCCTGGTTGGCATCCAGGGCCCTCAGGACTTGGCTTATCTATTTACCTGTGTGTGTGTGTGTGTGTGTGTGTGTGTGTGTGTGTGTGTGTGTGTGTGTCTGTGTGTGTGTGTGTGTGTGTGTGTGTGTAGGGCTTTCCCTAGAATATACTTTTGTAGATTTAGTATTAAGAATACATTGTGGGTTTTTTAAACTTTTGCCTAACTCAATAACCTATCTGCAATTATGTAACTATATTACAGGATTCCTGATTCTCTGAAGAATCAATTATTTCTTGAAGGAAAAGTGTGTTTTGATTCCTCATTCCAAAAAATAATATTAAGCAGTCATTTGAAGATTGTGATTTCACTTCAGGCTTAGTTTTGGCAGTGTATCCACCTGTAAATAGCATTATTAAGAAAAATGGAGGGCTAGAGAGATGACTCAGTGGTTAAGAGCACTGGCTGTTCTTCTGGAGGTCCTGAGTTCAGTTCCCAGAACCCATATTGTGACTTACAACCATCCATAATGACAACTGTTGCCCTCTTCTAGCATTTAGGAATACATGCAAGATAGAATACACATACACACACACACACACACACACACACACACACACACACACACACATACACACACCATAAATAAAAGAATAAAAGGAAAAATGCACCTTTTCATGCAAATTACATGATGAAAATGATGACATTGTTATCATTTATTAATTTAATTATCTGCTTGTCATTTCATGTACATGAAGCAAATAAAGGATCAAATGGTGAGAGTAGATAACAAAAAGGAGAATTTGTTCCAATAATTGAGCATATAAACCTGTGTGTGTTTCTGTGTGCATAAATACAATAAAATATAAAATAAAATAAAGAAGAGTCATTATTCTTGGTGTTTTAAATGTGCTGATAACAGAAATTAACTCAAATTCTAAGAGAAAAAATGGGAAAAATGATTGGAGACGTTATCCTGTAAATATGTTTCTCTTACTGGCTAATGAATAAAGCACTATTGGCCAATAGGAATTCAAGATAGGTGGGACTAGGAGACAAGGAGGATTCTGGAAGGAGTAGGGAGGAGTCAGCATGGAGACTGGAGAGAGAAGAACACCAGCACTTCTCTCCGGTAAGATGAGATCACGTGGAAATACTTAGAATAGTAGAAATGGGTTAATAATTAAGACAGAGCTAGCCAATAAGAAACTAGTAACTGGCCAACAGTACTTTATATCTAATGTAATGTCTCTGTGTGTTATTTGGGGCTGCCATGGAAAAACCTACTCGTAACAGAAAAAGAAATGTGGTTTCAAGACCCAGCCTGGATAGCATGGATCAAACAGAAGTAGCTCAGAGAGGTATTCCATTTAAGAACTCTGGAAAGGTAACTCAGTGCTAAGTGTGTGTACTAGTCAGTTTTCTGTTGCTGTGACAAAACACTACAACCAAAAGCAACATATGTAAGAAAGTGTGTTTTGAAACAAACCCAGGATATTCAAAACAATCCTGTACAATAAAGGATCATCTGGGGGCGTCACAATCCCAGACTTCAAGCTATAGTAATGAAAACAGCTTGGCATTGGCATACAAAAAGACTAATGGAATTGAACTGAAGACCCTGATACCAACCCACACACCTATGAACACCTAATTTTTGACAAAGAAGCTAAAAATATAAAATGCAAACCAAAAACATATTCAACAAATGGTGCTGGTATAACTGGCTGCCACATGTAGAAGAATGCAAATATCTATCACCATATACATAATTCAAGTCCAAATGGATCAAAGGCCTCAATATAAATCCATCCACACTGAACCTCATAGAAGAGAAAGGGGGAAATACCCTTAAACACATAGGCACAGGAGACCACTTCCTAAATGGAACACCAGTAGCACAGACTCTGAGAGCAGCAATTAATACATGGAACCTCCTGAAACTGAGAAGCTTCTGTAAAGCAAAGAACATGGTTGACAAGGCAAATCGGCTCCCTAGAGAATGGGAAAAGATGTCACCAACCCCTCATCTGACAGAGGGCTGATCTCCAAAATATACAAAGAACTCAAGAAACTAGACATCAAACTACCAAATAATCCAATAAAAAATGGGGTACAGATCTAAATAGAGGGTTCTCAACAGAGTAATCTCAAACAGTAGAAGACACTTAAGGAAATGCTCAGTATCCTTAGTCATCAGGGCAATGTAAATCAAAACTACTCTGAGATTCCAACTCACACCAATCAGAAAAGCTAAAATTAAAACCATCAATGACAGCTTATGCTGGAGAGGATGTGGAGAAAGGAGAACACTCCTCCATTGCTGGTGGGAGTGCAAACTTGTACAGCTGCTGTAGAAAACAGTACAGCATTTTTCAGAAAATTAAGGATCAACCTACTTCAAGACCCTGTGAAACCACTTCTGGGCATATACCCAAAGGAGGCACATTCACACCACAAGGATATTTGCTTAACTATGCCCATAGCAACATTACTCATAATAGTTAGATCTTGGAAACAACCTAGATGCCCCTCAACTGAGATATAAAAAATGTGATAAGAAACAAAGACATCTTAAAATTTGCAAGCAAATGGACAGAACTAGAAAAAAACCATCCTGAGTAAGGTAACCCAGAACCAGAAAGACAAATATAGTATGTACTCACTCATAAGTGAATACCAGACATAAAGCAAAAGATACCCAGTCTACAATCCACAACCCCAGAGAAGCTAGAACCCACTCCCAGAAACAGATGAAGCAGATTATGAAACCCACAACTAACCACTGGGCCAAGCTCCTGAAGTACAATGGAAATGAGGGTGGAGTGATAATATGACCATGATTGGGGATATTCACTATCAGGTTAGAATCAGCTAACCTGAGCTAGTGAGAGATCACTGAATGTGGTCTGACAAATGGGGAACCTGCATAAGAGCAAACTAGACTCCCTTAATGTAGGTGACAATGGTGTGACTGGAAATATATATGCGGTCACTGGCAGTGGGTATAAGATCTAACTCTAATGCACAAACTGACTGAGTGGAGCCTATCTTATATGGAAGTTACCTTGCCCAGCCTAGACACAGGGGTGTGGGGATGGAGAGGTGCCTTGGTCCTGCCTCAACGAGATGATGGGACAGACTTAGTAGACTTCTTAGGGGAGGCCTTGCCCTCTCCGAGGAGCAGATGAGAGATGTGGGGGGTGGAGTGGGGTGAAGTGGGAAGAAAGGAGGGAGGGAGAACTGGGATAAGAAAGTAAAAAATAAATTAATAAAAAATTAAAAAGAAAGTTTGCTTTGATTTATGCATGTAAGTTCTAGAGGGGGAAGAACCCATTGGGGCAAGGAAGCACATTGGTGAAGGGCACGCATGGCTGTAAGGGGAGTGCATGTAAGGGGCAGGCACACCAGGAAGGGGCTGGCACCCTGGTGGCACCAACAGTTCCCATCTCCAACCAAACAGAAGATGCTGGATGCTTTAGAATCTCAAATCTCTCACCCTGACTGATGTACTTTCTCCAGTAATATGCATCTTGTACTCCTCCCCAAGCAACGCCAATAACTACGGACCAAGTTAACCTTGTAGCACCCATACAGGTCACTCACAAACACCTGTAGCTCCAGCTCCTGTGGACTTGATAACTACTGCTGGTCTCTTATGGTACTATGCTTACATGTGCACACCCCATTCCACCCCACATATATGCATAATTAAAATTAAAACAAATCTTTTAAAATAAAAATTGTAGGGGTTATGTGTATAATACATTATGTAATACACATATATACATATGCACAATTAGAACTAAAATAAAAATTTAAAAAATAGAGCTCACAATGAATTATCTGTATATGTATAATACAATATGTAATACATATATGCATAATTAAACTTAAAATAAATCTTTTGAAATAAAGGTTATAATATTCATGTGACTTGAGAGTGGAATACTATTCTGATATAAGTGATTTTGAAAGTGCCAAATTTTATTGTGACTTTTAAATTTTCTTTAATAAGTCAATTGACATTGATGAGGTGATTCTCCAAAATGTATTTTCCAGTTGTGTGCTACAATGGAAAACTCAAACCAGGAAGCAGTCCAGCAGGCACTGGGAGACATGAGGAATTCTCTAAATGTGAGTAGTCCGATGCTTTAGAAAGTTCCTGCACACCTCATAATTTTTCACAGCTTTTATCAGTCACATGACATGTGGCCTTTGTCATCTGACAGGCAAGTTGACAGGATCTGCAATTAAAGGAGGGTGCTTTTCTGGGGAGTAATAAAAACATGCAAATATTTGCTGTGAAGACTTCCAGGTTTGGGTGGGAGGGGAACAATAAAGGAACAATTCTTTTCTGAGCAAACAGAACCTTTTCAGGTAGCTGTGCCCATCACTCCTTCTGTAAGGTTCTGCCAGGTGTTTGCTTTGCTGAGGTAAGGCCAAGACAGAAATCCACACGGTCAAACTTTAACCTATTCCAACCTGTTTTTCCTCTGCAAAATCACTGTTTCTAGGCCAAGAACTCTATGAAGCTACCACCACACAGGGCAATAATTTGAATTTTGTTAGGTATGTGTACAAGCTCACAAAATATATATTCCTAGTATACGCTGTTTGGTATTAGTTTCCAAGTAACTGAATTAACAGAAAATTGGCATCATTAAACTCCTATTTAATTATTGAAGGAGAAACCACATAAAAAATTGCACAAAGGTCAGACTTCGTAATACTAGTAGTAACAAACATGTCAAGGTCGGGGTGGGGGTGTTAGCAGTCATTCCAGCACATGAGAGGCAGAGGCAGGAGGATGAGGAATTCAAGGTCATGTTCAGCTGCATAATGGAGGCCACAGGGAACTAACTACGGGAGGCTCTGGAAATAAATAAATAAATAAATAAATAAATAAATAAATAAATAAATAAAACAAGAATAATTATCTCACACTTCCAGATGTTTTGCTTTTAACTAGGTCCCATGGTTGAGAAAAACAAATTATAAAGGGATGTTATAAGACTGATGATTTGTGTGAGTGGATAAGAGATGAGAGAGAGAGAGAGAGAGAGAGAGAGAGAGAGAGAGAGAGAGAGAGAAAGAGAGAGAGAGGAAAGAGAGAGAGAGAGAGAGAGAGAGAGAGAGAGAGAGAGAGAGAGAGAGAGAGAGAGAGAGAGAGAGAGAGAGAGAGAGAGAGAGGAAAATGAGTGCAGTCCTAGAATCTCCTTCAAGGACTTACCCTTAGTGAACTGATTCCCACTGTGGATCTCTTGTAGGGAGATCGATTGCCAAAGCAAAGGCTTGTGCTAATTTTGGATTATGGTAACCTTCAGTATTGTTTTGCAAACCACTGGGATGGATGCAGTCAGCCAGCCCAGAGACCAACTCATTTATATTCATTTATCTCCCAGGATCTTGTTTTTTGGAGGGGGAGGGGTCTCTGAATGGGACTTGTAATTCTTTCCCCTGAAACATCTGTTTGGATCTTCCATTGTATTTTACTTCCTAGAGATAAAAACATCAAGGTATTTACTCATTTTATACATTAATAAAATTTTTATAGATGCAGGGTATGGCATTGATGAAAGTTCTTCAGGGAAAACACATGAAAGCTGGCACAGTGATACCAGGAATAATGTGTACTTTGAAAATTTGTAACATAGGACTACTTTTTAAAAAATGTGTGGGTGTGTGGCGATGTGCTTGCAGGTGAGTGGGGAGACCTAAAGAGGGTGGAGGATCCATAGATGCTGGACTTATAGGTGGTTGAGCACTGCTCAACAGGGTGCTAGGGACTAAGCTGTGTGTCTGCCCCTTAATATTGTACCAGTTTTAAATTATCTTTTCCACTTTTTGAGATTATAATATAATTACATCATTTCCTCTTTTAACTACTCCCTCCAAACCCTCCCATATGCCCCACTTCTCTCTTTCTAATTCATGCCCTTTTAAAAATGTTATTGCATGCATATATGTATGTACATGTATATTCCTAAATATAAAGTGCAAGACCAGCCCACAAAGCTGTTACGTTTACCCCTGTTGTCTTTTGAGGCACTAAATTGAACTTTATATGTATTTACTGAATGAAAAAAGATATAAAAAACGAGGACATGACTGCTCCTAGGTATGGTGGAGGGAGAGCATAGCCTGAGACAGGAACATCTGGGAGAGTACAGAGTGATCATGGTCCCAAACCTGAGCATGTGGGGAGCAGGAGGAGGTGGGAAGGGAGAGCCAAGCAGGTAAAGGTCAGATGAAAAGATCCAGTAAACAAAAGGGCTGGACTATATAGGGGAGGGCAGCATGGGGAAGGGAAGACCAGAGTTCAGGGTAGGGTTTGGGGTATACCAGCCATTCCCTTTAACAAATAGGAACTGAGGGATGCTAGGAGAGTGACTTGGAGGGCAATTCTACCTTTGATGTATTAAATAGGCACCTCAGTTAGCAATTTGTCCCAGGTTTGAGACATAACATACATAATAAGTTTTTATAGCTCTGATTGTCCTAGAACTCACTCTGAAGACCAGGCTGGCTTCTCGCTCACAGAGTTTCACCTGCCTCTGCCTCCTGAGTGCTGGGATTAAAGGCATGCTCCACCACTGCCTGGCAACAACAAATCTTAAAATAGTGTTTAACGTAGTGCTTGCATTATATAATCATGGATCTATCTTTAAAAGAATAATGGAGAAAATATAACAAATACTTCAATGGAAAGAATGGAAGGAAACACAGGGTTTCTGTACAAAGCTAAGCCTCCCATGATGGGTCTCTATAGAGGCCATAATCAGTCTTGAGGGTGGGGGTGAATGGGTTAACATCTTTGCACTCTTCCCTCTGGTTTCTAGAATATCCAAACAATGGGCCATAAGAGTTGAATATTATCTCAGAAATATCATTCTGAGAGAAGAGAAATCCTGAAACCTGACTGAGATTGATAGCTTCCAAGCCTACATTACAAGATAATAGACACAGTGATGGGCCAGCGATGGGTGGGGCCTCAACTTCAGCAGGACTGCTGAGGTGGCAGACCTTGGGCTGACCTTCTCCTTCAATCTTAAACTCATATCAGGTCTCTGAAGATGGATTTGTTACCAGGGGTGATGGTGTGGTGGTGCTGTGGTTGTGGTAGCAATGGTGTGGAGATGGGGGTGGGGTTAGGGTGGCTGTGGTGTGAAGGGGAGGGTGTGGGTAGATTGATGGATCTCTTTGTCTATCTTCCCATGTGGCCGCATTGAACAAATCTCCCTCATTTGTTTTTCAGTATGAACTTCACCTCATTAAGTTGTGAGAAATGATTACAATGCATCAGGTAAAAGTCTGTTTCCTGCATGTGTATACTCATTCATTCATTCATTCATTCATTCATTCATTCATTCATTCATTCATTCATTCACAGTTCAACTGTTCAGCACACAAGACTCCCAAACTCCACCAGCAAATCTGCTGAGAATTTACAGCCAAAGATTTAATATGAATAAACCTGGGGCAAGGACTGAGATATCTGCACTAGACAGCTTTTTAAACTCTCACATAAAACATTAGAATGGGGAGAAATTCTTTATGGTCAGGAGTAGATCATTTCATTTTTATTTGGAAATAGGAGACTAGTTTTGCTTGCTTAAGCTTTTGTTTTTCCAGGAACTAAAGGTCAGCATGTAAGGCACCACGGCAGAGGCCAGCATTTTCAGAATTTCACTTGCCAGTCCTTTTTCCATGCTGGGTTTTGTCAGGGTTGGTTTGTTAACAGAGAGATGATATTCTGTTCATCCTCTTGTACCTGAAATTGGAAGCCAGCCTAAGTCTTAATCCCGTCTCATTTATTACCAAGAATTGCCTCACAAATACAATAAATCCTGTAAAAATCCCCCAGACGATCATATCTACATCACGTGATGTTCCGGTCCTGCCCAGCTCTGTCATGTTTCTTTCTCCCTCCCAAGCATATACCCATGAATCTAAGACAAGAAATCCACCCTCTGGGGTCCTCAAATATTGTGCTTCAAGTTCATGAGACAAGAGCCCAAAAGCCAGTGATCAGGGCAGCTTTGATGAATGTAAAATTCTGTGGGACCCAAGTCAGGTAAGGTTCTGACATTCTCAAAGACACCTCCATATCCCCATGTCATCTACTCCTTTGTTGTTTTCTTCCTATCCTCCCTGATATAAGCAGGAAAGGATAATTAAATGCCACTAAATAGTGTTGTCCATATTCAGGGTAGAATTTCCTACCTCAGTGAACCCCATATTCAGAGATGGATTTCCTACCTCATTTTACCAATCTAGAAGTTCTTTCACAGACATGCCCAAGGGTTCATGTCATAGATGGATTCTAGATTCTGTCAAGTTGACACTCAACAGTAATTACAACAGTTGTCCTAGAAGCATTTAGTGCTTGCTAAAACTGTAATTGTAATACAGAACTATTTTGCTTTCTTACTATAAATGATATTTCAGACAGTCATTGATATCTTTTGTTGTCAGTGCTAAAGAGAGAATTTAGAGACCCACATAAATATATTTTCTGGTCCTTTGACAGGAGCCAAGTAAAGGAAGGCCTTACTTCAGTCAACAGTTAGAAGGTATGGCCCATTATGGTGGGGAAGGTGAGGTAGATAAAAAAAAAATCTCCATTTTTTTTCCTGGTTAACTTTAATTGGCAGTTTGGCACAGCCTGAAATTATCTGGGAAGAAAGTCTCAACTGAGAGATTGTACAGCTCAGATTGATCTGCAGGAGTGTCTTTGGGGGAGTATTTGATCGATGATTGATGTGTGAGGGCTCAACCCACTGTGAGCCACACCATTCTCTAGGCAGGCTTTGTGGGCTGCATTAGAAAGCTGGTTCTTCATGAGTTAAAGAATAAGCCCATACATAGCATACCTAGGTTCTGCTTCAAGTTTCTGTTCTAACTTCCCTGTGTATGATGAGTAAACCCTTTCATCTTTTGTCACATTTATTTGTTCTGGGAAAAGATTGCAACAATTCATTCTTGATGTGTTGCTGAACCAAGAAGCAAAGGGCTTGATCAGATGTAGGACACAGTTATATCTCAGGGTTCATTTGTCTTCCATTTCTAGGTCATAGTCTACCACCGAGGTAAGTCAGGGATGAAACTCAAGACAAGATCCTGGAGGCAGGAACTTATGCAGAGGCTATGGGGGATACATATTGTTGGCTTGCTCAGACTGCATTCTTATAGATCTCAGAACCACCAGCCCAGGGATGGCACTACCCACAGTGATCTGGGCCCTTTCATGTCAGCCATCAATCAAGAAATGTCCTGCAAGCTTTTCCACAGGTCCATTTGATGGGGAAATATTTCAATTAAGATTTTCTCTTTACAGGTATATATAGATTTGTGTCAAGTTGACAAACACCAGCATAGGGACTAAATTAGAAGTCATGAATAAAAGGGAAATTGAGAAATTTGCAAGTATGTGTAAATTAAACAGCATGTTCAGACATAATCTACTGTCAAAAGGGAAAAGAATATTTGATTCAGTGCTTCCAAGAAAATGGAACATACCAATATTTGTATAACTTTGCACATTTTATATAGAACAGATGGTAGTCAATAAAATTTTGCATAGTTAGAAATCCAAACACTCATTGCAACATGGTCTATCATTTACACCAAATTAGGCCATAGTGCAGCAAAATTAGGGGAAAATAAAGAAGTAGGGAGAAAATCAACAAAGTAAAAAAATGTCTTTTTTTGGTAAATATCAACACAAGGGAAAAATGAGCCATATTGACAAACTAAAACATGAGTAAATAAAATGACAAATCATTTACATTAGCTTTGACATTGCTGAAATCTAAACTATAAGAGAAGTGATGACTAATTTCATGGCAGTATTTAGGCAGCATAAAGAGGCTGGGGTGCTGGTTCTGTCCTTCCATGTGAGTTCTAGTGAGTCCCAGTAACTCAGGTCATTAGGGCTGGTGGCAAGCCTTATTACCTACTAAGGGATCTCATCATACTTCCTTCACAAAATCTTCAAAAGCTAGAGGAAAAAAGAAACCTCAAATTTTCCTATTAGAGAAGTATGGTCCTGACACAAAAACTTAACAGAAACACCCTTAGTAAATGATTTTACTCCTGAAATCCTACTCAGCTTTCTCCTGAAACTGAGAAGCTTCTATAAGTCAAAGGACACAGACAACAAGACAAAAACCACAGCTCTCAGAATGGGAAATTTTCTTCACAAACTCCACATCTGATACAGGGCTGATTTCCAAAATATACAAAGAAATCAAGAAACTAGTCACCAAAACACCAAATAATCCAATTAAAAAGTGGGTACAGAACTAAATAGAGAATTCTCTATGGAGGAATCTAAAATGGCTGAAAGACACTTAAGAAAGTGCTCAACTTCAGGGAAATGAAAATCAAAACAGCTCTGAGATACCATCTTAGGCCTGTCAGTATGGCTAAAATAAAAAACACCAAAGACAAGTTTTTTCTGGAGAGGATGTGGAGAAAGGGGTCCACTCCTCCACTGCTAGTAGGAGTGCAAACTCATGCAGCCACTTTGGAGATCAGTATTTCCTCAGTAAATTGGGAATTAGTCTACCTCAAGACCCAGTAATTCCACTCTTAGGTATATTCCCAAAAGATGCACATTCATACAACAAGGACATCTTTCAACTGTGTTCATAGCATCATTATTTGTGATAGCCAGAACTTGGAAGCAAACTAGATGTCCCTCAACTGAAGAACAGATGGAGAAAATGTGGTACATTTACACAATGGAGTGCTACTCAGCAGAAAAACACAATGTAATCCTTAATTTCGCAGGCAAATGGATGGAACTAGAAGAAACCATCCTGAATGAGGTAACCCAGTCACAAAAAGCCAAACACAGTATGTACTCACTCAAATATGGATTTTTAGACATAGAGCAAAGGATTACCAGCTTACAATTCACATTGCCAGAAAAGCTAGGAAACAAGGAGGACCTTAAGAGAGACATACATGTTCTCCCCCACCCCCAGAACAGAAAGGGACAAGATCTCCTGAGCAAATTGGGAGCATGGACCGAGGAGAGAGGGAGTTAGGAGAAAGAGAAGGGGGAGGAGGGAAGGGGAGAAGTGGGCATTAGGGAACAGGAAGATTGAGTCAGGGAAAGAATAGAGGAGAACAAGAAAAGAGATACCATAATAGAGGGAGTCATTATAGATTTAGGGAGAAATCTGGCACTAGGTAAATGCCCAGAGGTCTAGAAGGATGATCCCTACTAACAATCTAAGCAATAGTGGAGATGATACCTTTAATGCCCTTCCACCATAATGAGATTGATGACTACCTCATATGCCATTCTAGAGCCTTAATCTAGTAGCTGATGGAAACAAAAACAGGCTCCCACATTTCAATACTAGCCAAACTCCTGGAATCCAGTCACAGAGTGGCAGGAGTGATGAACAAAGGGGTCAAGACCAGGTTGCAGAAACCCATAGAATCAGCTGACCTGAACAAGGGCAAGCTCATGCACTCCAGTCTGATAGCTGGGAAACCAGCATAGAACTGAACCAGACCCCTTGAATGTGGGTGTTAATTAGGAGGACTAGGCAGTCTATGGGATCTTTAGTAATAGATCAGTATTTATCCCTAGTATATGAATGGACTTTGGAGCCCATTCCACATAGAGGGATACTTTCTTAGCCTAGACACATGGGGGAGGGCCTAGGCCCTGCCACAAATGATATGACAGACTTTGAAGACTCCTCATGGAAGGCCTCACCCTCTCTGGGGATCAGAAAGGGGATGGGCTGGGGTTTGGTTAGGATGATAGGGGAGGATGGGAGGGTGAGGGAACTGGGATTGACATGTAAAACAACTTTGTTTTAAATTTAAATAAAAAAGAGAAAGAAGAAAATGATGATAAATTATATTATTATTAAATTTCAAGCTAGTACTTATTACGGGCAAGTTCCTCCCCGCCAGCCTCCTGGTCCTGCTGCCACGGTCCCGCCACCACGTGAGCCCCAAATAACACTCAGAGACTCTGTATTTGATATAATCCTGTTAGCCAATTACCCAATTACCATTATTGTTTATGGGCTAGCTCTGTCTTAATTATTAACCCATTTCTACTTATCTAAGTATTTCCACGTGGTCGTCTTATCAGGGAGCCGTGGCGGGCGTCTTCCTTCCTCCATGCTCTACATTTTTATTCCTCTCAACCACTTCCTCTTTCCTCCTTGTCTCCTAGCCCCGCCTATCTTGCTATCTCATTGGCCCAACGGTGCTTTATTAATTAACCAGTATGAGAAACATATTTACAGAATAACATTTCCCATCATCTCCTCTTTTTTGTCTAAAATAAAAGAAGGGGTTTAACCTTAACATCAAAATATAACATACAATAGTTATCAAATAAGAATCACAGTTAACAATATTTAGTCCATTGACATTTTGTAAGACTTAAAGAAAATATCATCTATCTTATCTTTGTGAGTCTAAAGTCCTATATGTAACTTATCTTTAATCCTAACTAAGGAAAACTATAACCAAAACTATCTGTCTTCAACTCCTTCAAAGACCATAGAAGGATAATATATAAACTCTAGAAATGACAGAGACAACTCATTGCCTGGTCAGTCACCCGAAATTCTTCTGTAATGTTCCATCTTCAGCCCATAGGCCATAGTGTGTGTTCAGACTCCTCAACAAGGTAGGAAACTTTAAACTGTCCACCTGTATTGACAGTGTGTCAGTCATTTTTCTCTGTGTCCTGTAGACTGTCTGGCTGTCTGGCAGCCTCTTCCATGAAGCAGGAATCCTGTAGCAATGTCCATCTTGCATCAGCAGTCACCTTTTTGTGGGTCCTGCATGTCCAGTTTCTACAGCATAAAGTCAAACAGTCCAGAAGAGCAGTACCTTGCCCAAATGGCTAGTCTTGCCATATTAGAAGCAAACTCCATAATGTATTTCTTCGATGTCCATCTTCCTTTCTGATGCAGGTGGTGTTACCAGGAGCAGTTGTGCCTCACTGTCAAGAAAAACCCTAAACCATTTTAAAGTCCATATTCTGTAGGTCTTTGGAAGGTTTGAAGAATGCCTATTCATCTCAAATACATCTCTGTATATCTAGAAATCCTAACTTAACTCTAAGTTTTGACTATCATAGGTAATTCTCTAATCTGTACTCAATTATACATTACATTTTCCAATGAGCTATATAAACACAATACCTAAACAAGAGGAGAAATATACATACCACAAAATTGACCTTAAATTGTATCAATAAATGAAAATCCATTCCAAAGCAAAGTATTCATATTTATACCATAATTCCCTTTTTACTTTTGAAAAGATTGCTTGTGGTTATAACCATTTATAACCAAGCCCATTTAAATGAAAACAAACATTTATAAACAATATTTGGGAATTTGGGTGTCGTTCTTTCCAAACTACTTCCTGCTGGTAGAGGGCGCTGTCATGGGGGTCCAAAGAAGATCCAGAAATCCTGGCTGTAGTGTTCTGTAAGGTTGCAATGTCCCATTGACGTTGCTTCAGGGGTCTTGCTTGATCAAACCACATTAATCTGGAAGAAATCTACAGCTTTTCGTTTTCTGTGGAAACAAAAATAGAAATCCTTTTCCCCAGTAACTTGTCCTTAGGCTTAAATTTTTGGAGTCAAATCATTTTTAAAATATATAAATTGAATTATTCCAGCAGCATTTCTTTTATCAGTAGTTGCTATTTTCTCAGCAATCAAATAATTTAAAGACAACAGAATCGCGTATAGTATTCAAAATTTCTCTGTGTTTTCCATTTTTACGTGGCTTTTTTATTATTCTATTTCTTCTACTTCTATTTTTACGTATTTTGAGACAGGGTTTCTCTGTGTAACTTTTATCTGTCCTGGAATTCAGTGCATACCAGGTTTGCTTTGTAATCACAGAGATCTGCTTGCCTCTGTCTGCCGAGTGCTGGGATTAATGGAGTGTGTCACTACCCATTCATTCTACTTCCTTTTTTCTTTTTTAAACCATTGTATCCTGTTTCTTTTTCTCTCCCAAGCCAATGTATTTTTTAAAACACAGTGTAAACCTTCATTGCAGCTCTCGTACACACCAATGAATTGTTAGCAGAGCTCTTTAAAAGCAAGGCGGTTTTTTGCTGCTTATGCTAATTTTGGAAACCTCCTTTAAAGGAGCAAATCTCTGTCTACAGGAAAACAAATCCAACCGAGAAAATGCTGCTACCAAGAAGTCTTGCTAGTCTCTGTTTCTTTGTATCTAAAATCCCTTTTTAAGCTTTTATTAGTTTTAAGTAAAAGTTCTTATAGCCACGTTGGGTGCCATCTGTAGCGTCTGTTTTCCGCCAGCCCTCCCGCCTCCGGTCTGGGCCCACAGCCGCACCAGCCCCAAGTAACACTCAGAGACTCTGTATTTGATATAATCCTGTCGGCCAATTACCATTATTGTTTATGGGCTAGCTCTGTCTTAATTATTAACCCATTTCTACTTATCTAAGTATTTCCACGTGGTCGTCTTATCAGGGAGCTGCAGTGGGCATCTTCCTTCCTCCATGCTCTACATTTTTATTCCTCCCAACCACTTCCTCTTTCCTCCTTGTCTCCTAGCCCCGCCTATCTTGCTATCTCATTGGCCCAACGGTGCTTTATTAATTAACCAGTATGAGAAACATATTTACAGAATAACATCTCCCATCAAGTACTCAAAATTCTCAATCACATGCTAACAAGCTCCAATCAGCATAATATAAAAAATGACTGTGTATCACAGGTTGACTTGATAAAGTCCATTGATTTCTGTGCAATGGGAAAATTATAGGTAGCTATTTTGATAAAAAATTATTGATTGGGACCATGCTTTTGTTTAGAAGTTTCCAGAAAGCAAAGAACATTCTCTAGATAGGAAAAGAAAGCAAATTCAAGTCTGATTTTTAAAAATGTACCTGTTCTCAAATGTACTCAAATGCAGAAATTCTTTGAGCAGCCAGAATGAGGAAGTTTGTTTATATTCAGAAAATCAAAATATCCCCAGCACAGCAAATCCTAATTTCACACTTAAACAGGATGTAGCATGAATAGACATATTCAGCTGTGAAGCAAACAATGGAGAAAACTGGGCAGCCTCTGATGGTGTAAGACAATAATAATAGAATAAATTCTTCCCCAAAGTATTTGAATCTGTTAGATGTGAAATACAAATTTGATAAGAATTGATTTTTGGTCTATGCATTTACATGTTGATTTTTGCAAAGTGAAAACAGAACAAAAAGATTTATATTGTGTAATAGGTAACCGATAGGGATTGTTTCCAAAGCAATGCCCTTCCTCCAGCAATGAAAGAGTGACATTTAATCAGGGGACCTTTCTATTTTTATATAAGAAAGTAGTTTTAGGACAGACACATTTCTGAAAATGCTCAGTGAAGATGTATATTCATGAGATGGTCAGTTTAATGTCCTTGGTTTTAGAAACAAAATGGATGATGGATGTTTAGTCATGATTCCTGTAAAATTATGTATCATTTATTCAGAAGGATAGAAACACAACTGGGCACAGTTGGTTTATGTTATAAAGACAGTAGGCAGGAATGAAATATGCCTGTGAACATGCTCAAATTTTATTATAAATACTTAGCTGAAAAAATGATATTTGGAAACTATGTTAATATAGGATTTTGTCTCTGAAGGATCTGTAATCACACAATAGCCAATATCTCCCCACAAAATGGACCTGTAAATCTATTGTGAATTATTTACATAGAACCAGAATTTTCATTAGAGTAAGCCTATGAGTGTTTTTCATTATATGTATTTTATGTTATACCATATGTGCCAAATGTAAATGCTAATACACACTTAAAATCACTATATCTAATTCTAGTTGAGCTTTGAAAAGAAAGTATCATTGTTGGGAAAATCTTGGAAAATAGAACCTGCTAATATTGCCATTTTATAAACTAATTGGCTCTTATGGAAGGTAGATGAGTTTTAGAGTTATTTTTTTATTCCATATGTGTTTTTCATATAATGTATTCTAATTATGGTTATCCTCTGCAATTCCTTTGAGATCCTCTATTTGTAGGCCCTGATGGTCAGAGGTTGCAATCTACCATAGCCTGGCAGCCTTCTTTAAGGTCAGCAACACAGAGGACTCCCTCCTTCTACACCCAGGGAGGACTTTCTGCTCTCTATCTGCCCTTATTTGGAGGATGTCACTAGACTCAGATGCCTGACTTATCTCTAGCATGACCTTTGGCACAATTTCCTGCTAGAAGCCTCCTCCTCTGCTGTAAATATGGTAACTAAGACTTGTACTAGGAGCTTTGCTATAGGATTCAGGTAACACATACAAAGCTTTATGATTGGAGCTGACAGGAATGTGCCTGTTAGTGCAAATTAGGGATTTTCCCTAGGCTTATTAATCTTATATATTGCCTAAAGTCTGGAATAAAGTTGAGGTGATTGACTAACGTCATTTCTACAAGGGCTACTTCCATCATATCCACAGCCATCTGAATCTGTTGCCTGTGTCAGCTCACTCCATTCTCTTGGACCAGTGCACCAAGGATGCAAGATCCCAAGGATGAAGAAGAGCCACAATCCTCCCTGCTTTTTCTCCCAGATGGATGAGTTTTAGACTTAAGAATTAAATCATTTACTCAATACAGAACCATTGCAGGATGTTCCAGATTGAATTCCAGTATAGCCAGGGCTACATAGAGAAACCCTGCCTTGAAAAACCAAACCAAACCAAACCAAACCAATCCCAAACCCAAACCCAAACCCAAACAAACAAACCCAAACCAAACCAAACCAAACAAAAACAAAGAAAAATCAATTATTCAGCCAATTTCAGAGAATTCTATGCACATGTTAAATAAAAGATGGTAGTGAGTTCTGTTGTCAAAATGACTTAATATTTCTGTACACATCTCTAGGAGAAAATTAAAAATATGGTGTAAAGCAACCATTGGAATTGGATAAATCATGAGAGAATACAGAAGAAATATTCAGAGTGATGTGGGGATGCCTATGCTCAGATATAAGAGCAAGACTTGATTTTAGTTGTATTTGTGTGTGATTAACTGGGCCCATAAGTTATATATATATATATATATATATATATATATATATATATATGTAGATGTATATATGTATATATATACATATACATATTATAGATAGATGACAGATGATATATAGATTGACATGATAAATAGAGATGACAACTATATATAAGGCAAACATGTATACACTTCAGGTATCTAAATATTTACAAACATAGATATAAATATATATTTATATAAGTACATATATTCATATATATCAACAGAAGTATTTCAGTGTAACATACTGAAACATACTTATGAATATATCTACTCACCCATCTATACATTAATCATGTATTTATCATCAATCTATTAGTGTGTGTAGTATAGATCTATCTATATGTCTATAGCTATCATATGCTTGTCTATCATTACATCTATCTACCATCTAGCTCCTCACTTAACATCTATACATCTACTATCATCTATATAAGCATCTACCTACAATCTATGTGTCTTCAATCTATTCATAAAACTATATCATCTATACACATCTATTCTATCTATCCATCATCTATCACCTGTCTCTATATCTCTTAACGAATCTATCTATGTATTTATCTCTCTTTCTCTCTCTTTACCCACCTATCATCTATTATCTATCTAACCATGTTGTTGTAGTCACATCTACTTGTAAGACTGAGAATGTGGTATCTCAGGATTCAAGTCCAGATAGTTTTGTAGAATAAGTTTCTGGGTACCTAAGTGAGGCTGTGTCACAACACAGAACATAATACATGATAGATAGATAGATAGATAGATAGATAGACAGACAGATGATATATAGTTTAAATAGATAACAAATGAAAGAAAGATCAATAAATGAAACAAAGATTGGTAGATGGCAGATAGATAAATGATAGGTAGACAGATGAAGAATGGATAAAGAAAATGTACATTTACACAATGAAGCATTACTCAGAGGAGAAAAACAATGTAATCTTGAAATTCATAGGCAAATGGATGAAGCTAAAAGAAATAATCTTGAGTGAGGTAACCCAGTCACAAAGAGACAAATATGGTATGTACTCAGTCATACGTGGATATTAGACATAGAGCAAGGGATTACCAGCCTGCAATTCACACAAAGAGGACCCTAAGAGAGACATACATGGTCCCCCAGAGAAGGGGAAGGGGACAAGATCTCCTGAGCATATTGGGAGCACGTGGGTGGGAGTGGAGAGGGATTTAGGAGAAAGAGAATGGGAGAAGGGAAAAGGGGAGAAAGATATGAGGGACCAGGAAGATCGAGTTGGGAGAAGAATAGAGGAGAACAAGAAAAGAGATACCTTAATAGAGGGAGCAATTATAGATTTAAAGGAAAATATGGCAAGAGGGAAATGTTCAGAGATATACTAGGATTACCCCAACTAAGAATTTAAGGAGAGGCTATCTTAAATGCCTTTCCTCTATAATGAGATTGATGGCTACCTTAAATGCCACCCTAGAGCCTTCATCCAGTAGCTGATGGAAGCAGAATCAGACACCCATAGCTAAGCACTGAGCCAAATCCCTGGAATACAGTTGTAGAGAGGGAGGAGTGATGAACAAAGGGTTAAGACCATGATTGGGAAACCCACAGGAACAGCAGACCCGAACAAGGGGAGCCCATGGTTCCCAGACTGACAGCTTGGAAACCAGCATAGGACAGAACGAGGCCCCCTACACATGGATCACAGTTTGAAGGCCTGGCCAGTCTATGGGGCCCCTTTTAATGGAACAGCATTTATATCAAGTGTACAAGGGGACGTTGGGAGCCCACTCCACATGGAGGGATGCTCTCTCAGCCTAGACACACGGGGAAGGACCTAGGCCCTGCCTAAGATGATGTGACAGAATTTGATGATCCCCTATGGAAGCCCTCTTACTTTCTCTGGAGAAGAAGAGGGGTGGGATGGTGGTTGGTGGGGGGCAAGGGAGAATGAGAGGGAGAGGGTACTGGGGTGTTACGGCAGGTTTTTCCTGCAGGCCGCCAGCCCACCAGCCCACCAGCCCTTCTGCCGCCGGTCTGGGCCCACAGCCGCACCAGCCCCAAATAACAGTCAGAGACTCTGTATTTGATACAATCCTGTTGGCCAATTACCATTATTGTTTATGGGCTAGCTCTGTTTTAATGATTAACCCATTTCTACTTATCTAATTATTTCCAAGTGGCTCATCTTATCCAGGAGCTGTGGCTGGTGTCTTCCTTCCTCCCTGGTCTACATCTTGACTCCTCCCAACTACTTCCTCCTTCCTCCTAGTTTCCTAGCCCCGCCTATCTAGTTTCCTATTGGCCAGCAGGGCTTTATTAATTAACCAGTATGAGAAACACATTTACAGAATAACATCTCCCATCACTGGGGTTGATATATAAAATAAGATTGTTTCTAATTTAAACAAAAAAGAAAGGGCCTCCATAAAATTGGGCTGTAGGTAAGCCTGTTGGGAATTTTCTTAATTAGTGATTGATGAGGGAGGGCAAAGCCCATTGTGTAATATCATCCCTGGGGTGGTGATACTGGGTTCTATAAGAAAGTAGGCTAACAAGTCAGTAAGCAGCACTCCTTCATGGCCTCTGCCTCAGCTCCTCCCTTGTGGTTCCTGCCCTGCTTGAGTTACCGTTCTGATTTCTTTTGATGTTGAACAGCAATGTGGAAATTGTAAGTCAAATAATCTCTTTCCTCCCCAATTTGCTTCATGGTGGTTCATCACAGCAGTAAAATTTTAGTTTAATTTAATGTCTTTCAATTCAGGGGTTCCCTTGTTGCTCTGGATGTCCTGGAACTCTTAGTCAGTGTTATATCGCTGTGAAGAGACACCATGACCACAGCATCTCTAATTTAAGAAAGCATTTCATTGGGATCAATTACTATTTCAGAGGTTTGGTCCATTTATCAGCATGGTGGGAAGCATGGTGGCACACAAGCAGACATGGTGCTAGAGAAGTTGAGAGTTATACATCCAGATGCACAGGCAGCAGGAAAAGATGCTACTGGGCCTGGCTTAGGCTCTTGACACCTCAAAGCCCACCACCAGTGACATACCTCCACAAACAAGACCACACCTATTCCAACAAGGACACATCTCCTAATTCTTTCAAACAGGACCACTCCATGGTTACCAAGCATTCAAATCTATGAGCCTATGGGGGTCATTCTTATTCAAACCACATAGAAGCACATACATACATATATAATGGATGGTTGAATGATGGATGTACAGACATGATAGATAGTAGATGGTATATTATAGAAAGCTATGCTGAGGTTTGATAAATAAATAAATAGATGGTAAATAGATATAGACAATGGAGAAATTTTAAATAGATGATATATAATAGTTGTATGATGATATATAATAGTTGTATAAATAATAGGTTATAGATATATAGATATTACAGATATCTATATATCTATATATAGATACATAGATGATGAATAGATTACAGATACATGAGAGTTAAATAGATGATATACAGACAGATGACATATAGTAAATGGTAGATCAAATAATGATGGATGGTAGATGATTGACATGATAGCTATGTAGCTAGATGATAAACAGACATTATAGATAGATGGGTGATAGACATTGGATATATTGATGAGTGGATAGATTGATGAATTTATGGCTTGATAGATGGTAGATTAAATAGATGACAGATTATGAATATACAGATAAATGAAGAGACATTATAGATAAGTAATAGACTAATCAGAAGAGGAAAAGACTCAAGAAACACTCATGGAAACACTCATGGAATTCCCATTTCCTAACTTTCTGCTTTATTCTGCAGAACTAATATTAAAGAACATAATGCAAAATCCCTGGTGTCATGGCATTTGCCTCACCACAAAACAAGCTTCCCTGCAAAAAGTTGAGTACAGCCTTGGTTTAGGGGTGTAAATGTTAATATTTAGAAGGCATTTTGGAGGCATGACCACTGAACAAAATAGCAATAAAAGGCAGACAGGTAAGGTAAATAAAACAAAGTAACTCAAAGACTACATATTCGTTCTGTAGCCCTTTCCTATTAAATGTGCATGTATATGTGGTTTGAGTGTATACATATTATGTTCATATGTGAATTCATTACATGTAGTGGGATATTCACTTTGTCTGCTTCTGTGGCACTGACCACACCCATTGGGGGGTGGATCCAGGAGAGGAAATGACCCATGGAACTAGGTCTCAGGAGGAGCCGGAGAACGCTCTCTTGCTGGTGGTACGTGTAGAGAAGAGCATCCAGTTCCAACTGCTGTGTTCATCTATGTTGTGAGTTATTTCTCCCTGAATAAACATCTATTTGGCCTATTTGTTTATCCTGATCCATATTAAACCGCAATATCTGGTGTCAGAAGTGGGATTGAGAACTTTCACTTAAAACTTAACAAAAGCTTAAAAATAGTTTTTAAAAATAAAATAACAGAGACTAGCAAGGCTTCTTGGTAACAGCATTTTTCTGGGTTGGACTCTGTTTTAAGAGAGACAAGTAAAGATTTGCGCGGCTCCTTTAAGGGAGGTTTCCTGACTCAGCATAAGTGGCAAATACCAGACGGCTTTTAAAGAGCTCTGCTAGCAACTGAATGGTGTGTACAAGAGCTGGCAAAGGCAGTGACCACATCTCCAAGTCGGCAGCATGCTGCTGGATGCAGCGTAAACCAAGGCGGTGAGCACAGCTCTCAGTTCTGGCGGTAAAATAGCTGCTGCCATCTTGCATAGAACACAGCTAAAACATCTGTGGCTTTTATTTTAGCAATGTTGTTGTTTACCAGATAAAAGACTCGTGGCCAGAAAAAGATAAAGATTTACAATAAAGACAAATTCACATTAAGAAAAACAGCTAAATGTTTACAGTGTATTTTAAAGTATACCTAGGCTTGGGAGAGAAAGAGAAAAGAAATAAAATGGTTTTAAAAAGAGAGAGTGTGGCTGGGTATGATGGCACACTTTAATCCCAGAACTTTCGAGGCAGAGACAAACAGATCTCTGTGATTTCAAAGGAAACCTGATGTACAGAATAAATTCCAGGACAGATAAAAGTTTCACAGAGAAACCCTGTCTCAAAATATGTAAAAATAGAATGAGAAGAAATACAGTAATAAAAAAGCCATGTAGAGATGGAAAGCACAGAGAAATTTTGGATACTATATGTGATTCTGTTGCTTTTAAATTGTTTGACTGCTGAGAAAATAACAACAACTGATAAAAGAAATGCTGCTGGATTAATTCAATTTATATATTTTAAAAATGCTTTGACTCCAAAATTTAAGTCCAAGGACAACTTACTGGGGAAAAGGATTTCTAATTTTGTTTCCACAGAAAATGAAAAGCTATGGATTCCTTCCAGACTAATGTGGTTTGATCAAGCAAGACCCCCTGAAGCAACGTCAATGGGACAAAGCAGCCTTGCAGACTACAGCCAAGATTTCTGTGTCTTCTTAGGATCCCCATCACAGTGCCCCCTACCAGCAGGAAGTAGTTTGGAAAGAACGATACCCAAATTCCCAAATATTGTTTATAAATGTTTGTTTTCATTTAAATGGGCTTGGTTAAAAATGGTTAATGACCACAAGCAATTTTTTAAAGTTAAAAAGGGAATTATGGTATAGATATGAATGCTTTGTTTTGGAATGGATTTTCATTTATTGATACAAATTTAAGGTCAATTTTGTGATATGTATATTTCTCCTTGTTTAGGTATTGTGTTTATATAGCTCATTGAAAAATGTAATGTATAATTTAATACAGATTATAGAGTTACCTATGGTAGTCAAAACTTGGAGTTAAGTTAGTTAGGATTTCTAGATATGCAGAGATGTATTTGAGTTGAATAAGCATTCTTCACACCTTTCAAAGACCTACAGAATATGGCATTTAAAATGGTTCAGGGTTTTTCTTGACAGTGAGACATAACTGCTCCTGGCAACACCACCTGCATCAGAAAGGAAGATGGACATCGAAGAAATACATTATGGAGTTTGCTTCTAATATGGCAAGACTAGCCATTTGGGCAAGGTACTGCTCTTCTGGACTGTTTGACTTTATGCTGTAGAAACTGGACATGCAGGACCCACAAAAAAGTGACTGCTAAAACAAGATGGACAGTGCTACAGGGTTCCTGCTTCATGAAAGAGTCTGCCAGACACACTATGGCCTATGGGCTGAAGATGGAACATTACAGAAGAACCTCGGATGACTGACCAGGCAGTGAGTTGTCTCTGTCATTCTAGAGTTTATATATTATCCTTCTGTGGTCTTTGCAGGAGTTGAAGACATAGTTATTGTTATAGTTTTTCCTTAGTTAGGATTAAAGATAAGTTACATATAGGACTTTAGACTCACAAAGATAGGATAGATGATATTTTCTTTAAGTCTTACAAAATGTTAATGGACTAAATATTGTTAACTATAATTCTTATTTGATAACTGTTGTATGGTATATTTTGCTATGTTAAGGTTAAAACCCTTCTCTTTATTTTAGACAGAAAAGAGATGATGGTAGATGTTATTCTGTAAATATGTTTCTCATACTGGTTAATGAATAAAGCGTTGTTGGGCCACTGGGAAAGCAAGATAGGCGGGGCTAGGAAACAAGGAGGAAAGAGGAAGTAGGAAGGAGGTGTCAGCATGTAAAGCCTGGAGAAAGCAGAATGCCAGAGACGCTTGGGCCGGTAAGATGAGCCACGTGGTAATACTTAGAATAGTAGAAATGGGTTAATTATTAAGAAAGAGCTAGCCGATAAGGAATTAGGAACTGGCCAATGGGATTGTATCAAATACAGAGTTATTGGGGTGTGCTTGGTGGTGGGACCTGGCAGCCAGTGGGACCAGGCAGCTGGTGGGACTGGGCAGCTGGCGGGGAGGAACAAAGAGTGGGGCCAGACCGGCTGTGGGGAGAAAAACATGCCTGTAACACATACACATGCGCATAAGTGTGCAGGGAGGTTGTCATGCCCAACTGGACCTCAGTGGGTGCTGTGGATTCAAACCCAGGCTTCCATATTTGTGCTTTAATTATGCTATTCACTGAGCTATCTACGTAGCTCTATCTACTCTTTCTTTAATTAAATTTGTTTTTTAGATTTATTTACTTTATACATATGGGTTTTGCCTGCTTATATGTATGTGTATCATGTATTACACTAGGTGCCTATGGAATTCAGAAGAGGGTAAAGATGGTTGTGCATCAACTCACGGGTGCTGGGAACCAAATTTGGGTCCTCTGCAAGGATACCAAGTGCTTGTAACCTCTGAGTCATGTCTATAGCCCATTTTTTTGAGACAGAGTCTCACTATGTAGACTATGCATGTCTTGAGTTCACAGACATCCACTGGCCTCTGGCTTCTGAGAGCTGGGATTAAAAGCATGCATCAACATTCCCATAGTTGTTTGCACAAGGCCTGCAAAGATCATACCAGTCAATATGCCAACATGGATGAATAAAAATTTCATAAGGCCCAACCCATGGATGAAGAACTCAAGGCAGACAATAGTGACAGAGGGAGAACCAGTCTGCAATAAGATCTGTCTTAATTAGGGTTATTATTGCTATGATGAAACATGATGGCCAAAGAAATTTAGAGAGGAAAAGTTTTGTTTGGCTTACATTTTCAGATCACAGTTCATCCAAAGGAAGTCAGAAAAATAACTCAAGCAGCGTAGGAACCTGGAGGCTAGAGCTGATGCAGAGAACATGGAGCTGATGTTTAACTGGCTTGCTTCATGTGGCTTGCTAAGCCTTCTTTTTTATAGAACACAGAATCACCAGCCTGGAGTTGGTGACACTTAAAATATACTATGTACTCTCCCATTGATTACTAAGTAAAAGTGCCCTACAGCAGGATCTTTTTTTTAATGGTGATATATATATATATATATATAATTTAAATTTGAAACAAGCTTGTTTTACATGTCAATACCAGTTCCTTCACCCTCCATTTCTCTTCTGTGCTCCCCCAACCCCCACCCCCTTTCTGCTCCCCAGGGAGGGAAATACCTTCTGTAGGGGATCTTCCACATCTGTCATATTATTTGAAGCAGGGCCTAGGCCCTCTCCCATATGTCTAGGCTGAGAGAGTATCCCTCTATGTGGAATGGGCTCCAAAGTCCATTCATATACTAGGGATAAATACTGATCCACTATCAGAGGACCCATAGACTGCCTAGTCCTCCTAACTAACACCCACTTTCATGGGGTCTGGGTGGGTCCTATGCTGGTTCCCAGCTGTCAGTCTGGGGTCCACGAATTCCTCCTTGTTCAGGTCTGCTGTTTCTGTGGGTTTCTCCAGCCTGGTCTTGGCCCCTTTGCTCATCACTCCACCCTCTCTGAAACTGGATTCCAGTGGTTTGGCTCAGGGTTCAGCTGTGGGTGTCTGCCTCTGCTTCCAATAGCTACTGGATGAAGGCTCTAGGATGGCATATAAGGTAGTCATCAATCTCATTATTGGGGAAGGGCATTTAACGTAGACTCTCCACTACTGCTTAGATTGTTAGTTGGGATCATACTTCTAGATCTCTGGGCATTTCCCTGGTTCCAGATTTCTCTTTAAACCTCTAATGGCTCCCTGTATTATGGTATCTCTTTTCTTGCTCTCTTCTATTCTTTCCCTGACTCAATATCCCTGCTCCCTCATACTCTCCTCTCCCCTCCTCTTCTCCCCTTCTCTTTCTCCTAATTCTCTCTTCACTTTCTCCATGCTCCCAATTTGCTCAGGAGATCTTGTCCCTTCCAATTTCTGTGGGGGACCATGTATGTCTCTCTTAGGGTCCTCCTTGTTTCCTAGATTTTCTGGTGGTGTGGATCCTACGACAGGGTCTGTTTGAGGCATTTTCTTAATCGAGGTTCTCTCCTTTTAGGAATCTCTAGTTCTAGCTTGTCAAATTGACATAAATCTGTCCAGCTAATGACCCCAATCCCAAATGATTACCACTAAACACATGCAATTGGACTCAGTAGATCTCGCATATTTTTGCATATATATTCATATTTAGAAGATATATGCTCATATTCATATATATATACATATATACAATTCACATATATTCTAATAATATGAACTAATAAATGTTCTTATTGTCATATTTTATTATCTATGTATCATTTTCTATATCTGTCAATCTATCATCTATGTATTTATTTATAAATTGTTTATCTATCAATCTATAATCTATGTATCTATCTATAATCTATTTATCAGTCTATCATCTATGTATTTATAATCTGTTATCTATCAATCTATCATCTATACATTTAAAACAAAAGTAATTATTGAAGAAATAATGAATATGAGGAGTGGTGAATGGCCACAAGAGGAGTTGGAAAGAAAGAGAGGGAGTGGGAATGATGCTAATACAAATACAGTGTACTCATGCATTATTCTCAAATGACTTGGCAAAATACAGTACTATTTTCCAACTTTTCTCTAAATGTTAGGTGGCAGCAGGATTTTGTAAAATTATCAACTAATCCTTAAAAGTTTTCTGCTACTGAATCATTTCCAAAATGACTGTATTTATAGCTCATTTTGACACCGTTTTCAACAGAATCTATTTCCTTTTCTTTGTATTTCTCACAGAAAGAAGAAAACAGCTACATGCACGCAAAAATTTATTTTGTAATCTTTTCAATATGTCATCTATGCAAATACATAGGAACAGGGGCTTCCACTGATTCTTTGACACCATATTTTATTTATGAATAGGCATATAAATGTGTTTACTTATGTATTTGATAAATTGTTTCACATGAAAAAATACAGTAATTAAGGAGGTCGGTAAAAGATTTTAGAAAGACATATTTTTGAAAATTCCTTGAAATGAAGATACCAAAAGAGAAATTATGAGAGCAAGGTCTATTTATAGAAAAATAGAAATTAAATCGTTATGGTGCTCTGTACTAGATTATATTTTCCATAGTTGGAATATCTGCTTTCAACATTATTTTAAGAAATGATTTGTGGATGGGTGGTGGTGATACATGGTTTTAATCCTAATACTAGGGAAGCGGAAACAGGTCTATTACTGAGTTCAAGGCCAGCCTGGTTTACAGAGCAAGTTCCAAGACAGCCAGCACTCCACAGAAACCCCTGTCTTGAAAAGCCCAAGTAAGGAAGAAAGAAAGGAAGGAAGGAAGGAAGGAAAGAAGGAAGGGAGGAAAGAACAAAAGAAGGAAGGGAGGAAAGAAGGAAAGAAGGAAGAAAGAAGGAAAGAAAGAAAGGAAGAAAGAAACAAAAAATGATTATTGATCTAAACTCTCTAACATCACCATGTGTCTTAGTCAGGGTTTCTATTGCTGTGGAAAAACCATGACCAAAAGCAACTTGAGGAGGAAAGGGTTTATTTCATCTTACATCTTGTAGTCCATTACTTGGGGAAGTAAAGGTAGGAACCTAGAGGCAGGATCTGATTCAGAGGCCATGCCATGGAGGAGTGCTGCTTACTGTCTGGCTCCTCATGGCTTGCTCAGCAGTGTTGTCCACAGTGAGCTGACCCCTCCCATATCACTCATTAATAAAAATATGTCCCAGAGTGTTTCCCACAGACCAACCTGTTGGAAGCATTTTCTCTATTGTGCTTTTCCCTTCACAAGTGACTGTGGCTTGTGTCAAGTTGACATAAAACTAACAGCACACAAATCTTTCGATGTTCACTTTTAGCAGCCAATACAAAAACTTACCCTCTATTCTAAAAGTAAAAATAACAGTAGTGGAGTCTGTAACATGCAGGAATGATAAGATTCTCTCTCTCTCTCTCTCTCTCTCTCTCTCTCTCTCTCTCTCTCTCTCTCTCTCTCTCTCTCTCTCCCTCTCTGTGTGTGTGTGTGTGTGTGTGTGCAGTTAAGCCCTTGTGTTTATAGATGTATGTGTGTGCATCTGAATGTTGATGGTCAAAGAACAATGTCAGGTGCCATCCTTCATACACAGCCACCTTATTCTTTGTCTCTCACTGGCCTGGGATTTTCCAGATATTCTAGGCTGGCTCCTGGTGACATCAGAGAATTCATCTGTTTCAACTTCCCTCCTTGGTGGTAGAATTACAGGCATGGCCCACCACATGGCTTTTCACTGCAGTTGTCAGCTGTCCAATGCGGGTGCTAACAATTGAACTTAGGTCTTCTGGAAGAGCAGCAAGCACTCTTAACCTTTCAGCCACCTCTCTTTTAAAAAGTCAAATTGATATTTATGTGCATTTCCTTTTAGCTTACTTTCTTCAAAGAAATAAGTGCAACTGAAATAAATTTATTTAATTATTCAAAGATGCACTAACACAGATTAGAACACTGGAAAGGATGGATGAAAGAGAAAGCATGCTGTAAATAGGAAGATATTATCTGAGAGAAAAGTTGTTTCATTTTCATATTGATGTTGCAGGTTCCAGGATGAGTATACTGGAAAATTCCTGATGTCATCTGTAAGGTTGGAACAGAATTATTTAATATATTTAAGATAGCAATACATGATATTTGATGAGAGTGGAAAATAAAATATAAGCTATTAAAGAGACAAAGACAAGATGTATCATGCAAAAACATTTTACAGGATTTTTTAGGGAATATGCATGAATTTTTTATTGACATTTTTCATATATGGAAAAGCTTAATATGATAAATCATCTTATATCAATATCTAAATTAGGATTTCTTAGAACTTATGTAGTTATGTGTTTGAGTCTATATTTACTATGAATCTAAACTACAATTATATTTTTTTCTTACTTTCAAGTTACTTTCTTATTAGGGTTTACTAAGCTCCATGTACCCTATAGCAAGAGTTTCACTCAAGGGCCCAGACAATAACAGCTGAATTAGTTCCCTTCTGGATATTGTCAATGTCTTCACTGAAAAAAGGAAAATGACCTAAACTGAGTATATATAATTCAGTAAAGTGATACAGTTGCTGAAGGATAATCAAACTGGGAAATGTAGATCTGAAGATGTGAAGAAATGGACATGGACACTTAACTCTCATCCTGCAAAAACCCCAACTCCAGATAGAACAAGAACTATGTCATAAGACCTGATAGTCTCAAACTGATAGAGGAGAAAGCAGAAGGTGTGCTTTGACCATAGGCACAGGTGTGGACTCTGAATAGGATTCTAATAGCAAGGAGAGAAGACCGGAAATGGTGAGATATCATTGGATTGAAAGCTACAGCAAAGGAATCTGTCAATTAAATGCAGATGCATCCTAGGGAATGGAGAAGATCTTTGTCAGCTATACATCTGATGGAGGATTAGTGTCTCCAATATACAAAGAACTTAAACAAACAAACAAACAAACAAACAGTAAACTGTGAACATCAACCCCCTCAAAATACAAAAACTGAAAACAGAATTCTTGTGTTATCAAGCTACACTATTTCTAGATATGTACCAAGTAATTTAATATTTATTAGAGAGCCCATTGAATGTCCATGCTCATTGTAGTTAAGTTTACAATAGCTAGGAAATTAAATTGATCTAGATGCTCATCAACTGATTAATGCATAAGGAAAACTTTGTAACATATAAAATGGAATATTATTCAGCCATAGTGAAAAATGACATCATGAAATTTGTAAGTAAATAGAGGGAACTGGAAAATATTGTACTCAATGAGGTCACCTGGGCTCAGAAAGACAAATTGTGCATGTCCTGTCTCACATGTGGATCTCAGATTTGAATCTTTTATTTTGTATGTTTAACTTGGAGTATGTGTGGAAGCCAGGTAGTTAGAAACAGGTCAGATCCATCAAAGGAGGGATGATGATGAAATGCCATTAAATTAAAAGTATAAAGAAATGTTCAATCATGAAGTCAGATGTGGAATGGGGAAATCAGAACATGGTGGAAGCTTTAACTAAAATGAAGGATTAATAAAATCTACATGGAAACCATGAACTTATAACTAAAGTATAAAATGTAATTAGACTGGAAAACGGAGCACAGGTGACAGGGAAGATTAGAGGGTGGTTGCTGTGAGTTAAAGAATCAGGTGTGGATGTGGTTGGGGCATAAGGAAGAACAGGGGTAAGTAAGGCTGGGTCAACCCAAACTACAGAAATATACTAGTTTGTAAGCTAATTAAAATGTAAGCATTAAAAAAAAGAGTTTCATCAGAGGAATCTTGCAAAGATACAATGCTGTTTCTGGATGACATGGGTTTTTAATGAAAATCTAATTTCCAGGCATGGGGTGCCATCTTATCATTTATTAGTGAAGGGAGACCCTGGAGTCATCAAAACAACTTAGCTATTGCCATATCTCTTGGTTGTTTACCAAAACTAAATGGTAGGCCACTGTTGCTGAAGACACTACACACTGTGGCTGCAGGGCATCAAGAAATCAAACTCAAACGGACTAAGAAACTCTTTCCCTTCTGGCTGGCTTCCACGGTGCTTGGAGGTACTTGGTAGGCTGTGTATGTGGGGGGATAAGCCATTGATGACGTCACTATGATATCCCCGGATGCTTCAAAAGCAGCCTTGTGCTCCCTGGTGCAATAAAGGCCATCCTGGGGGGAAGCAACCACTTTCTGATTGGATTTGATGACAGCTCCATGGGAGGGAATCTCACTTCTAGGGAAAGACAGGGCAGGGGTGGGTGGGTTTCTATTTTAATACTGTCAACTCCAAGACAATGGAGATTATGGAGACAAAGTGGGAGACCAGTGGTGAGAAACTGATATATTCCCAAGCTACCATCTTAAAGACACTCAAAGATTTGTGCTGCCTTAAACTTTTGTCAAGTCAACTTTTTTATTTTATTTTATTTTTATTTTTATTTTTTTTTAGACAGAGCCTCTGGCTGTCCTGGAACTCACTATATAGACCACGCTGGCCTCAAACTCACAGGTGTGAGTTGATATTAAAGGTGTGTGCCTCCACATCTGGCCTCAGGTCAAATTTTTACAGTGAGGAGTGGTTCATGCAGAATTTTATAGCTGGTCAAATTGCTGAGGATAAGTGACAGTGGATGCTCAGCCATCAATGGTCATCTGGGTGGGGAGGAGGGTAACACAAAAAATGTATGTGGGGGAGTGGATAAGATCAAAATATATTATATACATACATGAAAATGTTAAAGAACAAATAAAATATTAAAAAACACAAATTAATTAAGCATCAAGATATAAAATGAATATACTTTGACTCACCTAATTCTAATGTCACTTGGACAGGTGTCTAAAAGAGAGAGAAAATGGAAAAATGATAACATTTTTATTATAATATTAGTAAAGTAATGTGTTATTTCAATATAACAATATTATTTAAAATAATGTATTATTTTAACATAATATTAATAATATTACTACATATGAGTTATTTTTGTAAAAATGCAGATATAAAGCTAGGTTTTGAGCAGAATATCTGAACAGATGATCCTAAGAGCCAAGTTTCATTTCAGACAGATTTTATTGTGTTAATGGTTCATTGGTATGTCCATGGTCATGTAAGAGAGTGTACATGTGTACATTCATGCATGTATAGGCAAGAGGTTGACTTTTTAACATCTTCCTTATTCATTCTACATATTGGTATTTTTGAAACAAGATGTTTCACATAGATCTTTTGCCACAAATCTCCAGGACTCCTTTTGTCCCCACACCTTCCCAGCTCTGGTATTCTTGGCTTTCTACATGGGTGCTGGAATGCAAACTGAGGTTCTCATGCTTTTGTGCACTTTTCCCCAGAGCCATCTTCCCAACACCTTAGATAATTAAAAAATAATGTTTATTATAAAAATGAAAAATGAAAAGTCACACATGTCGATTGTTATTTTACCTGTGTCCAGGATGCGTTGCACATTCTCATCCTCAATGCCAATTTCCTCCACGAAGTCCATATACTGTGTCATCTCATCCTTAGTCAGAAGTTTGACTTTTGCTATATTTCATTGTGTATAAGGAAGAAGATGTCACAACATTAGCAACCATCTTAGTTTCCTGAAAGTGCCATTGTCACTCCTGTTTCCACCATTAGATTGATAATGTCCACCCGAGAAATGAAAATACTGGGTGGATTCCAGGATGTAACATACCATTCTAGTAATATCATCAATTTTTTGTGGACTTCAATATACTGAACTCCTACATAGCTTTCAAAGCAATTCCAGAAAACAATGCTTGATCATTACCATTTTTACTATCATTACTGTATATCATTATTTTGTTTCTATTTATGTTGTAGAATCTATTCTTAGGGTTCTTGATGCTTCTTCAGATGACAGAACCAACTGATCTGAAATTATCATAAATATGAGAGGAGTGATATTTGACTCAGTGGTTAAGAATGCTTAAGGACTTAAGTTCAGCTCCCAGGACACATGGTGGTGCATGACCAGTGGTCATCTTGTGGCCACTATATGCACCAAACACACACATGGTGCACTTAAATGCAGTTAGAACACTTGTACATAAAAAACAAACATCTGCTAATAAGGGACATACCTCAAATGAAATACAATCTCTGTCTATCAATTTCAGAAATAAAGATTTAATTTTGGTAGGAAATGAGGGTATCATACAAGATTCCAGTGCTTTCGATAACAGGGTCAGGAGTTTGTCAGTTCAACAGAGTTTGCATCTAAGAAACTGAATTTTGTGGACAGAATACTGTACAGTCATATTTTAAGCTACATGATGATTAAGATTCACAAGTCAAGAGTTGTAAAGATTAATTGAAACAATAATGCTGAAAGCCAGGGTTTAAAGTTGATATGAATTTAGTCAACAAACCCACTTAGTGTGGTCAAGGAATATTTCAATTCCTGCTTTAGTAGATGGAAAGCCCATACTACCCTGAAGTGAGAACGTGATGATTGGTTGATGTATAATTCAGAAATGCTGGAAAAAAATGTGTGGAAATATTAAAATCTTGCATGTCCCAAAAGAAAAAGCATTTGTTTATTTATTTTTAACATATAAACTCTTAATATCTTAGTTTCTTTGTTCAATTATTCTGACCAAATGCTTTTACCAAAAGAATTTACAGTAGAAAAGGGTTGATTTCTGCACTAATTCTCCAGCTATAGTACATTTAATTGGGGAAATTCCTCTGGAAGAAATTTTGGGAAGAAATTTGGGAAGAAATTTTGGGAAGCTGACACACCACATCTATAGTCAGAGCGAAGAATGAGAGCACGCATGCTTGTGTTTAGCCAACTTTCTCTAGTCTTATATAGTTCAGGATAGTCTTCTCAGGAAATGCTGCTGACCGCACTGGGATGAGCTCCTACTTGTGTTATCATTCGTGACACTCCCACAGACATGCCCACAGGCTAGTCTGATGTAAGACATCTCTCGACCCTTCCAGAAGGATTCTGGGTTGTGTCAATTGGCAGATGAAGCTCATAGTACCTCATCCCCCTGCTAGAGAGTGGTACTGCCCACAGTGAGTGGAGCCTTCTCATGTCAACCATCAACAAAGACCTCCACAGGCCAGTCTGGGGTGGGAAATACCCCACTGAGACCCTTCCCAGGTGATTCTGGATAGTTCTAAGTTGATCATCAAAGGTGACTATCACAGCTTCAGCTGTTTATGAACATGAAGAATGGAGTCAGATGTATGAACATACTGAGAATTTTGTGCACAGATGTCCACATTCATCCATGCCCTTGAACAATACTCTTGATTGATGAATTCCAAGTATGATACTCACCCAAAATTCCAGCCACACGTGTGACTTTACCCAGACTATCCTTGTTAAAGTAATGAAACAGCAATATCCTCTTATTCACTGTCTTTACTATGAATGTTGTTTTCCCTTCGTCTGAGATAAACAAGAAATATGTAAAAAGTATAAATACATATAAGATTACAAAATGATTGTTTAGGCTCATTCACACTACATCCGTATCTATGCGCAGATGAACAATATGGTCTCTGTCCAATAAAATTCTGTTCCACATGTTCCAACCAATCAAGACAGACAGGGAATTAAGAAAGCAAGTTCATAATTCTGCTGTAAGATATGAAATATATTTAGTATTCCACAGTTACCTAGAAATTTGTAGAACCTATTTTGATTTGGGATAGCAACATTCCTGTTACCATGATGTGAAGGTGCACAGAAGATGGCTCTTATTTGCTGAGGATAGCTGTGTGATTATATGTATACACATGTGTGTATATACATATATATTTGCATTTTATATGCATATATATGATTGCATTTTCATGGATCCTATTAAATTTAATGGTGGAATAATCTACTCATACATACACACATTGAGAACAGCTGTATGGTATTTATCCCTAGTATATGAATGGACTTTGGGAGCCCATCACATATAGAGGGATACTTTCTCAGCCTAGACACATGGGAGAGGGGTGAGTCCTGCTCCAAATGATGTGACAGACTTTGAAGACTTTCCATGGAAGTTCTCACCCTCCCTGGGGAGCAGAAAGGAGATGGGCTGGGGTTTGGTGGGGATAAAAGGAAGAATGAGCATGTGAGGGAACTGGGATTGACATGTAAAACAACTTTGTTTCAAATTTAAATAAAACAAGGAAAAAAGAGAACAGATGTATGACTATAACATATAACACACATATATGTATATATGTATATTACATATATGCATTTTCACGGATCCTATTACATTTAGTGGTGCAGTCATCTAACTTTACCAATTCTTTAGACACAGGACAGAAACTAGAGAGCTTGCCACATAGTGGAACACGAGAGCATGCCATATAGCAATTTCTTCCCAACTGCAACATTCTGTATTGGAATCTCATGAGATTCAAGAAGTAAATAACCCACAGGTCTCAGGAAATTATTGAAAATAACAACTTCAATAGGCTACTCCACAAAGTTATGGCAAACAGCAAACAGCTATTGATGGAAGAGGCTCTCTCACTAGCTTTACTTACACACAGCTCCAGCGTCCCCAAGGTGGGGTTGGCTCTTCAAAATGCAACGATATCTGAGTCCCACATACTCTTGTACATGACTCCAATATACTCGCTGCTTCACTAACATTCCTTGTTAAAGAAGGGGAAGGCACAGAGGCAGGTGTATCTCTGTGAGTTCAAAGACAGCCTGCTCTACAGAGCAGAGCAAGTTCCAGGGCAATACAGAGAAACCCTGTCTTGAAAAACCAAAACCAAAACCAAAACCAAAACAAATAAATAACAATAACAAAAAACCAAAACCAAAAAACAAAAAAGAGGGAAGGGACAGACATAAGACCTTTCCCAGTGATATGATTGTTCTTTCTCATGTCAGTGATAAGTCTTCTTCTTTCTGAGACTGGTCACAGTATGTAGCTCTAGTTGGCCTGAAATTTGCTGTGTAGACGGGGCTGGCACAAAACTCACAGAATTCCTTCCAAAATTACACAATACACAATATGGGATGGAATTTTTGGTGAGATATCTGCCTGTGAGTTGAGTGTGCTGCTGCATTTAAGTCCAATAAACTCATTGATAAACAGCTAGAATCAGTGGCACAATCAGTTTTATTGTATTGAGTTAAATAGATTCTTTATGGTAGAATAGTAAAGAATAAAAGTATTCTTACCACCTGTTTTATGTCAAATTAAACTGATACCTTTATTGTTTATAAATGGATCTCTGCATATTTTAGGTAATATTCCTGCCAGAATTAAAAAAGATAGGACTATGACTATTTGTGGTGAAGAGTATATTTACATATTATAAATGATTTTTCTCCCCAAGAAAATTATAAAATTTAGGTAGTTCAAGAGTCCTGTTTGAAAATTGCTGGGAGTAATTTTTTGTGGGTATTTTAACATATTTATTATTTTTCCCATTTTACATATTGATCCCAGTTCCCTCTCCCTCTTCCCCTACCTCCCTCTCTCCCTTTCTTCCACCCTCCCATGCCTCCCAACCACCCTCCCTTTCCATTCCCCCCACTCCACAGGGAAGGTGATGCCTTCCAGGAGGGATTATCAAAATCTGTCAAGTCATTTGGAGTAGGGTCTCCCTCTTGCCTCTAGGTTAAGGGAGTATCCCTCCATGGGGAATATTCTCACTGGGAATAATTTTAATCAATGATAAAATCCTACTTCTTATTTTGCATTGTTATTTTTGAAGATTTATTTATTATGTATACAGTAAAAATATGGAAAAATATAGAAGACTTCATGAATTTGCACGTCATCCTTGTGTAGGGGCCATGCTAATCTTCTCTGTATCGTTCCAATTTTAGTATATGTGCTGCCAAAGTAAGCATGCATTATTTTTTTAATGGTCAAATTACTTTTTGATTCTTTTAACTATGCTCAAATTGGTGTCTGTGATTTAGTTCAGGCCTAAAGCTACAGGAGGAAAGTGTGCCTGGTACTCAAACATACTGAATAAATAAAATTTTAAGAAGTCACTTAAAAAGTAAAATGAAAACAAAAACATTAACAGCAATGACAACGAAACAAATCATGTCTGTTATTAGATCCAAAATGACTAGGACGGCATTGAAGGGGCTTTCTCTAAGATTCCCTCCTTAATTTGTAGAGATGATTGAACTGGAATGTAGAGATCCAGATATGCAAAATACAACTAGGACTGTGAATTAAAAAAAATTAGGGTCATGCATTCACTCTGGCATTTTCTACTCACAATCTGCCTGGTAAAATTCTTGCTTTCTCTTTCCTATGACTTCATACCGTTGGCAGTTGTTCCCTTTCCTGAAAAACAAATGCACAGATTGCTCCAGGGTCCTGATTTTGGATTCCACATGAGTGAGAGGACAGTTTAATGTTAATAATATTTTCATCTGTAGATTTTTTATAAGCACATGTTGTTGTATGACATCATTCCTAAATATAACCAATAGCATACTTAAATGTCATCAATCACCCACCATATTAGGGGTTTGTAGGTATCGGATGGCACAGAATCAGCTCCTCTCTGTGACTCCTGTCACTTGTTCTTTCTCCTGTCACTTGTTCTGACCCCTGCCCAACGAATGACCTTGAATCCCCGATTTTCCTACCCCCACTCACCAAGAGCTGGGATAATGGGCATATAGGACCACACCTGTGTGCTGAGGTTGGAGCCCTGGGACTTGCGGTGCATGCTGGGGAAGTAGTCTCCCAACACAGCTGAATTCCCAGTACCCAGCCACAATCATTGATAAAAGGAAAAAGAAGTATTGAACAAAGATTCCACACCAATCTGAGATGAGAAATGTTGATAGACATTGGGTTAGAAGGGTGCAAGGCCACTTGGTACAGAGAACACCACAGCATCCTCCATATACTATAGTCTAGCTTCCATATTTACATTGTAATCCTGTTTTTTTCCTCTCTCATAAATATCACCAATCTCATAGATTATATAGCAGCGATTGCTTTGTACTTTTAAATAGCTTCAAAACCAGATTACAATTGTTTTCTGAGAAGATTTAGATTGGGATGTACTTTGGCTGATTAGGAGAGCCATAAAGCCCCAGGCATGACCATGTATTCAGATCTATATTTGCTCAGCAGAGGTCCATGTGACCAATAGTTGACAGCCACAGCTTAGATTTGCCTTTATGGCTTTAAAAATGGGAATAACTGGATAGTGGCGGCACATGCCTTTAATCACAGCACTTGGATGGCAGAGGCAGGTGAATCTCTGTGAGTTTGACTATAGCCTGGTCTAGAGAGTGAGTTCCAGGACAGGCTCCAAAAGCTACACAAAGAAACCCTGTCTCTAAAAACCAAGGAAAAAAGGTAATAACTGGGTGAAACAGATGGCTCAGCCATTGAAGACTAGACTTACCAAAAAAGAAAAGATGGGTATAGTAGTTTAGACTGGGAATATAGCTCCATGTAGCCCATTGGAGGTCTTGTGGTCCATTCTCAGCACTTTAAAAAGTACCATTTATGTCTGGAATGGTGATTCCCCCCAGCACTGTTCTTTTTGCTCACTATTGTTTTAGCTACCCCAGGTCTTTTCTGGTTCCTTACAAATTTTAGGATATTTTATAGTCTTTCCTGAGGAAAAGCCCTCCCTCCCCCCAAAACCACTTGGTTTTTGAATATCAAGTTGTTGCTCTGAGATCATATTTATACAATAACATTATATGGAATGAACAGGTTGCATTTAAATATCTATGAATACATATGTATATGAACAATTAAAGAAGAGGGGTCATAGAATTTGAGAGAAACCAAGGGAGGAGAGCATGTGGGAGGGGATGAAGAGAAAAAAATGATGGGGGAAATATTGTAATTATGTTTTAGCTTAAAAAAAGCTTGTAAAAATTGAAAATGTTCTCTCTCCTTCAACATGTTAGTATGTTCACCTAAATGATTTTGAACTATTACTCTTTTAAACAATTTTAGGCATGTTAAATTTAAATATTAAGCCAAGCATAGTGGAATTGCTGGTCATCTCAACACTTGGGACACTGATGCAGGAGGATAGGTTCAATGTCATGCTCAAAAAAATTTAAAAATAAAAATAAAAACAATAAAAAATAGATGGTTATGGTGTTACGCACTTTTGATCCTAGCATTCAGGAGGTAGAATCAGGCAGATCTCTGAGCTCAAGGCCAGACTGGTCTACAGAGCGAGTTCCAGGATAGCCAGAGAAACCTTGTCTTGATAAAACAATATATAAAAATTAAAACATTTATTCTCTACTATGTATTGAGATCAAAGCCAGCACCATGTACAGAGATTATGTTTCAAAAACTGAAATTATAACTAAATAATTAATTAATGAAAAGTTTCAAATATCAGCATGTAATTAATAAAAACTTTTATGATCCCAGATAGAAATATATTCTCAATGGATAATTTGACTTATATCCAGATAGTTTAAAATCATTGAAATTGTCTCAATTTTTTGATATATGTTCTTTCCCACCTGTGCTTTGGAGGAGTGATAAATTAAAAATTAAATGATTGTCATATATATTAATTTGATAAATTGTCTTATGCTGTTTGACTTTCCCAGGGTGCTGATGTTTTTCTCATGGTTTTCTCTAATTATCCCGATAGAAAAATTGATCTATTATCTATTTATTTATGTATCTATTATTTATATCTACATATATGTGAATATATCTGTAAACCTAGCCATTATTCACCTATCATCTATGTATCTATCTTTGCATCTATGTATCTATTTACATATGTTTGTTATATATATATATCATCTATTTAATTACCTATTATTTGTCTATCTACATATACATGTATTGTTTATCTACTGATATATCTATCATCTATGTATTTATCTGTTATCTATATGTAATCACCAGCTATCTCTTGATATTTATTATTTTACTTTGGCTTGCCACATACTAAATAAATTCACTCTATCAATTAAAAATGTGGTTGTCCTTCTGTGGACCATATAGACTAATGTGATTAAAGAATCCTTACTTAGTGCTGTGGGTGTTCACTGACCTGAGCATTGTCTGAAAACATCACGTTACTCTGTCCACAGCCCACTACATGGATTATTTTGTCTATTTTGTTTTATATCTTACTTGACATAAAAATAGAGGAAGATTTTCCTGCATTTCTTCATACATTCAATGTGACGGAAGTAGGTCCTCAAGGGTGACCCTTCTTTTATCTTCTCCAAGGTACTGGAAGCTAAGTAAATAGTTCGCCAATTCCCATCAACCTGGAAAGAAAAGTGGCTTTGGAAACAATATAGGTAAGAGTAGGGGATAGTTTAGTAACCTGCGTCAGCTTGGATGGGGTAATTAATGACTTTATGCATATTCTACACAATTAATCTAATAATGATTTTAGACCCCCCACCACCACTTTCAGGTTATTCACAAACCTCTCTCTGAACAAGGTGTAGAGTTCGCCATATAATAACCTCTTCTCTCTCCTACCCATTGTATCAGGCTACTCTTGCAGCCATTGATGAGAAATTGTGTAGTGGTTTCCATATAAGAGCCCTTTAATATCTCCCTCCCCACTTGTATCTGGCTACTCACACATCTATCTCTGTGAAAGGTGTAGGGTTTCCCACATCCTCAGCAATGCTCAAGTCCAGACAGTTTCCATTAAAGTATATTCTCAGTGTATTCAGGTCAGAAGAATAAAAATACTGATCTGGCCTGAACTGGTTTTGAGTATATGCCCAGTAAGACAAAATAAAATTCTCCAGATAACCTTACCCTACTGGCAACTTTATACCATGTATAACATTGGGCAGATGCATTATGGTAAGGCACATATGCAGTTGGAGAAACCAGTGGTTTAATATATTAATCAAAACAAACAAACAAACAAAACAAAACAAAACAAAACCAGACCCTTTAGTAACTAGTTTGTCTGTTTTTGGGACACCTGGAAGAGATGCACATAATAGCTTGGGGTCCTTGAATCCTGTCTGCCATGTGGTCAATTTTCAATCTTAGCCATGTATCTGTCTGTAATCTGCACTCTAGCTTTGCCTTGAATGGAGTAATCTTGCTTTTTCTGCAGATCTGTATGAGACCTTACTTTTTTTTTTTGGATAACAGACCTAAGTAGACAGTGGCCACTGCAAACAGAAACATTAGTACAATTCACCCCTTTTCAATTTTTTCATTGTATCCGTCATCATGACTTCCATGTCTTCACAGGGTGAGAGACATGAGTGGAAATGTAGGAAGTGATATAGGTGTACAGATTTTCATGGAAAGTTGAACTCATCCTTGGTGTCAGACTGATGGACATTTTCTCTTTGTCTCTCTTTCCATGTTTCCCTATCTGCCTTTATGTCTCGCTTGGTCTCTGTCTATCTCTGTAAAAATTATCCTTTAGACTGTTTTATGTCTCTATGCCATTTTCTACTATGAGACATAATGAATACTTACTTACAAACATTCTTTTTCCCTCCCATTTCTCTCTGTCATATAATGACACAAAGACACACAGAAAACTTACCTTCAGAAGCATTAATCTATGTGTATCTCTCTGTCTCTTGCTCTCCTTCTCTGTGTCTCTATCCCAGAAAACCACCATTTAGATCATTCTTGTTCTTTCTACTTTCAGATGTATAGAATACTAATTTTCAGAGCATTTTCTCCTGTCTGTCTGTCTGTCTGTCTGTCTGTCTGTCTGTCTGTGTATCATCTAGCTCCTTTCTTTCTGTCTCTTGATCTCTGTCCCTTTATTTCTTTCTTTCTGAAAAACAGCAATTAGGCTGCCCCCTACCCTATTTGTTACTCTCCACTCCCAGAATGCCAACTTCCAGAATGCCATAATCTTTCCCCTCTCTTTGACTTTCTGCCTCTTTCTATCTGTCTGTCTCTGTCTGCCTCTCCCACAGTCCCCCATGCCTCTCAATGTGTCTCTCTGTCTGCATCTGTCTATTCCCAGCACACCCACACCCACACATACTCCTCCCATGAAGGCCAGTTACCTTCTTTTTGATACTCTTATTCATTACACTGGAGATGCTGAACAGATCCAGCATGAGCAGAAGGATGAGGACCCTCATCACGTATGACCCACTATGTCCAACTTACAGCTGCCCAGACCACACGGATTAACAGAGCTCTGAGTCTCCCCTTTGCCTTTTATAACAGCCTTTCAGCATGATTGGCTGGAGCAGTGTCCAGAATCACAGTTGGCAGTTTTGTGCTGACATTGACATTGAGTCATTTACTATGCAGAATTGTTCCTGGAGAATTTTACTAGGAATGGATAATTAACTTTTATTGTCAGTCTGACGCCCGATGCCTGTCCTATGTTTCAGGTAGATCTTTATTCATTGGCTTTATGTGCTTATTAAGAAAACGGAAGATGAAAACCAAGATGCTATCATATTATTTTAACTGGAAGGGATACTTTTTAAACCTGTTTTCTAAACTTACAACTTACATGTAGCTGATGGTTAAACGAAAATGCAATTTCTCATCTCAGACTTTATTTTCTGGGCACAACTAGATCCTATATTTTTGTAAAGCTGTGTGTGGATTTCTCTCAATTGAGCCTTCTCATTTTTTGTTTCAATCAACATTTTAGAATCCATTTCCTATTATCTGTTCCTCCAGTCAGATGTTGGGGTAAGAATACTGAGTCTTATAATTCTCAATCCAGTTTTCAATACCCATGAACTTAAACAATGAATGAAATATTAGGAATACTGTGGAGGATCAAATGCATTTGTGGACACCCCTCTAACATAGGCACAAGTCACATTGTTGACATCACCAATGACAGCATTTAACCAGCAGAAGAACTCACATTTGTTTGTGGAACTCGAGGTTCTAGCCGTTGTCTGTTTAAATAATGTGATAACATGGAGCACACAGTCTTGATTCCCAGGATAAGGTTTTGCTTCTGTGAGATATAATTTAATGTTATTTATTCAGATACCATTACTCAGATTTAACCACTTATCAATCATGAAAATTATGATATGTAACCCAAGTAACAACAACACCAGAAAGCTTATTTTAAAAACAGGATATATATATGCATAAAATAAGCATATACACACACAGTTAATAATTGCAAATTCTCTTATATTTTGTTATTTGTTTTGAGTGCATGTGTGTATATCTGGCTGTGTGGGTCCAGGTTTTCAGACCTGGCAGAGGTCTTCACCTCTATGTGAAGAGCCATTTCACTAGCCCCAGGTTTCAGGAACCTGTGCTGGTGAAACTTTTGGGAAATACAACCAGTCCATGTGTCAGAATCCATCAATCGAAAGATTGAAATTCAATATTTGAATTAATAACTTCTTAATAGTGTTTAATAATGCATACATATACTGATTTTCTTCTTAAAAGAGATAGTATCTTTTTATTGCATAGAATCACCTGTAATATTAAAATAGTTAGAGAAGCAAATGTTTGTTTTTGACTTCTGTATCTACTTGCACATGAAAGAAAAGAATCATGAAAATACTTAATTTTGCAATTAATTTGATTCTCAGTTGTATATGTAATAAAGTGTTCTTATTAGTTTACTTGTACAGAATGTACAAAATTTTAAAATTTTAATTTATGATTTATTTTGTACATGGGACTAGATGTGTTCGTACCCTGACATGTGTGGATGTTAGGAGGTAACAGATGGGAACTGGTTCTTGTCTTCTACTAAGTGGGTCATAAAGATTGCACTCAGTTATCATTACAGAATTAGATGTCTTACATCTTAAGAATAAAGTTCTGAAATACAATTTGGAAATCATCAAGATCTACACTACAATGGAAACTTATTCAAGTCAATATGTCTTTTCTCCCCTTTTAATTTTGATTTTAATTTTAATGCTGTTTGGGGCACTACAAAAAAATAAAGTTGTGAAAGTAGAAAAAGCAACATACAGAAGGAAGGGTTTATTGGTGATTACTGTACCAGAGGTGTCAGCTTCCAGTACCATCACTGAGGCAGCTGGAGCCAGAAGCTGAGGACTAATATCTTGATCCTCAAGTGAGAAACAGAGCAAATGGAAATGACACAAGACTTTGAAACCTCAAAATCCATCACTCAGTGACATACATTTTCCAGCAAGGTCACCCCTCCTAAGCCTCTCCAAACAGCATCACTTATTGGAGAACGACTCTTAGAAGGGTGGGGGTGGGATTGATCAAAACATATTATGTGTGTGTACAAAATTCTCAGTTTTACAAAAAAGAAACTTCAAAATACATTTGAGAAGAAAATCATGAATCTGAACATTTTATAAATTAGTAATTCCACTCTTCCTGATATAAAATTTCTGAATATGTTCTACAGTTATTTTGTTTCAGAACCAATGTTGAATTAGAAAATTAATGATATTATCAATCTACTTTTATTGCTACACCTGTGGGAATTCCCTCCAGGACAACGAAATTTGTTTTGAAAATAAAATATTCTCAACCAAGCATGGTAGTACATATCTTTGATTCCAGCATTTTGGAGAAAGAGACAGGAGGATCTTCATGAATTCAAGGTGAGCCTGGTCTATATAGGAAGTGCCAGATCAGCTAGGGCTACATAGTGGGACCTTGTCTCAGGTAAACCAATACATAAATAAGTAAACCAACAAATATATAAGTAAATAAAATATTTTTGTGGTAATATATTACTTGTGATTTGTTAAAGCTTGCCTGAGGACTCATACAGCAAAGCTAGCCACAAGCTACAGAGGTCAGGCAGTGGTGATACACACCTTTAATCCCAGAAGTCATAATAGCTAGCTATAGAGCCAGACAGTGGTGACACACACTTTAACCCAGGACTCAGGAGACAGGCAGATGGATCTCTCTGAGCTCAATGCCACCCTGGCCTACACAAGAGTGAAGAGTAACAGAGCCCATGCCTTTGATTTCAGCACTTGGGATAATACGCCTTTAATCCCTACCCTAGGGAGGTAGAGACAAGAATGATATGGCTGGGCAGAGAAAGGAATATAAGAAGGAGGAGACAGGAATTGAGAGCATTTTGCCTCAGAGGATTTGTGGAGACAGGATTGCCATTTCAGCTTTGGCTGCTTGGCTTCTCTGATCTTCAATTCTAAGCTTGAAGCTCAGGGATTTTATTTTCATGTTACATATTCTCCAAAAAATGTGTCTGTATTTTTTTTTAACAAATTGTGTGTGTGTGTGTGTGTGTGTGTGTGTGTGTGTGTGTGTGTGTGTGTGTGTGTGTTCCTGTTAGTGAAGGTAGAACTTAAGTTGGTATTTGAGCTTTCAGTAAACAGAAGAGCAGAATTTATATGAAGCATTTCTAGGCAGAGTTTTTACATTCTGTTAGTTCTCAAATGCTTCTCTTACATGTTGGCTTATTACACTGAACATGCATAAAGTTATTATAATTAATGTAATATTTTCATAAAGTTTCTGAAAATTTTGTGCATATATATACAACATATTTTGATTGTATCCATTCCCATTTCTCCCCCTCACTCCTACCAGCTTCTTTTTCATCTCTCTACTTGCTCCCTCATTTATTTGATTATTTGTTTATTGATAGAGAGATACAGGGCTTCTCTGTGTACCCCTGACTGTTCTGGGACTCATTACATAGATCAGGATGACCTCAAACCTGGAGACACATCTCTGCCTCATGATTACTGGGATTAAAGGTATGTGGCACCACCATCTAACCCTCCTTTAGTTTCAAATAACCCATAGAGTTGTATTTGTGTAAGGTACATATGTACTCAAGGGTGTGGTACCATTGTAGTGTGTGCTTGACCTACTAAGGGTCATAGTCTTCAAAATTTATTCTCTATCTCTGAAAAGGCAATAGCTGCTCAGTTAGGGGTGGAGTATATGAACGATATTGAAATGCAGACTGGCTCAATCTTATTTTCTTTTATAATTTAAAATTTTTTTATTATTTAATATTTTTTCTTATTTTACATATTAATCCCATAATTCCAGTTCTCTCTCCCTCCCATCCTCCCATGCTCCCCACTGAACCACCCATCCCATCCCTCATCCACTCCCCAGGGAGGGTGGTGCCTTTCAGGAGGGATCATCAAAGCCTGTCAAGTCAGGTAGGGTCTAGGCCCTCCCACATGTCTCTAGGCTAAGAGAGTATCCCTTCATGGGGAAATGGGCTCCTGAAGTCCATTCTTGCACAAGGGAAATATCCTTGTTCCACTGCCAGAGGTACCATAGACTGCCCAGGCCTCCTAACTAAGACCCACGTTCAGGGGTTCTGGTCGGTCCTATGCTGGTTTCCCAGCATTCAATCTGGAGCCTATGAGCTCCACCTTGTTCATATCAACTGTTTCTGTGGGTCTCTGCGGCCTGTTTTTGACCCCTTTGTTCATAATGTCTCCTTCTCTGCAAACGTATTCTGAGAGTACAGCTCAGTGTGTAGCTGGGGGTGTCTGCTTCTGCTTCCTTTAGCTTCTAGATGAAGGCTCTAGCATGGCATACAAGGTAGCCATCAATCTCATTATAGGGGAACACTATCAAAAGCAACCTCTCCACTACTGCCTAGATTCTTAGTCGGGGTCATCCTTGTATATCTCTGGACATTTCCCTAGTGCCAGATTTCTCTTTAAACCTATAATGGCTCCCTCTATGTTGGTAACTCTTTTCTTGCTCTCTTCTTTTCTTCCCCTGACTAAATTTTCCTACTCTCTCATGTTATTCTCCCCCCTCATTTTCTCCCCTACGCTTTCTTCCAACTCCCTCTCCCCTCCCCTGCTCCCAATTTGCTTAGGAAATCTCCTTTTCCCCTTCTCAGGGGGATCGTGCATGTCTCTCTTAGGGTCCACATTGTTTCCTAGCTTCACTGGCAGTGTGGCCCTCAGGCTGGTGAGACTTTGCTCTATGTCTAAAATCCATATATGAGTGAGTTTGTCTTTTTGTGACTGGGTTACCGAACTCAGGATGGTTTCTTCTAGTTCCATCCATTTGCCTGTGAATTTCAAGGTTCCATTTTTTTTTTTGTTTTCTTTCTGCTGAGCAGCACTCCATTGTGTAAATGTGCCACATCTTCTTTATCCATTCTTCAGTTGAGGGGCATCTAGGTTGCTTCCAGGTTCTGGCTATTACAAACAATGCTGCTACAAACATAGTTGAATAGAAGTACTAATTGCATGAATGTGCATCTTTTGGGTATATGTCTAAGAGTGGAATAGCTGGATTTTGAGGTAGACTGATTTCCATTTTCCTGAGGAACGGCCATACTGATTTCCAAAGTGGCAGTATGAGTTTGCACTTCCACCAGCAGTGGAGGAGTGTTCCCCTTTCTCCACATCCTCACCATCATAAACTGTCATTGGTGTTTTTTATTTTAGCCATTCTGACAGGAGTAAGATGGTATCTCAGAGCTGTTTTGGTTTGTATTTCCCTGATGGCTAAGGATGTTGAGCACTTTCATTTTTTTAAATTTAATTTTTAATTTTTTCCTTTTTAATTTAAATTTCAAACAAGTTTGTTTTACATATCAATACCAGTTCCCTCATGCTCCCACCCTCCCCTATTACTCCCACCAAACCCCAGTCCATCCCCTTTCTGCTCCCCAGGGAGGGTGAGGTCTTCCATGGGGAGTGTTCAAAGTCTGTCATACCATTTGGGGCAGGGCCTAGACCCCTCCCATGTGTCTAGGCTGAGAAATTATCCTCCTATGTGGGATGGGCTCCCAAAGTTCATTCATATGCTAGGGATAAATACTGATTTTAGCCATTCTGACAGGAGTAAGATGATATCTCAGAGTTGCTTGGTTTGCATTTCCCTGATGACTAAGGATGTTGAGTATTTTCTTAAGTGTCTTTCACCTATTTTGGATTTCTCCATTGAAAGTTCTCTATTCAGTTCTGTACCCCACTTTTTAATTAGATTATTTGGTGTTTTGGTAATTAGCTTCTTGAGTTGTTTGTATATTTTGGAGATCAGCTCTCTGTCAAATGTGCGGTTGGTGAAGAACTTTTCCCATTCTGTGGGCTGCCATTTTGTCTTGTTGACCATGTGCTTTGCCTTATAGAAACGTCTCAGTGTCAGGAGGTCTCATTTATTAATTGTCGATCTCAGTGTCTGTAGTACTGGTTATGGTCAGGAAGCAGTCTCCTGTACCAATTCCTTCAAGGGTACCTCCCACTTTTTCTTCTAAGAGGTTCAATGTGGCTGGATTTATGTTGAGGTCTGTGATCCATTTGTATTTAAATTTTGTGCACGGTGTTAGACATGGATCAATCTGCAGTCTTCTGCAAGTCAGCATCCAGTTATGCCAGCAACATTTGTTGAAGATGCTTTCCTCTTTCCATTGTATAATTTTAGCTGTTTTGTCAAAAATCAGGTGTTCATAGGTGTGTGGGTTAATATCAGGTTTTCCAATTCCATTCCATTGGTCTATCTGTCTGTTTTTGTGCTAATACCAAGCTGTTTTCAGGGATGGTGATGCCTCTGGAAGTTCCCTTATTGGAAAGGGTTGTTTTGGCTATTCTGGGTCTTTTGTTTTTCCATATAAAGGATTGTCCTTTCAAGGTCTATAAATAATTTTGCTGGGGATTGCATTCAATCTGTAGATTGCTTTTAGAAAGATTGCCATTTTTACTATGTTGCTCCTACCTATCCAACAGCATGGGAGATCTTTTCAATTTCTGGTATCGTCCTTAATTTCTTTCTTCAAAGACACAAAGTTCTTGCTATATAGGTCATTCACTTGTTTGGTTAGTGTTACCCCCAAGACAATTTATGCGGTTTGAGGCTATTGTAAAGGGTGATGTTTCTCTGATTTCCTTCTTAGCTATTGATTCTTTTAGTTAATCTTGTATCCTGCTACTTTGGTGAAGATGTTTATCGGTTGTAGGAGTTCCCTGGTAGAATTTTTTGGGATACTTATGTGAACTATCATATCATCTGCAAATAGAGAAAGTTTGACTTCTTCCTTTCCAATTTGTATCATCTTGATCTCCTTTTGTTGTCTTATTGCTCTAGCTAGTACTTTAAGTACAATATGGAAGAGATATGGAAATAGTGGACAGCCTTGTCTTGTTTTTGATTTTAGAGGAATTGCTTTGAGTTTCCATTTAGTTTGATGTTGGCTGTTCATTTACTGTATATTGCTTTTATTATGTTCAGGTATGTTCCTGTTATCCCTGAGCTCTCCAAGACCTTTATCATCAAGGGGTGTTATATTTTGTCAAGGGCCTTTTCAGCATCTAGTGAGATGATCATATAATTTTTCTTTTTCAGTTGGTTATATGGTTAATTACATTGACAGATTTTCGTGTGTTGAACCATTCCTGCAACTCCGAGAGGAAGCCTACTTGATCATGGTGGATGATTTCTCTGATGTGTTCTTGGATTTGACTCAGTGTTCATGAGGAATATTGGTTTGTAGTTCCGTTCTTAGTTTGTGTCTCTGTGAGGCTTGGGTACCAAGGTAATTTTAGGCCCATAAAAAGAGTTTGGCAATGACCCTTTTGCTTTTATTGTGTGGAACACTTTGAGGAGTATTGGCATTAGCTCGTCTTTGCATTTCTGGTAGAATTTTGCACTTAATCCATCTGGCCCTGGGTTTCTTTTTTTGGAGATTTTTAAATGACTGCTTCTATTTCATCAGAGGTTATAGGTCTATTTAAATTGCTTATCTGTTCTTGATTTAATTTTGGTAAGTGATATGTATCCAGAAAATTTTCCATTTCCTTTAAATTTTCAAATTTTGTGGAGTATAGGATTTTTATTTTAATGATATTTATTGAATTATTTTTTATATTTTCATGTTTTACACATTGATCCTAGTTCCATCTTTCTCCCTCCCTCCCATGCCTCCTGACCCCCTCTCATCCCATTTCCCACTCACTCCACAGAGAGGGTGATGCCTACCAGGAGGGATCATCAAAATCTGTCAAGTCATTTGGAGTAGGGTCTAGGCCCTCCCTCTAGGCTAGGGGAGTATTCTTTCATGGGGAGTGTGCTCTCAAGAGTATATGTTTTCAAAGTATGACCTGAATAGTCTCTGGACTTCCTCAGTGTCATTTGTTATGTCTCTTTTTTCATTTTTGATTTTGCTAATTTGCATGTTGTCTCTCTGCTTTTTGGTTAGTTTGGATATAGGTTTGTTTATCTTGTTAATTTTCTCAAAGAACCAACTGTTTGTTACATTGATTCTGCGTATTGTTTTCCTAGTTTCTACTTTATTGAGTCCAGTTCCAAATTTGATTATTTCTGGCATTTACCCTCTGGGGTGAGTTTGTTTCTTTTTGTTCTAGAGCTTTCAGTTGAGCTGTTAATTCTCTAATATGACTATTCTCCAGTTTCTTCATGTGGGCACTTAGTGCTATGGACTTTCCTCTTAGTACTGCTTTCAAAGTATCCCATAAATTTGGGTATGTTGTGTCTTCATTCTCATTGAATTCTAGGAAGTCTTTAATTTCTTTGTTTACTTCTTCCTTCACCCAAGAATGGTGTAACTGTGCATTGTTAAGTTTCCATTAGTTCGTAGGGTTTCTGCAGTTTGTGTTGTTGTTGAATTCTAACTTTAAAGCATGGTGGCCTGATAAGATACAGGGGTTTTTCCAATTTTTTTGTGTCTGTTGAGGTTTGCTATGTTGCTGAATATGTGGTTGATTTTAGAGAAGGTTCCATGTGGTACTGAGAAGAAGGTATATTTTTTGAGTGAAATGTTATATAGATATCTGTTAAACCCAATTTGGTCATAATTTCTGTTAGTTCTTTTGTTTCTTTGTTAAGTTTCTGTCTGGTGGTCCTGTCTAGTGGTGAGAGTGGGTATTGAAGTCTCCCACTATAAGTATGTGAGTTTTTATGTAACGTTTGAGATCTAGTAATGTGTCTTTTACAAACATGTGTGCCTCTCTATTTGCGGCATAGATGTTAGAAATTCAGACTTAGTACTGGTGGATATTCCTGTGATGAATATGAAATGACCTTCTTCATCTTTCTTGATTGATTTTAGTTTGAATTCTAATTTGTTAGATATTAAGATAGCTACACCATCTTTTTTTCTGGATTCCATTTGATTAGAAATCTTTTACAAACCCTTTACTCTGAGGTAGCGTTTATCTTTGTAGTTGAGGTGTGTTTCTTGTGTGCAGCAGAAGGATGGGTTCTGTCTTAGTATACAGTCGGTTAGACTGTGTCTTTCTTTTTAATTTTATTTTACATGTTGATCCGAGTTCCCTCTCCCTCCCTCCATCTCCCTTTCCCTTCCTTCCTCCTTCCCTCCCTCCCTCTCTCTTAGTCTCTCTCCCTCCCTTACATGCAGCCTGACCACCCTCATCTCCCATCTACCCACCCCCATTCCACATGTAGAGCTATGCTATCCAGGTGGTGTCATGTAAATCTGTCAAGTCATTTGAAGTAGGATCTAGGACTTCTCTCCTGTCTCTAGGTTAAGGGACTATCCCTACATGGGGATGTGTCCGCAAGGTCCTTATGTGCACCAGAATACATCCTGGTTCCACTGTCTGAGGTTCCTCAGACTGCTCAGTCTTTCTAGCTGAGACCCATATTAAGGAGGTCTGAGTTAGTCCCATGCTGGATTCCCAGCTATCAGTCTGGGGGGCCCATTAGCTCCTCCTTGTTCAGGTCAGCTGTCTTTATATGTTTCTGCAACCTGGACTTGTCCGCTCTGTCTGCATTGGATTCTAGTTCGGCTCAGTGTTTAGTTATGGGTGTTTGCTTCTGTTTCCAACAGGTACTAGATGAGGGCTCCATGATGGTGGATAAGTTAGTTGTTGATCTCACTATCAGGGAAGGACATTTATGGTAGCCTTTCCACAGTTGCTCAAATTTTTAGCTGGAGTCAGTCTTGTAGGTCTCCAGACCTTTCTTTAGGTTCAGTTTTCTTTTCAAACCAATTATGGCTCCCTCTTTTACTCTCTCTCTCTCTCTCTCTCTCTCTCTCTCTCTCTCTCTCTCTCTCTCTCTCTCTCTCTCCTATTCCTATCCTGATTCAATCTTCCTAGTCGCACATGCTTTCCTCTACCCCTTCTCTTTCTCCCAGTTCTCTCTCCATTCACTGCTCCACCACTTCCCATGTGCTCTGGGGGACTTGTCCCTTTTCCTTTTGTGAGGGACCATATATGAATCTCTTAAATACACCTTGTATCCTAGTTCCTCTAGTGGTTTGAATTACAGGCTGGTGATCCTTTGCTATAGATCTAAAATCCATGTATGAGTGAGTATATACTATGTCCTCGTTTTGTGACTGGGTTACCTCATTCAGGATGGTTTCTTCAAGTTCCATCCACTTGCCTGCAAATTTCAAGATTCCATTATTTTTTTTCTGTAGAGTAGAATTCCACTGTGTAGATGTGTCACATCTTCTTTATCCATTCTTCATTTGAGGGGCATCTAGGTTGCTTCCAGGTTCTTACTATTACAAGTAATGCTGCTATGAACATATTTGAGCACATGTCTTTGTTTCATGGATGTGGATCATTTGGATATATGCCTAAGAGGGGAATTTCTGGGTCCAGTGGTAAACTAATTCCCATTTTCCTGAGGAACTGCCATACTGATCTCCAAAATGGCTGTACGAGTTTGCACTCCCACCAGAAGTGGAAGAGTGTTCCCCTTTCTCCACATCCTCTCAAGCATAAGTTGTCATTGGTATTTCTAATTTTAGCCATTCGGGCAGGAGTAAGATGGTATCTCAAAGTTGTTTTGATTTGCATTTCCCTGATAGCTAAGGATGTTGAACACGTTCTTAAGTGTCTTTCAGCCTTTTTGATTTCCTCTATTGAGAATTCTTTCTTCAATTCTGTACCCCATTTTTAAAAATAGGGTTATTTTATGTTTTGTTAACTCGTTTCTTGAGTTCTTTGTGTATTTTGGAGATCAGCCCTTTGTCAGATGTAGGATTGGTAAAAATCATTTCCCAGTCCATGGGCTGCTGTTTGGTCTTGTCCACTGTGTCCTTTGCCTTACAGAAGCTTCTACGTTTGAAGAAGTCCCATTTATTAATTGTTGATCTCAGTGTTTGTGCTACTGGAGTTATGTTCAGGAAGCAGTCTCCTATACCAATTTGTTCAAGGGTACCTCGTAATTTCTCTTCTAAGAGGTTCAGTGTGGCTGGAATTATGTTGAGGTTTTTGATCCATTTGACTTGGGTTTTGTGCATGGCGGTAGGCATGGGTCTATCTGCAGTCTTCTACACACCATCATCCAATTATGTCAGCACCATTTTTGAAGATGCTTTCCTCCTCCCATTTCACCCTTTTTGCTGTTTTGTCAAAAATCAGGTGTTCATAGGTGTGTGGGTTAATACCAGGATTTTCAATTTGATTCTATTGTTCTGTCTATTTTGTGCCAATACCAGGCAGTTTTCAGAACTATAACTCTGTAGTAGAGCTTAAAGTAAGGAATGGTGATGCCTCCTGAAGTTCTTTTACTGTACAGGGTTGTTTTGGCTATCCTGGGTGTTTTGTTTTTCCATATAAAGTTGATTATTATCCTTTCAAGGTCAGTGAAGACTTGTGTTGGGATTTTAATGGGGATTGAATCTGTAGATTGCTTTTGGCAAGATTGCCATTTTTATTATATGTATCCTACCTATCCAAGAGCATGGAAGATCTTTCCATTTTCTGGTATCTAATTTCTTTCTTTAAAGCCACAAAGTTCTTGTTATACAGGTCTTTTACATGTTTGGTAAGTGTTACCCAAGATACTTTATGAGGTCTGTGGCTATTTTAAAGGCTGATGTTTCTCTGATTTCTTTCTCAGCTTCTTTGTCATCTGAATAAAGTAGGGCTACTGATTTTTTGAGTTTATCTTGTATCCTGCTTGTTTACTGGTGGTGTTTACCAGCTGTAGGAGATCCCTGGTAGATTTTTTGGGTCGCTTATGTAAACTATCATATCATCTGCAAATAGAGACAGTTTGACTTCTTCCTTTCCAATTTGGATCCCCTTGATCTCCTTTTGTTGTCTTATAGCTTTAGCTAGAACTTCAAGTACAATATTTAAGAGATATGGAGAGAGAAGACAGCCTTGTCTTGTTCCTGATTTTTGAGAAATCGCCTTAAGCTTCTCTCCTTTCAGTTTGATGTTGGCTGTTGTTTTACTGTATATTGCTCTTATTGTGTTTATGTATGTCACTGTTATCTCTGCTCTCTCCAAGACCTTTATCATGAAATAGTGTTGAATTCTGTCGAAGGCTTTTTCAGCATCTAGGGAGATGATCATATGGTTTTTCTTTTTCAGTTTGTTTATATGTTGGATCACGTTGATAGATTTTCATATGTTAAACCATCGCTGCAACCCAGGGATGAAGCCTACTTGGTCATGGTGGATGATTTCTTTGATGTATTCTTGGATTCAGTTTGCCAGTATTTTATTGAGCATTTTTGCATTGATGTTCATCAGTGATATTGGTCTGTAGTTTTCTTTCTTAGTTGTGTGTTTCTGAGGCTTGGGTAACAAGTGTATTGTGGCCTCGTAGAAAGAGTTTGGTAATGAACCTTCTGTTTCTATTGTGTGGAACAATTTGAGGAGTATTGGTATTAGCTCTTCCTTGAATTTCTGGTAGAATTCTGCACTGAAACCATGTGGCCCTGGGCTTTTGTTGGTTGGAAGGCTTTTGATGACTGCTTCTATTTCATTGGGGGTTATAGGTCTGTTTAAGTTTTTTGTCTGTTCCTGATTTTATTTTGGTAAGTGATAGTTATCCAAAAATTTGTTAATTTCTTTGAATTTTCTAATTTTGTGGAGTACAGGTTTTCAAAGTATGACCTGAAAGTTGTCTGGATTTCCTCTGTGTCCATTGTGAAGTCCCCCTTTTAGTTTCTGATTTTGTTAATTTGCATGTTCTCTCTCTGCTTTTTTGTTAGTTTGGATAAAAGTTTGTCTATCTTGTTGATTTTCTCAAAAAACACAGCTCTTTGTTACATTGATTTTTTTGTATTTTTTTTCTGGTTTCTATTTTATTTTTTTTTTTCAGCCCTCAAATTGATTATTTCCTGGCATCTACTCACTCCGAGTGAGTTTGCTTCTTTTTGTTCTAAGGCTTTCAGTTGCGCTGTTAATTCTCTAATGTGACTATCCTCTGTTTTCTTCATATGGGCACTTAGTGCAATGAACTTCCCTCACAACACTGCTTTCAAGGTGTCCCAAGGTGTCTTTCTTTATTTCTTCTTTGACCCAGGTGTGGTGCAATTTCAATTATTCAGTTTCCATGAGTTTGTAGGGTTTCTGCATATTTGTGTTGTTGCTGAATTCCCATTTTAAAGCATGGTGGTCTGATAAGATATAGGGGACTATTCCAATTCTTTTGTATCTGTTGAGGTTTGTTATGTCACCTATTATGTGGTCGATTTTAGAGAAGGTTCCATGTGGAGCAGAGAAGAAGGTATATTCTTTTGTGTTTGGATAGAATGTTTTATAGATGTCTGTTAAACCCAGTTGAGACATAACTTCTGTTAGTTCTTTTGTTTCTTTGTTGAGTTTCTGATTGGTGGTCCTGTCTAGTGGTGAGAGTGGCATATTAAAGTCTCCCCATATAAGTGTGTGAGGTTTTAGTGTTTCTTTTATGAATGTGGGTGCCTTTGTATTTGGGGCATAGATGTTCAGAATTGAGACTTTGTGTTGATGGATTTCTCCTGTGATGAATACAAAATGACAGTCTTCATCTGTTTTGATTAATTTTGGTTTGAAGTCTAACTTGTTAGATATTAGGATAGCCACACCTGATATTTTCTTGGGTCCATTTGATTGGAAGACCTTTTCCCAGCCCTTTACCCTGAGGTAATGTCTATCTTTGAAGCTTAGATGTGTTTCTTGTATGCCACAGAGGGATGGATTCTGTCTTCCTATCCTTTGTTAGCCTGTGTCTTTTTATAGGCGTGTTAAGACATTAATGTTGAGGGAGAGTAAGGACCATTGATTGTTAATGCTTGTTTGTTTTAGATTTGTTGGTGGTGGTAGTATTGTGAATATATTTGTCCTTCTTTACCCTTGGGTTCTGGTGAAGTGGGATTATCTAATGACTAAGTCTTTGTGAGTGTAGTTATCTTCCTTGAGTTGGGGTTTTCCTTCCAAAATGTTTTGTAGGTGCTGGATTTGTAGATACCTATTTTAAAAATTGGGCTTTGTCATTAAATATCTTGTTTTCTCCATCTATAGTGATTGAGAGTTTTGCTGGTTATAGTAATCTGTGCTGACATCCATGGACTATTAGTACTTGTAGAACATCTATCTAGGACCTTCTGGCCTAGAGGCTTTCCATGGAGAAGTCAGGTGTAATTTTGATAGGTATGCTTTTATATGTTACCTGTCTTTTCCATTTGCTGCTCTTAATATTCTTTCTTTATTTTGTATGTTAGGTGTTTTCATTATTATATGTCCAGGGTTCTTTTTACTTTGGTCCTGTCTATTTGGTGTCCAGCATGCTTCTTGTACTTTCCTGGGCATTTCCTTCTTCAGATTGGGAAAGTTTTCCTCAGTGATGTTGTTGAATATGTTTTCAGCACCTTTGAGCTGGGCTTCCTGACCTTCCTCTATGCCTATTATTCTTAGGTTTGGCCTTTTCATGGTGTCCCACATTTCCTGGATGTTTTGTGTTAAGGAATTATTGGATTTATGATTTTCTTTGGTCAGTGACTCTATTTCCTCTAGTTTATCTTCCATGCCTGAGATTCTCTCTTCCATCTCTTGAATTCTGTTGGGTATGCTTGTTTTTGTAGTTCCTGATTGTTTACCCAGTTTTTCTATTTCCAGCATTCCTTCAGTTTTGTTTTTTTTTTTTATTGTCTCGATCTCTGTTTTCAAGTTTTGAACCGTTTCCTTCACCTGTTTAATTGTTCTTTTCTTGGCTTTCTGTGCTTTCTTTAAGAAATTTGTTTATTTCTTTCAATTTTTTGTTTGTTTTTTCTTCCATTTCTTTAAGGGATTTTCTCATATCTTCTTTGAGGACCTCTATCATTTTTATGATGATATTTTTTAAGTCATTCTCTTCTGCTTCATCTGCCTTGTTGTGTTCTGGTCTAGTTGGTGTAGATTCCCTAGATTCTGGTGGTGTTAATGCTTGTCTTTCTGATGTTAGGTGTTTTCTTGTATTGCTGTCTTCCCATAGCTTCTTTCAGTTGGTGTTGGTGGGGTCTTTCTCTCCCTCTCTCTATGGTTCTTCCCTGGTGGGCTTAGGTGGGTCAGAGATTAGATGTCTGTAGCTCTGGGTGGTTCAAGCTCTGTAGGAGGTCTCTCCACAGGCAGGGGCCTGGCGATGGAGGTCAAAGATCAGGCGCCAGCAGAGGACTGGCTATGGGAGTCAAGCATATGGAAGGCTGAGACTCAGGATGTTCCTTACGCTGATAGGCAGATCTAGCCTGAGCCTGGCACTCTCCAGCTGAGGCCTCTTTATCAGAGGCCCTCTTGCCAAGGCCTGGGGATGTGTGACAAAGGCTGGGGTGATACTCAGGATGTTTCCACAGCACCGATAGGCAGAACTAGCTGGGACCTGGCACTCTCCAGCTGAGGCCTCTTTAGCAGAGGCCCTGCCATGGGGGTCAATGATCCAGCCCTCAGGAACTCCAACCTCTGTCTTTTTATAGGTAAGTTGAGACCATTAATATTGACAGAACTTAAGGACCATCGATTGTTAATTCTTGTTTGTTTTGGATTTTTTGGTGGTGGTTCTATTGCGTGTAGATTTACCTTACTTTTTCTTTGGGCTTTTGGTAAAGTGGGATTATCTATTGCCTATGTTTTTGTGAGTATACTTAACTTCCTTGGGTTGGAGTTTTTCTTCAAGAACTTTCTGTAGGCTGGACTTGTGGATCTATATTGTTAAAATGTGTTTTTGTCGTGGAATATCGTGTTTTCTCCATCTCTAGTGATGGAGACTTTTGCTGTTTATAGTTGTCTGGGCTGCCATACATGTGTTGGGAACTGAGGCTGGGTCTGTGATCAGTTATGGAACAAACCTTGGGTGAACTCTGGCTGTTTCTCTTGGCTGTACATTTGGAACCTTCAGTTATATCACAAAGATTTGATGATTTGGTAACTAGCCCTATTTAGCAAGATCAACCTAGCATATAACCACTATCCCCATTACCATAGTAACCTTTCTTGCCTCATAACCCCTGATCTTTCAACCCTGCCAATATCCATTCTTTGTGATTTTCTATATTCTTTTCGCAAAGAACACCTGGTCCTCAACTATTCTTCTTACTTCCCCTGCCCCTTCCCCTATATCCTGCTCTGCCAGCCTATATAAGCTGTGGGTAGAAAAATAAAACTTGCCACTTGATCACAATCCTGTCTTGTGGTCAATCCCCACATCTCTTGCCTCTATACCCCTTTGGGTCTTTGGGTTCTAGGTTGAAGTCTCGAGGGTCAAGGCACCATACATGGAATCTTAGTGTTTGTATAATATGTATCCATATGTATCCAGGATCTTCTGGCTTTCAGAGTTCCCATGAAGAAGTCAGATGTACTTCTGTTAGGTCTGCCTTTATATGTCACTTGGCCTTTTTCTTTCACTGCTCTTAATATTCTTTTTTTATTTTGTATGTTTAGTCTTTTGAGTATTGTGTGGCAAAGAGACATTTTTTTTTGTCCAGTCTATTTGGTGTTTGGTATGCTTCTTGTACTTTCATATGATTTGGTCCTTTCTCTGGGTCCCATATTTTCTGAATATTTTGCTTTAAGGATTTTTTTGGACTTAAAATTTGCTTTAGTTGATGAATCGATTTCCTCTAGTTTATCTTTAGTGCTTGAGATTCTCTCTTCCATCTCTTGTATTCATTTGGTTATGCTTGCATTGGTGGTTCCTGATTATTTACCAAGATTTTCTGTTTTTAGTATTCCCCCAGTTTGTGTTTTCTTTATTGTTTCTACTTCAGTTTTCAGGTCTTGAACTGTTTGAATTGTTTCCTTCATCTGTTTGAGTTTTTTCTTGTCTTTCCTTGTTTCCTTTAAGAGATTTGTTGATTTCTTGTATTATTTGGTTGTTTTTTTCTACCATTTCTTTAAGGGATTTTGTCTTTAAGGGATCTTTGAGGGCCTCCATCATTTTCATGAAGTTTTTTTTTTTAAGGCCATCCTCTTCTGCCTCATCTGTATTGGGATGATTGGGTCTTGCTGGCACACAATCCTTAGACTCTGGTGGTGTCATATAAGTCTTTCTGTTGTTGGATTGTTCTTACACTGTTGTCTTCCCATCTCTTTTCCATTGGGTACAGGTTGGGACTCTCCCTCTCTTGGTGGGTATGAGTTTAAGGCTCTAGACTCTCCCCTCTCCTAAGTGGTGCAAGGGCAAGACAGGAAAGATGGCTGATGATAGAAGTTTTGTTCTACTTCCATGTCCCTGCCCCCTCTGTCTTTCTCTATTGGAGGGTACAGGGGCAAGACAGGAATGGCTGCTGATGGTGGATGCTTTGCTCTGTCTCCAGGTCCTTCTGGGGCATTTGATGACCTGGTGCATTAAGCCACAAGTCAGGGGACTTGATGAGCTCAATCTTGTTTTATTACAACCTTTATTCATCCACTTGTCAAAATTCCTCAAAGATGACTCAATATTTAAATTTGATGTTTTGAAAAGATTCAGTTTTGAGCAGTTACTCAGTTGAGGAATCTGTGCAAATTTTACCACTAAAACATTATTTTGCCAACTTTTTTGAATCATGTATTTTTTCTTTCTCTTTGTTGCTGACATTGATATCCATGTTATTTCAAACTACTTACTTGAGTTCCATATCTAGAGTCAACCCAGACATAACAGAAACACAGATATAAGAGGGATATATATATATATATATATATATATATATATATATATATTAAGGAAACAAATTCTTTGAAGTGTTAAAAAGAAGGAAGAGAAAGTGTATAGGAAAAGGAAAAGGACAGATCAAATTAATAAAATCATTGAAAGGAAATCATAGAAAGATACACCCAAAACCACAAACATACACATAAATTGGGTTTATTAACAAAGCTTCAGTGCCACTGGTTTGATAATCTGCAGAAAAAATGATATTTTGCTACTGACATGCAGTCTACTAAGACTGAATTAAATAAAGTGTGCTGACTAGTTTTATGTTAGCTTGACCCAAGCTAACATCATCTGAGAGGAGGGTACCTTATTTAAGAATGTCTCCATAAGATCTGGCTGTAATGCATTTTCTCAGTTAGTGATCACTGGAGGAGGACCTAGCTTGTGGGAGTGAGGTTATCCCTAGGATGGTAGTCCTGGATTCTATAATAAAGCAGGCTGAGCAAGCCATGAGGGGCAAGCCAGTAAGCAGCACCCTCCCATGGCCTCCGTATTAGCTCCTACCTCTAGATTCCTTCCCTGTTTTGAGTTCCCATTCTGACTTCCTCCAATGATGGACTATGATATGGAAACGTAAGCTCAATAAGCCCTTTTCTCCCTAACTTATTTTTGGTTCTGATGTTTTATCACAGCAATAGAAACCCTAACGAAGACATGGGAATACAGAAAACTCACATAGAATGACATTAACTGTTTTTCAATTAATTATTTATTGAGTCAGTAATAAAATATTTTCCTCCAGTGACACATTTGGGACCAAGTAGTTTCAATATTGAATCCTACCATTCATTTTAACAAGAAGTAAGCATAATTTTCTTTTTTATTATAATTTATTTTATTTAATAATCTAGGAAGTTCGAAGTCATCAGCAGTTCCAGTGCAATTTCAGGTGCAATTGGGAATTCAGGAATCTCAGTGGAGCTGTTTGTGTAGCAGACCTTGCAGGTAAAATACATGCATACTTTCAAATTGATCTCTCTAAAATTGACCTCATTGCAGGAGGGAGGGCCTAGTCCCTACTCCAAATGACTTGAAGGATTTTGCTGACCCTTCCTGGAAGGCTCAACCCTCCTTGTGGAGTGGTGGGGGTGGGGAGGATGGGATGGGAGGGTGACCAGGGTACATGGGAGGGAGAGAAGGAGGGAGAGGGAACTGGTATTGATATGTAAAATAAGAAAAAAATTAAAAAAATCAAGAAATAAGAGTAAATGGCAAATTAGTTGATACATTTGAAAAAAAGACACAAAGTAGGATGGTTGGGAAAGGAGAGTTGATCTGGGAGAAGTTATGAGAAGAATTAATATGATTAAAAAACATCTGTTGTAGAATATTAATTGAAAATGTATTACATCTGTTTATGCTGAGGAATACTTGTTTAATGATGCAAAATATGTTGCATTCTTGTATGACACATTTGTTTTAACTTTGTAAAGCTGAGTTACTGTGCCTGTCTAAAACACCTGATTGGTCTAAAATGAACTGGACAGCCCACAGTAAGGCAGGAGAAAGGATAAGCATGGGTAGCAGGAAGAGAATAAATAGAAGGAGAAATCTGGGAAGAAAGGATGGAGGATCAAGAAAAGAAGAGCCAGCCACCCAGTCACACAGCCAGACACAGGATAAGAAGGAAAGAAAAGATATACAGAGATAGAGAAAGTTCAGAGGCAAAGGGTAGAGTGGATAATTTAAGAAAAGCTGGCAAGAAACAAGCCAAACTAAAGTCAGGTATTCATAAGTAAAAAGAAGCCTCCGTGTATTTATTTGGGAGCTGGGTGGTGGCATACCCCCAAACAGTAAGATCCAAAAGAGAACAAAAAAATTCAACAACACATATCAGGTGAAATTTTCAAAGAGATCATTAAAATAAATTCTTAAAATGGCTAAACAACGATAAAACACCCAAAAGGCCTAACACAAGTTCTGAGCTGATCTCATGACTGAGAGCCAGATGGTTTTGGCTGTAGTTTGAATAGGAAATGCCCACCATATGTTCTTGTCTTTGAACACTTAGTCTCTAGCTATTGGAGTTGTTTGGGAAGGTTATAGTCTTCAGAAGGTGAAGCCTTGATGAAGGAAATACACAACTGAGGAAATGTCCCCCTCACCCCCCACTTCCTGGGAGCAGATGCAATGTGATCAGCTAGTTTCTGGCTCCTACTACCATGCATTCTCTGACTGTGCTGACATCTTCTCCACTACTGTTGTTTGAATGAAAAACATTCTCATGTATTTGAACATTTGATTCCAGTTGGCAAACTTTTTAGGCAAGGACATTGAAATTTTAGGGAGCAAAGCCTGAGTGGAGAAAGTACATCACTGGTGGATGAATTTATAGCCTTGTGCCACTTCTCTCTCTCTCTCTCTCTCTCTCTCTCTCTCTCTCTCTCTCTCTCTCTCTCTCTCTGTCTATGTCTGTGTGTCTCTCTGTGTTTCTCCTCCCTCTCTCTCTGTCTGTCTCCTTCCTATATGGATAGAATGTGATCTGTTTGCTTTCTGACTGCTAGGCCTGCATTATGCTCCTGCAGGCATGCCTTCCC